>CM076902.1:1353673-1883157 GCA_039519145.1 Kokia cookei | reverse complement strand
AAATCTAAAAAAAAATAAAATACATATTTGTTAATTGCTTTTCTTAAAATTTATTAACTGATTTTTTTGGTTAGAAGAATGAAGTAGATTATAAAAACATGGACATAATACAGCCTTATTTATCAACTAATAATAAAGGCCTCAAACAACAAGATTATTAGGAGCATTAAGAAAAGTAGATCCAAGGAAGAGATAGTTTGAAAGCTACTCTCTAATTGTAAATTGGTGTCCTTCTCGAAAGACGTGTTGCAAAGATTACCACACTAATCAACCAAGGGAAAGAAGGAGTTGTTATTAGCCGGAAGTAGTGGCATCAACTTCAATTTCAAAATAAGTGGGGTTTAATGATATTGCTAACTGGAATCTATCTCTAAACCCCCACAACTCGATTTAATTAGTATATATGAATTCACATTTGGTTTAATGAGATAACAATATTTCACTAATATCGTAATCCATTTGATGCACATGGGCCGACCAATCCTTGGTGATGCTATTCTATCGTAACTATAACTTATTGAAAAGCTTGTGAAAAAATATTTTATATTAAAAATATATATTTTAAAAAATTTAGTCGATTATAAATATAGGTGGAATGGTAAGAAATTTGTAATTTGATATTATTAGACATGTGCTTGATCATTGGATTTGTAATTTTTAATTGTTTTATTTAAAAATAATATAAAAGTATGAAAAAATAAAAGTGTTATCATAAAATTATTAATTATAATTTAAAAGAAAAGATATTTATGTAATTTTATAAGTTGGCAACCCGGTTAAGGGTAATATTAATTCATTAAAATGTTTAAATAATAGCATGCATATATATATATATACACACACACACACACACACACACGAGTGAAAGTACATGTTTCTCTATTATAGAGATTGAATCAAATTAACCATTTTATTATTAAATATATCTATTTAGTGCATGTACTATTAAAAAGATTAATCACAAATTAAATTGATTCATTTAATAATACAAGGATATTGTAAGTACATACACCTATATATATGTATGTATGTATGCTTAAACTATTAAATTTGAGATGGAGAAAATTACAATATTTTGGGCTCATATTTTATAAAAAGATAAAAACAAACCAAAATAACATAATGACTTGATACTTGGTTGACTCGTAATATTAATTCGGTTAATGACTTACTGTATATATATGAAACTGAATTGTTCAAATTATTGAGTGTTAGAACCTCGTGTGTTGGCTTAATAGTCAAGGTGCTCATCGTCTCGAATATGGTCTAGGTTCAAGTAACACTTGTCGCCTTGATATTAAAGTTTTGTCCTCCTCTTGTAATTCAAAAAAAAAAAAAACAATTAAAGAGTGTTGTATTAAATTTTACAATACTTAAAAGTCGACTAAAATTTCCTTTGAAACTAGCCTTGAGGTAAAGTCTATAGACAATCCTAAACCCCTTTTTTCTTCCCTTATTAAGAAAAAAGATCTACAAGAGTTGAAAGGAAAGAAAGAGAATAGTGGTTTATCTATGTTGAATTATGACTCTTATTTCAAGTCAAATTTAAAAAATAATCTTTTAGTTAAACTCTATTTATTTGTTTCAATTAAACTCTGTTTATTTGTTTGAGTCAAACTCTTATTAATCTAAATTATTTTATTATTATTTGACCTAGAAATTTAGCCTATAAATAGGCTCTTTTACAACCTTAGAAAAAAACCCATTAGAGTTTAGAACCCCTAACACTTTTGGAGAATTTAGTGTTTATGTTTTGAGGGTGATTTGTTTTCGGGTTTTTGGGGTTTAGATTTTTATCTTCATCTTTTGTACTCTTTATTTTTTTACCATTATAGTAAAATTATCTTTGCTCGTGGTTTTTTATCCTCTTCAGAGGGATTTTCCACATTAAATTTGTGTGTTCAATTTCTCAATTTCTTCTGCTATTTTTAACTTGTTTGTTACTTAATCGGGTCGATCCCCAATAAGTGGTATCAGAGTTAGTTCAATTTTCGCAGATCAACCCGTTCAAAGATGGAAACAACAGGGTTCGACATTGAGAAGTTTGATGGTGTCGCAAATTTCAATCTGTGGCAAGTTCGGATGATGGCAATTCTAGTTCAGATCGGTTTGAAAAAGGTCGTTACCGAGAAAAAGCCCGATAATCTAGATCAATCAGAACGAGAAGAGTTTGATGAGAAGGCCCTGTCTGCAATCCAATTTGGTTGAAGGTGGAGTTGTGCACATGGGAAACGATTCATCCAGTAAGGTAATCGGTATTGGTACTATTAAAATTAGGATGCACGATGGTACGATTAGGACACTATTAGATGTCAAGTATGTATCTGATTTATGAAAGAATCTCATTTTTTTAAGTATTTTAGACTCAAAAGGTTGCAAAATCAACATCGAGTCGAGTGGCATTAAGGTGTCTCGAGAGGCTCTCGTTTTGTTAAAAGGTAAAAAGACCGACAGTCTTTATATTTTGGAAGGTTTTACAATGATCGGTGAAATCGGACGTCCCTCGTCCATTACTGAGTTGAAGTCAACTCGTTTGGAGTGGAGGCAACTTGTTCATAGGAGGGAAAAAGGTATGACTGTTTCGTTGAAGAGAGGTTCTCTTTTCAATGCAGGTTTTGAAAAGTTAGGGCACTTGTATTCGAGAAAATCAGACCCGAGTTAGTTTTGATTTGGCAGTGTACAAGTCGAAGGCTAGAAGACTTCCAGTTTCTAAGCACAGATTCGACTCAGTTAATTCTCTGCAAATTTCAAGATAGGCTCATGGGGGCTTAGGCAAAGATGGCATTGTGAAAATACGAGTCAAGGTGGAGATTTGTTGAATTATGGCTCCTATTTCAAGTCAAATTTGAGAAATAATCTTTTAGTTAAACTCTGTTTATTTGTTTCAATTAAATTCTATTTATTTGTTTGAGTCAAACTCTTATTAGTCTAGATTATTTTATTATTATTTGACTTAGAAATTTAGCCTATAAATAGGTTCTTTTACAATTTTAGAAAAAAACCCATTAAAGTTTAGAAATCTTAGCACTTTTGGAGAATTTAGTGTTTATGTTTTGAGGGTTTTTTGTTTTCGGGTTTTCGGGGTTTAGGTTTTTATCTCCATCTTTTGTACTCTTCATTTTTTTGTCATTATAGTAAAATTATCTTTGCCCGTGGTTTTTTATCCTCTTCAGAGGGATTTTTTCACGTTAAATTTGTGTGTTTAATTTCTCGATTTCTTCGCTATTTTTAACTTGTTCTTTGCTTAATTAAGTCGATCCCCAACAATCTATTTATGAAGGGAAATAGTAGCCTCCATATCCAAATAAGAGCTTCCCCTCATAACACCTATAGCTACTGAGTAATATGGATGAAAAGAGAATATATTTTTACTTTGTTTTCCAGCAATAACGATAGGGAATCACATAAAGAAAGAGGCATGCATGCATGCATGTTTAGGAATTTTAATTTTGAAAAAGTATGCGTGCATGAATACATGCAATCATATGACATGCAGTGTGCTGCTAAACCTATCTTCCAAAGAATACTGTAAAGTATCAGAACTGTGACCAGCTTAGCTAGGTTTTATCTAAACACCCAAGAAAAAAAAAATGTCAGCTTTAAGAATCCCATGAAGACCCACCCCCCCCCAAAAAAAAAAAAAAAAAACCTAGTCCTTCAACAAGTATTTATAGCCCCTCCCATCCCAAACACCTATATCACCAATTGCACTAACAAACTTATTGATTTAGCTACTACTTTTCTTTCACTCAAAGCCCTTTATTTTCTAAGGAGGTAAGCTTCTTCAATATAAGCTTGCTTTCATGTTCTTATGAAAACCAGAAAAAAAAAAAAGCTGAGGTTTGATTTCTTTTTCTTATTTTGTGGTTTGTAAAATGGCTTATCAGGGATAAAAAATGAGCTGGACAGGAGGAGATTGGATGTGTGCAGCATGCCAACACCAGAATTTCAGAAAGAGAGAAGCGTGCCAACGTTGCGGGTATCCAAAGTATGGTGGCCCTGATGTATCGACTTACTTGTACAACAAGACCGAAGCTTTGGCCGGTGACTGGTATTGTGTTGCCATGAACTGTGGAGCTCACAACTACGCTAGCCGACCAAACTGCTATCGATGTGGTACCATGAAAACCGACTATGCTGGTTATACTGTGATGGGGTCTGAAAGCAGTGTCCCACCTGGGTGGAAAACTGGTGACTGGATGTGCACCAGGTGAGTTTGCCTTGTTATAAAATTCCACATCTAAGCTGCATTGTCTCTGTTTGTGACATTCTGGATACTGCATTCTTTTCCATTCGCCAAGCAATGATAATAGGAAGTTTCCACAGATAATGAATTCCCATCACAATGTTCATTTGAATGATGATGATGATATGCCTGATTTATCAAGTGAATGTGACTGCAATTTTGTATTGATAGGTATGGGTGTGGAGTTCACAATTACGCTAGCAGGCTTGAATGCTTCAAATGCAAGACACCAAGGGATTTTGGTAAGAAAAATCTTGGTATAGCCATTGCACCATTGATCTTATCATAGCATAGAAAAATGACATTTTTTTTTCCTTCTATTTTCAGGTGGTGCTTAGGAAATTCGAGAAGAACATGGTATGCAATGCCGCAAATTTTCCATCATCAGTTTCTGTATTGGAATCAAATAACACATATATATAGATAGATAGATTAACCAAAGGTGAAGGCTCTTTTTACCAAGAATAGCTCGTATGTAAACTGCACTGATCAGGGCAAGAGGTTTCGGGCTTTATGAACATGAAGCTTTGAGATTTCTTAATTTTTCAAATGGAAAATAATATCTTTGCTTCAGTCTGTAGGTGTATGCATGAATGTGGGGAAACCCATAATTGAATATTACTACATTTTTGGGCTAATACTAATTAAAGGACCACCAGTCTCAACATTCAACAAATGCAATAAAATTAAGTTCAAAATTAAGATAGCTGAAATCTAGAAACAAAGATTCAAGGGATCAAAAGGCAGGGTTTTGTCTCAGTGCAATAATTTATGATTCTTTCAAGCATAAAACCTTTTTGGAACTACATGTATAATATAATAATGAAGATAAGAACCAGATGCTCCCTTCTTTAGAAGCATAGATGCCAATGCCCATTGCCAAGTTCAAAGCAAAGTCAAATCCCACACATTATTATTGGCACAAGTGTTTTTCTGCATAACCTTTTCTTTTAAGTAATTTTCTTTTACACATATATACACACATACTTTGTTGTCTCCCTCCTGCTGCCCAGTAATGCTAGCTTTTGTTTCACAAGATTCTAATTGGGATTGGGCAGTGCTGCTTTTATGTTGCTTATATTATTCTTTAAGATGTTTAAGTGCCCCAATTTCAAGTGAACCAGTTCTGCAACAGCACATCCATGGGGGGTCCAGAGTCTAGACAGAAGTAAGAGGGTACATTGCCTTATGCTGCTCATTTTTTCACTTTACACTTGAATAATTTCAATAATGTTAAGTAATTAATTTGGACTTTGGAACCTAGCCATGCAAAACTATGGTGCTAAATCAAGATTCTTGTTACTCTGTTTCATTACGATGAAGGCTTCGACAAATATAACTTTCTAAAAGTTTAAAACCAAACAGAATATTCAAACAAACATGCAAAATTGCTTATTACGATAATTTTTAAACAACCCAAAACCAAATCAATACTATTCAATGCATTTTCTTTTGTTTCTTAATTAATTCTTTCAAATGACCTTTCAGAAATTATTGGAACACTTGAGTGGCACTTTAGAATTTTGATGGGTTATAGCCTATAGAATTATATTTGTAATATTATTTTATTAGTTATTTAGATTCGGAATTTTAAATTTTTTTTATTTGTAGGTAGATATCTCTTTGTATACATTTATATAGTGATTATTTAATTTGCTTTTAACTTTATCGGTTCAGTCTTATCTTAATTAGTACTGTTGTTCTTGACGTGTAATTTTTTTTTTTTTTTTTTTTGTATTGACACAATAGTATGAGAAGATGTTGTGCACTTTCGATAGGCGAATATACCCTTACAAATTACAAGCTACAAGACAGCAAGAGTTTCCATGCTTGTATAGTTCATGTTTTCCTATGTACCTTCTTTGCGGATTTAGCCCATTTTATAGTTGTTCTGGCTAAAGCATCCATGGGATCCATACATTTTTTAAGAAGAGTATCCTCTCGAGGTAAAATGTTCTGCAGTTCATCCGAAGCAAGGATGACAACATTTACAGCTCTGATTAAAAGGTCCTGGATTGCAATTCTCAGCAAGTTTCGAGCCCCTTCTATGTCCCTTTGGTTCAATGATTCAACTGCTGGCATTAGAATATGTTCCATCGTTGCCTTGTCTAGCAAAACCACCTCAAAACCCTGCAAAAAATGTGTAGTTTTGGATGAACATAGTGAAGATTCTTCCTGGTGGTATCGTTTGTCTTAAATTACTTGTTTCATATGATGTTTACCAACCAAACCAAATAAAGGAACAGATTTTGCAAACAATGGTGAATAAAATCTTAATAAACTTGAATTTGAAGAGTTCCCCTGTTTCCTCTGATAACATGACTAAGCATCTGGTCTAACAATTTGATTGTTGATTTTGTGACCCAAAGTTTTTAGGACACAAATTTAGCTTTCTATTATCGTACAATGTATGTAAACTTGATGATACCAGGAAAAAAAAAAAATCCAGAATAAAATAGACCATTGGGATACCTGGTTCTGTAATTTTTGTTGATATGGAGCAATAGCTATGGTTTCACAAGTGGAAAGTACCCCAATTCGAACACTGCTCCCAGCATCCAGTGGCTTCAATTTTGCTTCCTTGAGCTCCCTGGCAACACAGTCACCAATGTGAAAAAAGGGCAGTGAGCAGTTCTCAGATATCTCATCATGCCATGCATTTGAGATATGGCATGGCATCACAATGCAACGAGCTCCAGATTTCTCGAGAAATATTCTTTTCTGCCTCAGATTCTGGATAATAGTATGTTCACCATTCACTTCCGATGAATGAACCGGACGGCGGCCGCGGTCTAGGGCCGGTTCACTGCAGACAACGAAAGGAACACATTCCTCCCCATTCCTAGAGCTCCACCACACAAGTTTCTCAAGGAATATAAGAGTGGACAAAACAGAAACCCCTCCAATTATACCTACTGTATTGGCTTGGCTAAGCAGGGAATTCTGGGGCTGACTTTTTACTCCAGCTGAACTTGAACCTGATATCTTTTTGGATTCATAAAAATCTCCATTTTCATCTGTTTGCACCAGAGTTGAAGACATTTGCACTGCAAAACATGGGTTTGGCCTTGTCCTACACTGGCTTCTGATTTTACTTAGATTACCTACAACTGGTGGACAGTTTACTTTATGGGAAAACATAGTCAACCCTCCATCAAACATCCCTAACAGATCGAACCGTTCACCAATGAAACGTGTAGATTATGTTCATGCCTCTCACTTTTCAGAGTTCACTGATAAAAGTACCTTGGGGGGGGGGGGGAGGGGGTGATTAATTTGCAGGTTCCTAGATATTTTATTATATTGATTGTAGAAAAGGTAAAAAGGCAAAGAAGGGGCACATGGAGACGATGATACTGAACTCTGCAAAGGGTATATTTATATCTGCATCTATTACAATGAATGAACAGTCATATAAATAGGGAAAGGAATCTCCATACTTGTCACCGTCATAGCTTCTGCCATTGCATCAATTTCCCACCGTTGAAAGCATATATGATAATATTAATAATTCAAGGAATTATTTAACAAATTCCAAATAAAGACAGACAGACATCACCTTTGGGCTAAATTATTTTTTACCCTTTTCCTGAAAACTGAGAATGTGACATTGTTTACATCAAATTGTCACGCTCAGCTGTCAGAAGGGAAGTACTTAACTATGGGGTGCTCATCAAAATTACTACTGTAATCGTCTGCTTGTGAAGCAACAACTCCTACGGACTTAATTTTTTTAGGGTAAACTCTCAAGCCATTTCATCTTGGTTACCTAAAATGAAAAACTTGCAATTTGATCATCCAATTTTTAGCGCGCTTTTATTTTAGTAACCCAAGTGTTAAATCTCTAACAGCGACTTAAAAGAATCATGTTTATACTTTCATTTTGGTCACTCAACTTTTAAGTCGTTTTTATTTTAGTCACCTAAAAAATATTCTTTTAAGTATTTATTGGGGTAAAAAAAATAAGGATTAAAGTGAAAAAACAGAAAAACTAAAATAATACACAAGAATTGTTAAATTGTACTTGTTTATCCCATTGCCGAATTTTTAAATTATTTATTTATTTTTCGTTTGGACAAAGAAGTGATGAAAATTTATGAGTTTTGCTTGGAATGAAAAATAATTAATTAATTGTAAAGATTTTTCTTTGCTTTTAACTTAGCATGTAAGATTTAAGATCACATAATAAATAAAAAAATTGGATTTCGTAAACAACTAATAAAGACAATTTTATTGATAGTTTTTTAAAATCATTCCAAAACATCAAAAAAAATTAAATTAATTGTTGAATTTTTTTTATCCATTAATAATGTGAATCTATTTGCTACTATAACTTTGAATCTTAATATTTAAAAAAATTATATTTCAAAACCTTAATTTAAAATTTTAGACAAAAAGATAAACAAGTACAATTTGATAATTATTTTCAATTATAATAATGTTTATTGTTTTTGCACTTCAATCATTGATTTACTTTTTTACCCCAATCAATACTTAAAAAAAAAATATTTTTGGGTGACCAAAATGAAAGCAACTGATTTGGATATTAATTATATATATTTTAAGAGTATAATCCTATTAATTTGGGCTATTTATTATCTTTTTATTTTATAAGGACTCAAGTGATGACAGAAATAAATTGGAGGAAGAAGCATGATTTTAAAAGGAAAAGTGAAGTTGTGTGAAGGTGGAATACTTAAAGAGAGAGTTTATAAGACAAAAAAACTTGATTTTACTTTATTTTATTTTAAAATATATTTTTATTATGATTTAATATTTAAGATATTATTTATAATTTAAACTTGTATTTAATTTAGCAACCTAAAAGTTAGGTGATTAGAATGAAAGTGTAAATATGATGTGGCATGTAAAGTTAACCGCCATCAAGATTTAACGTTCGGGTGATTAAAATAAAAGCACCCTAAAAATTGAGTGATCAAATTACAAGAATTTTATTTTGGGTGATCAAAATGAGAATGTACTAAAAGTTGGGTGGCCTTTTTTTTAACCCTTTTGAATACGGTGATGGGTTTTGGTGTAAGGTAATGATGTGGAGATTACTTTCTTTAAGTGAACATAATGGACAAAGACAAATTGGTTAATTGATGGATGAGCAATCAAGAAATGGCGCATGGCAAAGAGTTTTTTGTCTTACTTGGACAAGCAATGTGAGAGACATGATTGCTGATCCAATAGAATCATGGCAGGCAGACACAAAGTTCCAGCCTAAAAACAGTCTCCACTACTTCATGATTATGGAGGATTCCAGGCTTACAGCCATTGGACACTGGGTCTAATTAGATTATGATATTTTTCTTTGTATTAAGAGTGTATGTGTATCCCATAGAATAAAAATGTTACTGAAAAATCATTGGAGCTCAGATTGTTTGTAATCATTTCCAGTGTTAATATGGGGCTTGGTTCTCTTAAGTGCTTCTAATTGATATAGTAATTTTCTTACAGAAAAATGATGGCTAATTAATCATTGTATTTTCATTTTGGTTTGGCCTTTAACATCAGAGTCTTGTGTCCCATAATCCCTCTGCTAAATATCGTATAGACTTATGCGGCAGGTAATATCAAATCTGCAATTGACTTGCGACATAAGATTCGCGCAAGCTTCTAATTAATCATTGTAAGCCATCTCATCAAAGAAAGTGAAGTTTCTACCGCCAAAAAATAAAAAATTTCTTCTGTGCAGTAGAGTTTTGCCTGAGATAGTTTCTCTGGCGATGAAATAGATAAAATCCCGTCATCTATGGAATTTTATTTTCTGGAATTCAGTCATCATCATCTTTAAAATTAAGTTGTGGATGTATTTTCAATTGCATTTTGTTTATCCCGGTTATTACTCGTAACGAATATTTTCAAAGGAAACATTGTTTATCACGGATATTACCAGTGAATTTCCATTTTCCCCAGAAAAAGCTAACCATTAATAAGTGTGTTCCACTTTACTGATGACTGAATAGTAATGACACAACATCACTTTCCAAATTTTTTGATTATGTGAAAACACTACGCAATCCAGAAATACGAGAGTCGACCATTGATTAAAGCTTATCGATTCATTCGTGCAGGAGCCTCCTTCATGGACTCTGCCCTTTATTCTGTAATAAAATCATGGGCAAGTTGTAGCTAAACAACAAAGTGAAGGTAGAGATGGGTGATTTTAACAATATATCAACAAGAAAAACTATAATTTTCTGCTCTTAATATGAAAACACTCCGCTTCATTACATCTTCTCCGTTCCGGGTCGTTACACGCTGCAGAACAGGGGAACGCCATAAACATAGACATGGTTTTCATCAGATGAATAATAATACTCCGAATCGTAAAATGCAATAACAATGCATCAAGTCTCAATGACATGATATTTGAGAATTGATTGGTGAAGATGTTGAACGTCAAAAGGTTTTGTTTCTATAGCTTTGACTTTGCATAAGGGAAGAGAGAAGAGGCAAGACGGTGTTTTCATCCTTTAGTCGGCCACCAATAAGTAGGGAATAAATATTATCTAGAAATCGAACCCGAGACAGGTATTAACTGAAAACTTAAACACAAATGTTTTACCACTCTATCACGATAATATCACATTAAAATGATATGATCATCTTTCGAATTCATTCCACACCATATGCCTATTAAAGGGAAAGTTGATTTTTCGAACTGTGCTGGAAGCCTGGAATGGATGAGAGTTGGATAAGCATTTTTATTAATTAGTTGAAAATATGATTGGCTGATTTATTTCTCCTCCAATTCTTGTCTATAAGCCCCGCATTTATTTTTTTTGGGTGAAATAAGGAAATGAAAGTGACCCTAACCTGGAAATTTTGATGTCTGTCAGTCCTGGTAGGGGCTTTCCTTGAGGGACCTGCAACCTTAAAATCGACTCTAAGCTGCTGTAACCTGTAACAAGTCAATAACGCTAAAATACTCTATTCCAGTAAGCTGGCGAGAAAATGTGGAGCATAGAGTAGAGAACCAAAGACCGAAATTACTTGCACGCTAATACAGCAGCTAATTTAAATGTATTGCTGATTTGAGTATAGAAACCGAGCTTGAATGTGAAGGAATGTTGATGAAACTTTAACAGAATCAGTGGTTTCCACCTCCATCGCACAAGGTAACCGAGTCCATCATTGTTGAGTATAATACATCCAAATTTAAATGACCCAAAAATTTTCTATACTCGGGTGTACCATCATACATTTCCATTTGAAGTTTCCAATCCTCTGCAAACCCATCTTCCATTACTAACCACCAAGAGATGCCACCCTGTATGTCTTCTGGGTCCACATGGGCCACCAGGCTAACACTCTCCCCCTGGTCTAGATCAAAAGTCAAGCTCAGAAAATCTCGGTTTGTTTTTATTCCCACCATAAGAGCTTCCTCATGAAGCCAACGAATAACTTGACTTGCAACCTGTAGCCAGAGTCAATGTCATATCAGCAAAATATTTAGTCATGAACATGCATCAAGCATGCATGCTCTAATCACAGTTCCAGACAAATGCAAGTAAAGAAAACAAACAGCATGCCGTATACATTAAACCCACCAAAAAAAATAAGTTAAAATAATCAAATTCACAGTTGATTCGTGATTATGCAAGAAAAACCTATTTCATTACAACAAATAGATTACGCCAGAAAATAGCAAAAATTAAAAATAGGGCCATCTTTCTCACACTAAGAAAAAAATTAACCATCTTTTACTTTTACACCACTTTCTCCTCATGCTTCTATATCATCCCACACTTCCCCTTTAACCAAAGGAACCTCCTCCTCCACATTATTTTCTAATCACCTCACCTATGTTAACACTCACAGGGGTAATCACTAATCACATTATTTGTGCCTGAACAACCAAGCATAGCAAGGAATTTGCACTACCCTAATTAACATTCTAGGCATAAATTATGCTATCCTCATTTTGATTATGATAATATGAAATCTTTTATTTTGCACAAACAATAAGTTAAAGTATCTAAACCACCAAAAGTTAGTAGACAGTTGTTTCCATCAAGGTATAGCTTCCATACCCTATTCTAAATCTGTTAAAGTTGCAATAGATAGTGCCTAGCAAGTAATTTAGCCAACTAAGTATTAGTAATAACTAGTTTCAGCATAGGCAGGGATAAAGATTTATGCTTTGGGAAAGCAGATAGATTACATTCAGACATCTGCTAAATGATAGTACTCTAATCTACTTCCAATCACTAAGTAACAAACAATTTAATCTTCTCATGCCAATGTTAGGTTGTTGGTCAGCCTCATTATATTAATTGTATGCAGATACCAAATGACATGAAGATCCTGTCAGCATTAACAGTCAATCTAAACCTTAAAAACAGTGGTCACAGAACAATACTAGACTTGTCCACGGCCATTGGACAGATCTAAATAATACTCAGTGACGTCATTCCATGAAGTTTACACAAGCAACCTACCTGCTGAAGTAATATAACAGGAAGATCAGCCAAGTCGCAGTCATATTTGTTTACAGAACATATGTCCTCAGAGCTTCTTTTGAACAGGCCAACAACATTAGGAGCACCTTCCCCTTCAACATTTATACGGTCATCACTCAGCACCACCTTGGTACGAAATTGTGATTTTATAACATCCTTAATGTTCTGAATGTCTGATCTTGGGGATTGGGACTCTGCATGAAGAATGGACTGTGGAACTTTCATAAAGATTGTCCAAGATGATGTCCGCGAATGCCAAGTTGGGTGGGTCATTAAATGGAGATATGGGACCCTGCATACCTACAGATATCATGAAAAAAATATATTACGAAGTAGGAAAAATAAAATCTAAAGAATTCTTGTAGTAATACTAGTCAAATGGTTAATGAGGAAAATACCACATTTTCCAGCTCTATAAGAACTCTGCTCGAAAAGATTCTATGAGCCAGAGACAGACAGAAATGACCCAGAAGACCAGGTCCATCCTTTCCTGATTGGACAGATACTGGAGTACCTGATAAATTTGGTTTATCCTTTGCTTTTAGAAATGCATGTTCATGAACAATTTGCTGCAGATAAATTTCACAACTGATACGATGAGGGAAACCCCATTTCTTTTTCATTGTAGGAGTATCATGTTTTTGTTCTCCGAATTTCACATCATCAAACGAGTCCAAAAGTACAATTGCAGAATCTACATTCTGCATATTGGCAGTGTCAACAGCCTGATTGTCACCCTCACTAGATGGCACAAGTGATATGAATAGAGAGGTTCCTTGACCTATGCTTAATTGTAGATAATTTTCTCGTATTCCAGTTAAATTGACTCCGACAGATTGGTTGAATGCTTCACAATTCAACATATCAAATACCTGAATCGAAGCAACATAATACTAGTAAGAAAGCATATTAGAGTCACAAAATAGCTTAAAAGAAAGCAAAGTCTACCTGATCATTGAAGATTGATTGATGAACATCACGAAGGAGCAAATGTGTTTCTTTCACATACTCATCATCACTCATTGATTCTTTCTCAGTGTTTCTTGTGTGCTGCTCAACCAAGCCATGGGTCCTGATCTTATTCAATTCTTTTGGGATATCAGCAGAATGCACACCAAGAAAACCAAAATGAAGAGAGTGGCATGAATTTGGAGGTAAGTTGATAGACAACATTCCAGCTGAATCATGTTCAACACGTATAGAAGATAAAGAAGACGGGCGAGACATTGGTGTTGAACTATACATTGAATTATCGAAAAGATCAATAGTGAAGCCTTCATTGCTAGAAGCTGGGCCTGGTCCTGCCATTCGCTGTCGTTTAACTTTCCAATTTTGCTGCAATCTATACGCTTGTTAGGAAATAAGAGAAATGGAGCAGGTAAAAGAAAAAGGCCTCCACAAAACAAATCACATAATAAGCTTGTAGAATAATAAGTAAAGATTACGAACATGGTAGCAACAAAATTTCAGATTCTTTTAAACCAATGCAGAGGGATACCTGATTAGAGCACCATAAAATCTTGCATCCCTAGCAATCTGTTGTTCCAAAGCATTGGCAGACTGTTTAAAGTATTTTCCCAGATGCTGCAATAGAAATAAAACTCAATAGGAAGTCTCTGATGTTTTCAATGAGAATGGTAGTTACACATCTTCTACAACTCAAACTTAAGCTCAAGAGGAGTTGAGAGCATCACTTTAATTCCCCAGAAAATAAAAGAAGAATACCCGGTAACATTGTAGCTTGGTTGCAGCAGATACAGCAAGATCAGACATAAGCTCATTAGGTAATGGTTTAGGCCTGGTCATGCCAGCCACCGTTACAGCATCATTAGCTTCCACCTTTCCACAAAATAAAAATAAAAATCATATTTAAATGACTTCCCATTTACCATTAAAAAAAGCAGACTCCACGTTTTGGACTTACTATGTCAAGGAATTCATTCATTCCAAGATAAAGACAATGATGTACAGGACACCAAGTTTCTTACGTAAAGGGGAAAGAAACAGAAGAATTCAATATCGATACAAATATGGCATTAAATTCAATCAACAAAAATTCAAGTATTCATACATAATATAATTGGTTTTAGTTTTACTTTTCTATTGAATAAAACATTTATTAATTTTTAATCAAATATAAATAAGCAACAACACAAAAACGATAACTAAGTAAAGCAGCAAAAAGCTGGGGAACTCACAGTGTTGATAAGGTCGATGATGACGGAAAGCTCCTGATGAGCCAATTGGAGATTCTCCACCATGCTCTGCCACTGCCACGTGGCGGAGGCATCTTTAGAACTATTCTTCTTTTGTTTCTTCTTTCTCTCCTTTTCTTCGTCGTCCTCCACGGCCCACGCGAAGTCTATTCGCCGTATAAGCGACACTCGCTTCTCGTCGTAGCTAGACTCGCTATGTAATACATAATTTAAAAATTAAACAAAAAAAAAAAGAAAGTCAAAATTAGCAAAGGTAATCAGTTAGGAAATAACGGAACTTGATCGGAAAGAGACACTTACGGAGGGTATCGCTCGAGGCCGTTTTCCTCGATGGCGTGGAGGCGTTTAATGGGAAGCTTATCCAAGGAGATTTCTAGGTTCCCGTCCATCTCTTTTTCCCGGAAAATCTGAATTGAGCCCCCGAAGAAGGCGCTGGTTTCCGTTTGAGAGATCAGCCTTGAGTGTTTGTGAGATGTAAAAGCGAAAAGTCTGTTTCGCCCATGGAGTTTCAGTGTTGAGAAATGAATAGGTCTTGATAGCAAAAATGAAAGGACCATTAGAAACCAAGGCTGAAGGCTTGATTAGGTTCTGCTAGGCTTGGGCTTGTTTCGTTCTTTTAGCCCAATCCCAATCATCCAACATCTCAAAATATGTTACATTTTCATGTACTTTATTAAATGAAATTTTAAAAAACAAATAAAGAATATTCCTCTCGATAATTTTGCAGATTCGATTATTAAAATATTGATTATTATGAGTTTCAAAAAACATAAAATGGTATGGGTATAGAAAATATTATTTACTTATTTCACTAATTTCTTTAGGTAGGTGAGAGATTGTTGAAATTCAGTGTTTTAATATAATTATTTCCTCATTAATGCTTATAATTTTTTTAAATAGATTAGTTTATAAAATTTCATTATTTAAATTATTATATTTTCTTTTGTCCTCAATAATTTTTACATTAAAAGCGAAATGAATAAGTAAATATTGGTTCAATGATTACTTAATATTAAACTAATATCAGATTGCGTTAAGTGAACAGATCATGATGCAATAAGACAACTTATATTAATATGTAATCTAAACAGTTTGTTATATAAAGAATCAAAATTGAGCAGATTGATTCAAGGGACTATTACGTCATCTACCGAGTCTAATTGAAGAGATACATTGTCTTATGTACGAAACGGATGACTCTCAAAAAGATAAAAACATAGGTGTGAATGTGATTGTTTGGGCTAACAATACATTTGACAGAACCTAAAGTGAATTTATCTTAGATCCATTTATAAATTTAATCACTTGTAACATTCATGATGTGATTTACCTCAATCTTGAGAAACTAATTAACTATGTGTATGTAACTCGTATACTTTAATGTATTAAAAGTTTGAGCTCAATTGATAATAAAATCGAAAATTAGTATATTAGGTATATGACTTACGGTTCATTAGTCTAAGAAGAATGATTTTATTATAGGTTAGCAATAGACGTTTTTTATAAATAAATATGTAATGATTATCAATAATACATGTTACTAATAAATGAAAACTATCCATTGTTTCTCTATGATCTCGATTGCTATTTTATCTTAGAGTACAAAAAGTCCTGGCTATTTACATTGCACCAAGTATATTCGAAGTTACTATTACAATTATCATTTACATATGTCATTTATCTCATTATAATTTACTACGATTACATTAAATAATTCACCTTAATCACCAATAATATACATTCACGTACTTATTAAAAACATATTTAAATATCAAACATAATTATCGACTCATACAAATATTAAAAAAATAATTTGTGATAAACTTGCTTACATAATTTGCTAAAATTTATCGTTTAGTATTTCAACTTCTTTTTAATTATGAAAAGAAGATAAAATTTTAATAACAATACAATTAACGTGACTCAAACGCAAATTACATTTGGGACAATAGAGACCATTAACCATTACACAACACAGGGGTTCTAATATTCCAACTTTGATCATCAAGATAACATGAATAATTAACTACATTAATCTCAAGGACCTTCCGGGTTTGTCGATTTCAATTTGTTAGACGATCGGGAAACAGAACGGCGCATGCAATGGCTAAAGATGGGTTGCCTAGTGAGAATGATCGGTTTTGGGTAGAAGACGCGCCGGATGGGGTTAAAATTTTTAACTTTTAAATTTAATTTTTTAAATATTTTATGATCCTCTCAAAAATATAAATATATTTTTTTAAATTTTAATATTTTTATAATTTTATATATATATATATATTTTAATCCCCTTAAAAATATAAATAAACTCGACTAATACTTATATAGTATTAAAAATAATATTAAAATTTTATTTTTATTAGAAACAAAAAAATCTTAAAAAAATTAAATTATTCGATTGTTAAATGATATTTTTATTAAAAAATAATAAATTAATATTTATTTAATATTTTACTTCAAATAATAATATTTTATAAGTAATATAATAATATATATATATATATGTAAAGAAAAGAAAAGATGAAGAGATTTTTATCATCTTTCTTTTTTATATTGGTGCCTAGCAAGAAAAAAAATTCATCATTTTTCCTTCAAATTTTAAGTATAAAGTATGTTTTTCTTCAAATTTTTCATAAATTTTGAATTTTTGGAGCTTGTTTTACGTATATATATCAATAGTTTTTTATTTTATCAAGTGTATTAAAAGTTGTCATTAAAGGATATTGATAAAAACTTATAAAATTAAGTGAAATGTGTATCTTTTTTATGGAAAATGATTAAAATACGTTTTCTAACTTGTTAGAAGTGAAGGGGAGGAAATAAAATCTTGGTCACTTTGTTTAAAATTATGTCAAATGATAGCTTGCGAAGCAATGAGCATTTTGGTGAAAACGGAATAAAAAATGGTTAACCAAGTCGAAAATTATGTGAATTTCAAATAAGAAAATTTAATTTGTCAACTTGGTAAACCATGTATATACAAGCTTGTCATTAATAGTTTATTTACTATATCTAGCTATATTAATTTTATTTTTATGAATTTTGAATGATTTAATTAGTATTTAAAATATTATGTTTTGAATTGAAAATTATGATTTCAATTATAAAATTAGTAAATGTTTAAATCAGTTGTTATGTTAGAATATTATTTTTTTAATTGATTTTTAAATATTTAAATCGATTATTATGTTAAAATATTATTTTTTTAAAATCGATTGTTTATATATTCAAATCAATTTCGACACAACACGTTTAATTTTAATTTCACCCTCCAAAATTAACCTCTTGATTCCGTCTATAATACCATCGTGTGTATGCAATTCCAGGGCGGAGTAAACTATACAGAGAATTTAATTCCTTTATTGAATAAATTGACAATAAAAAAGTAATAATGTGGCGCTGCTTTCAATCACACAAACTATACAGAGAATTTAACTCCTTTATTGAATAAATCGACAATAAAAAAGTAATAATGTGGCGCTGCTTTCAGTCACACAAACTTATGGGGATATCTTTGAATCGGGTCCCTGTTTAGGTTGGTTGTTTGGTTTGATTGCAGGTGATCATTTGGCATAATACCAAGTCACACGCGGATCAATCTCCGTTCCCTGCCTTTCTTCTGGGACCAGCAACTGCATTCATTTTAATCAGCTTATTAAGCGCCTGCATATAGGTCGTTAGTTGTTCATGGTACTGAAAATTAAGCACAGGTTCTACTTTCAAGAGTCGTGAATTAAAAGATGAAAATGAAAGGGTAGATTATATAGGAAGGAGATGTAGGTTTTGTTTAGTTGTGTTTTTTAAAAGTATTTTTGAATTAAAAACAATGTTAAATAAATAATTTTTGAAGGAAATTTTTTACTTTTAAAAAGCATTTTTTCTTCGTATGAAAAAGTTAAATTTTTTAGCTTTTGTATCCCAAAAATATTTTTGACTGCTTAATTATGTTTTTACCCTTTCATCACATGGTACATCCTTTTTTTTTGATTAATTGCTTAAAAAATATTTAAAATTTATATTTCATATATTAAAATATTAATAATAAAATATAATAAATTATTTTCTATATTGCTAGACTAATCCGTAGCAATTGATGATCAGATGCATTGATCTATACGATATTTTAATGAGGAAAAGTACCGGATTAGTGGTTAATTCGTAAATGTTTCAACTGGATTTGTGGTTGCATATACATGTACGTTTAGTTAATTAAGCTAGCTATTCTATCTTTTACTACCTACTAAGTAGGTTTAATTTTTTTAAGTTAATGAATGATAGGCATATCGCTATCCTTATAATAATTTGGATTATGTTGTTTTAATTAATATTATTGATAACTTTTTAGTTTTTAATTTAAACATTATACTAATAACATTTTATCATATTTATAAAATATAAATATGAAATTATAACACTACATGTAAGGTTAGATTATAGGCATTATTATTTGTACTCACTATTTGACTCTTCAACTATACTTATTTTTTCATTTTGATACTAAAATCCACAACCGTGGGCATAACTGGTAACGTAATCTCCTATTACATAAAAATGGTGAAAAATATTTGCAGCTAAATTTAATTTTAAGATTATTATAAAGGATGCCATTTTTTGGAAGATAAAAATTTAAAAGGAATAATAGATTATCTAAGTATATTTATTAAAAATTTAGGAAATTTGATGCGTATTCATAAAATATTGTCAAGGTTGGTACAAAATTTTATTTAACTGGTATCATCTATTAATTGGGTCTCAATTTAATTAGAAATTATCAAAAAAATTATTTATAATAATATTTGAATTAAGGCCTCCATGCATATAAAACATTTTTATTTACAATTCGAGTTAAAGCATTTTTTGATTTTATATGAAACTTTTAATAAATATATTTGTGTATATTAATAATGTTGTTGACTTAGTCAGTGTTGCAAATTAAACCCACATTTACCCAAGATTGACACCCTGGTAAACAATTTACTTTAATATTTTTTATTTTAATATCATACATATTTTATGTGCTATTATTAAATAATTTCAAACCATACATTTATTTGTTTATTATATGTTATTTTTAAACACATATTTGTATTTTAAATTTGTGGTTTCCACATAAATACGTGTGTGATATGATTTCTAGTATTAATAATGTTGTTGATTGAGACGGTGTCACAAATGAACTCGATCCAAACTTAAGATTGATGACAACATAATGATAAATAATTCATTTAGTAATCTTAATATGATGTATTCGTATGTTTAAATTTCGTTTACTTAAAACTTGATATAATTTTTTATTATTAACTAGTTCCAAATAATGCATTTCTTTGTTTATTATATATATTTTTGATGTAAATCTTAAGTCTAAATACGTGGTTTTCATACACATATGTTGTGATAGAGTTTCAATATATCTAATGCTTAATATTAGTGCATATTTTGTTTTTTCACCTAAATGCATTAATTAATATTTTAACTAAAAAATAAATAATGAAAAAGTAAAATGAAATAATCTTTAAAAATTTTGTTACTTTAATATCCACTTCAATAAATTTTGTATTTAAATTTGTTAAGATGTACTAGCACATAACCAAATTTATTAAAATAAACTTAGATTAGATTAAGAATTTTGATTTTTATAATCTATATGTATCTATCAAACTTTGAGTATAAAACACTTATATGTATATAGAGTATAATAACTGCCTACATACCATATTCATTATATACATAATATAACATATATAGAATTGTTTGCGTGGCAATTAATTTCCATTTGAGCCTAACATTTGGTAGAGGTCAGTAGTAATTGATCAATAAAAGAAGAACACGAGTCTAGAAAACTAAAGAAGAAATAGAGAACCCCATGTATTAGCATGATGGTTAGAGTGTTTATTGTTTCAAGTGTGACTTGGATTCGAGTCGTGCTAATCATGTTGTTGTTAGGATTTTTCCTTCTTATTGTAATTTAAAAAAAAAAAAAAGAAGAAGAAGAAATGGAGCATTTTAAATATATATTTTTTTTGCATATTTAAAGTATTACAAATATATAATTTTATATTTTGATATATTCGTATATTTATATTGTATTTATGTTATTTTTTGAGTTCTAATTATAGGTTTTGATCATATCTATTTTTTTTAGCATAACGTTTAGAACTACTTATAACCTTTCCCAACTTATAAATTGAAAGAGCTAATGCGTTTTAACGCACTTAAACTCACATATTTCTGTATTGATAATATTATCCATGCCATTTCAACTAATTATCAATTTAAATATAACTTCTCATATTATATTTATATTATGTCTTGATTTATATTTACATTATATTATTTATCATAAGAGTTTATAGTGTAATAAGAAAGGAGTTTCATTAATAGAGAGGTTAGTGTTTTATAATATTAAAATAAAATGTAAAAATTAGAAAACGAGACTATAGATAGCAGCATCGAATTTAAAGAGTAAAAAAACGTCATTTCAATATATAAACCTAAAATAAACGAAAGAACAAGTGGCGTGCAAAACTCTTTTCAATCAAAGCAATCAAGTTTGCTGTTTAATCAATATATTTTTCTCAATTTCTAACTATTCCATGTAATATATTTTTTAAATTTAAATTTAAATTTGATAATTATTTTTATATTTGGATTTACATTTTTCGTCTATCTCGAGTTGGTCAACTATTTCTCGTGTTAAGATTTGAAATATTTTTTATTTGAGTTAATTTTAAATATTTTTTTAAAAATCTTAAAATTCAGATAAAATAATATTAATTTCAGATGTTAATATAAAAATAATTATCAAACTCATACATTAATTTTTTTAAAATTAAACTCAAATACGAGAATAATTAGCAAGTAAAATCTCAAGATTTAACCTAATAATAAAATATATTTAGTTTGTATTACCCTATGATCTTTGGGAGTTGTAAAACTTTCGGGTACGAGCATAGAGGATTAAAGCGAGGACGGTCCCAATGAAACAAAGCGTACCCCACAAAATAAAGGTCTTTCTGTAGCATTCCATGCCAAAGCATTTCCCCTCTGCATTTCCTTCTTTGCGATAAACAACAGCTGCTAGGTAACCAAAGAGGAAGGATCCGATGGGAATGTTGACCACCAAAACATTATGGTTGACGCCAAAATTTTTTGTCCCGAATAGTTCCGTGGTTAAAGATACAGATATGGTAGTAATTGCCCCCGCACACACTCCTATAATGGCGGTGCTAATATAAAGCCATAGTACGCTGGTGTCGTTGACAAGTAATAAGAAGAAGGCTGCTCCTGTTGGTGCCATTAATGCCACCACAAATGCTGGTCTCGGTATCATGTATTTTCTCCTGAAATTCCACCATTTGTAATATAGTTAAATATGCTACTTCAATGCATTCATCTACCTCCAACTGATTCTCATTTGTTTGGTTTAAATATTGGTGTACTGAAGATATCAGATAGATAACTTTGCCAAAAATAAAAGAGTTAAGAGCTTGGATTTAGTTACCTTGAGACAAAGTAATCCACGATTGATGGTACGAGACGGCCAAAGAAACCAAATGAAGAAGATAATGAAACGAGGGAAGAAGCTGAACGCCCTCGAGATTCAGCTATTTGTCCTAAGTTGTTGAAGAAAACTAAGGCCAGTGTAACACCGAAAAGATAAACAAAGAAATATAACCAAAAGTTCAATCTCCTTAGCATCACCTTCACACCGATCTCCTCTATCACACTAACTATCTCGTTTGTTTCACTTATCCTATCATCTCCATTATTGCTTTCTTTTATCTCTTCATTAAATTCTTCACTAGTATAACTAAAACTTAACTCGAAACTTTCACTTGGGCTCTCACTTATGATTTCACTGTTATCTAATTTCACCCCACTCTCCATTTTGTCCATAGAAACATTGTTAATATCCTGTATATGAACTTTTTCCTCTGCAAGTTGCTTAATTTGATGTTTTAGTCCCAAACCTAAGGGGATTAAAAGTGGGGTTAATAGCAACATTAGCATTCCAACTGCACTAGCAAATGGTGAAAACAACCTTGATGTTGATCCTATACTTCCCATTACAGCAAAGGCTCCTGTGGCTATTGTTATGACAAGAACAAATATAAATGCATCTTTGGCCCTCTTTGTCTTCACAACTTTAATAACTCTAACTACCGGTGCAGTTATGACACTAAATATGAGGGGTAAGATAGAGCTAAGTAAAAGATAGGCTCTGGCTCTCTTCACGTCTGAAGAAGGGTAGATGGCATCCACAATATCTGTATAGATTTTTGCACTTAATCCCTGGTAGCTACCTGTCAATCCTATGGCGAGTTGGCCGTCGAGGGGGAAGTTTCTAATAGCAACGAGGTAGCAAACGGTGTTGATCCAACAAATGCTATTTCCTGCAAGCATAGCGAGGAAGAAAATGGCACCATATGGCAAGTTGGAGACACGGCCTATGAGGAAGAGATATTGCACTCCATAACCAATCAACCCGAGAGATGAACCGAGGATAAGGACCAGCCACATGGGCAAGTAGTTGGCAGCTATGCCTGAGAGCCACCCGAACAACTTACCGGCATCAGAGGCGAAGGCAAGGTTATTGAGCTGAAGTTGTGACATGGAGAGGAGCTGCTTGAGTTGGGATGAGTAAACCGGGAAATTTGAGTTAGTGCCATTTATGGATTGAAGCCAAATGATCGCAACTAGGCTAAGCCATTGAAGAAAAATTGGAGGCATGGCCAAAGCCAAATGCGAAAGAAGATAAAAAACTGAAATTGTGCGTCACTGTGGTACTACTAAGGCGGTATTTAAAGGAATCGAGTGTTTGGCAGTGGAGAATGACAAAAGACGGTAGTTTTTGCAACGAAGATTAGCATCGGCACGACACATCTTATAATTCATTAATGAATTTCATCATTGCTACCTTCTTGGTGTGTGTTTGACGGAAACATAATATGTACACATATATATGGGCTAAGCCTATAAATATATATACATACACTTTGAGGGTCCTACTTATTTATATTTACATAGTAAGCTTTTTTTTATTCCATACATGGCACAGCGTCATGCGATATTATTGCTCTTGTTCATGTCTTTGATTCTCATCATTTGTATCTCACAATCTATTATTGTATACAATGTTTTTATATTTTTATAAAAATATATTAAAATATATAAAAAAAATAGTTAATCATATTAAATTGTATAAATGTTAAAATAGATTTTAATTAAAATCATTTATGAAATTAATTGAAAAATATTTTAGTAAAAATTTCAAGATGGAACCAAGCGGACCTAATTCCGGAAATTTTAATTATAGTCTTATTATGTCTAGCCTTTGCATTCAATTTTTTTTTAAATTATAAGGGGAGAATAAAAATTTTAATAATTACGTATGATTAACTAACGCGACTCAAAATCAAATCACACTTGAAATAATGAATAATTTTAACCATCAAATCAAATTCAAAAATATCCGGTATTAAATCGAATCAAAACATAAGATGAGGAAATGTGGTCGAATCGTATACGTGAGTTCAGTGGTGACATCATTCTACGTTAGTACATTTTTTAAGATGTGATGTGTATTAGCATGATTATTTATGGACATGTTGAAGGTAGCGTGTTTATTTTTTAACCATCCAAAACCACAAATTAATAGTATTGGTTTCGCTGGACCCATTTTTTCTGGCTCAAGATCTTTCAAGGGTTTATTCAATTAACCGCCAACCAATCATGCAGTTAATATATAATTTATTATTATTATTATCTTATTTAAAAATTTCTTCAACCAATTAAGGAATCCTAGTATTTTTAATATTATAATAAATTTATAAAATAATTTAATTTATACATTTATTAAAAAAACTAAAACATTATAAATAAATTCAAAATCTAAAATTTTATAAAATAAAAAGTATTAATGATTTATAAAAATGTAAAAATTAATAAAATCAACATCTAAAATGAATCTGTATAAAAGATTGTTCAAATCTATTTCAGATCAGTGCAAAACTATAAAAAATTATAATTTATTAAAATTAATAATTATTACAAAAATACTAAGGCAACCAAAAATAATAATTTCGGAATAACTTATAAATTAAAAAATTATTTTTTGACACTATAAATTATTAATAAAATTCGAAATTATTAAATTAAAAAAATATTACAGGGTTAAAATTATATAAAAAGATTTATTCCAACATATCCATCTCAATGGTACACAAAATGTTCATTTGATTTGGTTCTACAAATATTTATTTAATTTCATAATTTTATTGCAATGTTTGCGGCAACCTTTTTGACTCGGAAACGAGAATGTGCTAAAAAGTGTGAGGAAGCCCATACTTAATGGAAATGAAAAAAAAATGTGAAAAATGTAGGGGGGAACAGTAAAAAGAAAGAGGAAATAATGGGAAAATATATGTATTTATAGCTTTTGATTTTGTAAAATTATGTTATGTATTTTCAATTTATTAATTTGAAATCGTTGACTTGTTATTTGAAAGTTTAACGATTTATCTATAATCTTTGATTTTTTTTTTTTTGAAATTATCTTGTATATTTTGTATATGATATGATACTATAAAGCAGTGTACACCGCTTACTTCACTGTACTAAATGTAAAGGTGAGTTGATTGTTGACCTTGCTTCCATTGTCATGGTGTTGATGCTATGTTTTCCATTGAAAGAGAAGATGAAAGGAGTCACATTACATTGTTTCTTATTTAAGAATTTGCTTTGGTTTTAAAACTAGGTTATTATGATAGTTAATAATAATTGATAATTTTGATGGTGGTTTACATTATTTTTTCTCAATTGAAATGAAAATATTTATTAAAATTCCAAAACAAGAGACTAAGCAAGAGATTAATGAAACTTAAAATAAAAGCATACGTCACATGTCGAGATTTTAACTCCATCGACTTGTGACCTTAGGCTCGTTTCCTACGACAATGAACCTAACTACAACCTTTAACCCTTACTCAAAGAAGCTAGTTTTGCCTCTAGGCTACAACTAGCGACCAAGAGAGCTTCTACGCTCAAAGAGTCAAGCACACAAAGGTTGGGAGAAATGCTAAAAGGATTCTCATTATTCAAGCCAAGTATGTACAAATGAGGACAAAAGATTCCTATTTATAGGCCTTTAAAATCAATGACTAAGAATTAAGATCTATTCGATCTGTTGACCTATATCGCATATCTAGAACATTTCAACCTACATAAGTGGATGTATATACACTTTTTGGAACCTTCCTAAATCTTTTAGACCTTCTAGATTTCTCCAACGATATTAAAAGTGTCCACCATGTTCCCGGACATTTCGGGCTCTTTGGTCTCGATTCTACTCCCTTCCGGGCTTGCTGCGCCTCGGGTGGCTTGCTCCGCACCATGATAGCCTCTTTTCGCACCATGGGGTGTGCTACTCTTTGGCGGACCATGACACATACCCATACTTGGCACATAAGTAATTAACACGACAATACTCGAGTAAAAGACAACATACCTAAGCTAAACACGTAATCCCAACTTTTTACCAAGCTCCACTATTTCCATAGCTTCATTCCGCAATTTCTTCTTGCGATTTTCAAAACCAAAATCAGATAAGAGACTCGTTTATGAATTTTTCGGCAAAAGCTTTTGGCTTTGGGAACTTGTTTTTACGCTTCCTACCTCTTCCTTTTCTTGTGATTTCAAGCTTTGTAATTCTTTGTTTTTTGATCTCATATAAAGACTTAACTTCCCTTGTTTTAGTCATGTCATTCACGTTAAACATTTGTACCTCAGCCTCAGTCATTTCATTTACATCAAGGTTCTTGCTAGTATCAGAACTGAAATATTAATTGTTTTTCCTGTCTACCTTACCACCAAAATGTAAATTACCAAAAAACATGTGAAAATTTGGACTAAATTAAACCCATGATTAAAAGAAGAACAAAGACCAATACCTTTCGGCCCAAACAATCTAAACACCATGTCCCAAGAGTGTGATAAAACGTGAGGGATACTCGTCCCAAGTGCTAACTTGTTTTCCTTGGTGAGAGGTGGTGCCACGTTTTCATGGGTTTGCTTTTTCTTCAGTAGCCGCTGATCCACCATTTGTCTTTTTTTTTTTTTCTTTTTCTTTCATCTCCGTCCCCCCCGTTTTTCGAGGCCCTTGCTCTTACTGTCAGGGTGTTGACATTGTCTACGAAGATCCAATGGTGATGGTGTCCAACAGCGACCGGTGTAATTACATCAGGCCTTGCCATGGTGGCAATCATGATTGGTCCGTCAAGGGTGTGACTCAACCTTTGCTCATTCGTTGCTTGGAGATCTCTTCGGTACTGTGGGGACTCCGAAGTTTTCTGTGCGTTCCGATCATTGGCCTCATTCGGAGGCGCGTTTCTTCGGCCAGATACAACTGCTGCTTTGCCGAACCTTGGTCCTGTTTGGGCCACTAAGGTTTCTAAGTGGTTTTACTGGTCAAGACTTTGGGTTTGATTTGTAGTTGTTTGGGTTTGACCCTTCTTGCTTTTATGTTAAATGAATTTTCGACTCACTAAAAAAAGAGTCTGTCAAGTTGCAAGTACGACAGTTCCATTTGATAACGGCAATGCCATCGTGAGGTATGAGCATCATTTCGAACATTGACTAAAAGTGACCAATGAGATTACAAGAAGCTTTAAAAATGATCTACCACGTGTCTAGTTATGGCCTCCATCAGGATACAAAGATATTTAGCATTACAATTTAAAGGACCACACTGATAGAAGCCCACAATGATTTTGGTTGTAGGCTTGTAACAGACTTTGAACAGCTGCACAGTTGAGACCTTCATCACTCAAAACTCTCTCGGGTAGCTGCATTTCAGTGGAGTAGGCAAACACAACTCTTCTTCTGTCCAGTAGACTTTTACTAGCCGACTCTGAACTTTTTTTCATATACATCACCCCCCCCCCCCCCCGTCACACACACACAAATTAATCATTGAGTTTGTTACCACAGCTAATCCAGTTTTTAATTACTAATCAATTTCTTTTAACAATAAACTTAAATATAATTTGTTGGCCAAAAAGTAGATCAAAGGCAATTCTCTTGGCCCGTTTATTGGGCAATCCAGCAGTTGAATAGACGCGTTACGTGCATATGACCACTATTTCTTTTTATGCCTAATTACGTTATTTAGGCTGAACTAACCAAAACCAACGTCTAACTATTGTCAAATTACTAATACAATTTTTTTAATGTTTCATATGTATAATATAAGGTATCAAGAAAAATAAAAATATAAGAAAAGTCAGACGTTCATAAACCTTAAGATCAGGATAAGGCTTGGAAGCATAGCTAAAATGGATAGTGCAGTGCCCGCGATCGCTTAAGATATTAAACTTTGAAAGGTTCAAAAGCTTCTGTTTTGGGGATAAGAATCAAGGAAGAAGAAGAAGAAGAAAATTCGTAGCACAAATTGAAAGAGCGAATATTGTAATTGTCTACCAATTTGGATTGTAATACTCTAATACGATTCTTGAAGGAAGTAAAAAAAAAAAAAAAAAAAGCCAACTTCGATTTTTCTTGAATATTAAAACATTTGTCTCATCACAACCAACTGTCCGAGAAAGCTATATAGCTTTGTAAGTCTATCGTTTTCTGTGGTCAAAGATAATTGTCCCAGTAAATCCGGAACCCTGGTAGCAGAAATATAATATTCTAAATAAATTTAGGGAAAATATTACATGCACGCATTAATTGTCAAAATTTACCATTACATCGATGTTTTCTCTAATTATAAACGTGGAATCTACGTGTGAGAGCACTAATGACAAGATATGGATAAATATGGTGTTTAACCAAACTTAGAAGAAAGAGGGAAAATGAAATTTCAGACAAATATTTGGTCATTATAAATAGGTGCAAGGTAGAGCGGTGTCCAATCTCATCATCTTCTTCATCAAACCTTCTTTAATTTCGTTTCCCTGCGGTTCTCTAACTTCCCTTTCTCAACCTCTGTTGCAGAATTAACAGCAGTTATTTTCTTAATCTCTTCTCCGTTGAGCCGAAGAAAAAAAAGACAGATGGAGAATCCTCTACAGTTGAAGTGCTTGAATCACATTTCACTTGTGTGCATATCAGTTGAAAAATCTGTAGACTTCTATCAAAATATTTTAGGGTTCTTTCCCGTAAAGAGACCTGGTTCCTTTGATTTCTCTGGTGCATGGTAATTGTACTTTGAATCATAGTCTCTTGTCCGTGTTTTTTTCTCCTTTATTAAAAATATTAATTGACGGTGTTTTGATTTTGGATAGGCTGTTCAATTATGGCATTGGCATCCATCTTCTTCAATCTGACAACCCTGATAGCATGCCTAAGATTGGCGGTATAAATCCCAAGAACAATCATATTTCTTTCCAGGTACGTTATAGATATATAGTGCATGCTAATAAAATCGAATTGGGTTCCTAAATAATACATATATACTAAATTTTATAAGATTTCTGTCTTAATTAATAGTCTAAATTAAAAACCTATTTTCAAAGCAATAATCAAGCGAGATTCAATTGAGTTCGAGGTTTTTGATTACGGGTTGGCTTGATTATAAGTAGTTGAAATCAGTGTATATTATTATGTTCTGAAAGTAAAATTTTCGTTGGCATGCAGTGCGAGAGCATGGCGCCATTGGAGAAGAAACTGAAAGAGTTGAATATAGAATACGTGAAGAGTGGTGTGGAGGAAGGTGGAATCCGCGTGGATCAACTCTTCTTCCACGACCCCAACGGCAACATGATTGAGCTATGCAATTGCGATATCCTCCCTGTAATCCCATTGCCGGTCGATTCTATCCAGTCATCATGCTCGCTGACGAACCGCAACGTTCGACGACAAAGGCAACAACAACAGCAAGTACCATTGCAGGTGCAGAAGATTGAGCATGCATTAGAAATCTAGTTAATGGCGTTCTTATATTCTTTGGAGAAATGAATGGGGGATGTCTGACCAAACTGGTTAATTAACATTGGTTAATTGACCAACCTGTCAGGCCGTTGTGCTGTTTATGAATCAAACTGTACCCATCAATAAGAAGAAAAAGATGTTTGATTTTTTTTTTGTTTTGCATATAAAGATGTTGATTTTTTAATTGATATGAATATATTCAATTTCTAAAAAGAGTTTTCATGTATTTAGGTATCTTTATATTATTTTTGAAAATAAGGAGATTATGTAGCAGAATAGCTACTAAATTATAGGTATGTTCAATTCTTAACTATATGGTTTATGAATTATATGTGTTATCTATACATTAGATCAAAAAATAACTTGATCTTTCTGTTTAAAAATCATATATTTTTATTATTAAAAATTCGTCTCTGCACAGCAGAATGAGATACACGTACTACTAAATGTGACATCCCATACCTGATTTGATCGTCGGATCTAAATACATGACATCACATTACGTTGCAGAAGCAGTTCAAACTTTATATTCAAACAAGTAAACACCCAATACACACTCGCAAATCAAGTATAAAAATACCAATTAGTCACATTTTGTTGTATGGGGTTCAAAACGAAGTTTGGATTCAAATCCAACTTTATATATCAAATTTTAGAATGATGCCTCGAGACAAGAAACTTCATACCTCGAGATAGACCTTAATTTATTTTTGATATTTTTGATTCAAAGAAATCATATCTCGAGACAGATCCTCAAGTCTCGAAACTAGTCTTGAGACGAACCTCCCCTATTCTCTTACTCTAACTTTGATGTTGGATGCCTCAAGACAAAAATTAATTTAACTTCAATGTGCCCTTGTCTTGAGACAAAAATTGTCTAGTTATTTTGTCAATCACGTTAGCTTTTAACAGTAAAAACGAAAGAATTTGTAACAAAAAAGATCGGTTTACTCTTTGATTTAACAGAAAATGATTAATTTATCCATCTTTTTAAATAAGATGAACAAAATACAATTTATCTTTTAATAATACATGAATGTCTATGATACTTATAACCAAATTTTCTTTCCTAATGAAGGAGCATCCAAATAAAATGGTTAGATGTGTCGTGCTTTTAGGCAACAATTAGTAAGGGGTCCATTATCAGCTTTGTAAGCTCAAGCCCTACATGAAACATAAACTAAAAATGATTAGTATTATTCTAAGGATAAACAACCAGACTCCAAAAATTTCAATCAATATTCATGTCATGCAATTTTATTTTAGCTACATTTATGAAAGAAAAGAACATACAAATATATCTCTGGCTTCGCTTGTCTCCAAAGATCAATGTGTGAGGGGCCATTCTTGTACACCATAGCATAGCCTCGGAATCATTAGATACTCCCATCTCTTTCTATCAATTAATATTCCCTCAAATTTTCTTTATTCGCTTTTTGTGATCCAAATTTATCATTATTGATGATTAAATTACAATTAATTATGTATTTGAAATTTGAACAATCATATTACTACTTAATATAAAACATTTGATGAAAGTGAATACCAACTTTTAAGAATATTTTAAGAAAATTACAGTCAAGAAATGCACATGCTGTGCCCATGTTTCGAAGTCGATTTCACTGAAATCGAGAGATCGTTGCAGTGTGAAGCGCGCCACAATGGTATAGGATGAAACTAAAATAATTGTAGGCCCTTTCCCCTTTGGTTTAACTGATATTATTTTAATAGCCGACAACTGACATGTTAATTTATAGAATGATTAGATTGAATTTATGTGGTCCATCCTCAAACGCCACCCCATCTGCGTGAGTCATCCAATTTTTATAATGTGTACTATTCTATGTTAAGCTAAATTTAAATGATTCCAATGTTCTTTGTTTTAAGTGATAATAAGTTTGGCTTCTTTTATTGATTCTAAAATCATGTTTTCAATTTTAATTATAAATTAATACAATTATTAAATATTGAAACATTTTAGATAAAAATAGGATTATGATATGTGAATTTTTTGAGAAACTAAATTTGTGCATAAAAAAGTATACGCCTCCCTACATATGGTAAGACGTACGAAAATGATATATATTTTACCCTCTTATCTTTAAACCCAGTTACATAAACGTGGAAATAATATTTTGTTGATGAAAACGATATACAGGTTAAATCACAAAGGGTGAAATAATTGTAAGCAAACAAGTTTAGAGCCAAACTAAGAACAGGAGGCTATAACTTCGTGGAATTATGTATATTTACATTTATATTAGTTAGAACCACAATTCCTTAACAGATTGCAAACTCATCATCCTCATGGGCTTTCTGTCTTTTATTACCAGAAGTATACGCATCATTTTAGTTGTAATTTAATCCAATTTTATCGTAGATTTTGGTGTAATTATAAAGTTCTTTGGTTAGATTCTAGTTGCAACATATATCTCTGGAAATAGTCTGAAAGTGACAGTTTCGTTAGGTAGCTTATGGAAAGAGGCGGTACAGTATAAGGTGAGTCCATATGGGTGCTGGTTCTTGAGTAAACAATCTCATTGCAGACAAATATGCCACTGCCACATAGGCTGTTAATTTTGATTGAAGAACCCCATCAAATATTTATCCTTCATTACAGGCAATAACACATGGTTTGCCTATATAATTAATCCCACCCACTTTCTAATCATTATTATTTTATGTATATGGGTCTTCTTTTTGCCTAATGATTCCCAACACCACCCCTGCTCACATTATATATATTCATTCACCTTCGTGCCTTGACTTCATAGACCAATACAACATTATTAGAACCAGACACACACACACACACACACACAGAGAGAGAGAGAGATTAATGGCTTCCAAAGAGAAAATTAAGCATAGGAAATTAGGAGATTTCTTCAGCAATTTTTATAGGTCCAACGCTAAAAGTCAGAAGCCGAAATCAGAGCCTGCTGTAGTGGTAAATAACAACAAGCCGGTTTCACAGAGCTTATTGTTGAATAAACTGGAAAATGATCATGCTACAGAGAAAGCTGGCCGGAGAGGAATCGAAAAAGAAGGTACCGAAGGAGAGGAAGGCGGCGGAGGAAAGCTGGTAGTTGTTGAAGGAAGAAAGTCGGTATCCCACATTGAAACGAATTTATCGTCAGTAATTTCGTTTCTTCAGGTGAAAGTTTTGGTTGCCGACATGCCAGGGTTCATGCAAGTGCATGCCTTCCGCTGTGCCAGAAGAACTTACGATAGCTTAGAGAAGTTTAGCTCAAGGCACGTCGCTTTTAACATCAAGAAGGTATGTCTCAATTTTAACATTTTTTTTCATATTTGGAAATTGAAGTTGTTTGTGAATATACATGCTATTGGTGTTTCTTTTTGGCATTGCCTGAGTTTGAATGATTGAGAGGATTATTCATGGAACCTCACAAGTCACAAGGAGGAGACAATAACTCTGCAAGAAAAAGAAATTATATGACTTTCTTTCTGATCTGTTTCTTTCAGCAGAATCTAGGTGTTTAAGGAGCACATGGAACCATTGACTAGGTTTTTTTTTTTTTTTTTTTTGCCATTCCTTTCAAAAAAGTTAAATCATCAAAATTATAAACAAAATATTAACTTACTGATCTGTTGGCTCAAATGGGTTATGTTTACTCTGTTTTAGTGTAAAGGTAATCGTATCAAGAGTTGAATTGTGTTTCATTTTTTTATTTAAAAATATGTAAATTAATTTTCATGTATTGGATTAAAGAGTAATTCCATCATTTCTATTAAAAAAAAAAAAAAATTCTTTTACCAGTATGTTAAAAATAGGAATTTGGGGGTTTTTTCCACGTTAACCGTGCTTGCAATATTGAAATAGATTTGAGTGAATTCACACACGTAAATACAGTAGAATAAAAGAGTTTGAGCTGTGAAACCTCGAGTATGGGAATCCATAATAAGATCAGATCATGATCCAACAGCCCATGTGTAAACAACAGCAAGAGGAACCTCAAAAACTCGTACCAATTGTCAAATACAAACAGCATCATATTCTAATAATCAAATAATCTTTTTTTTTTTTTGCTTTACCTCCTTTGAGCCATTTGCATGTGTAGAACTACTATAATGTCAAATTATGTCCAATCTGTCTCATGAGCTTTTACTCATTTTGATTGCCTTCTTTTTGTCTTCATATGAATGTCTCATGGTTACTACTTTTTCTAATGTAGGAATTTGATAAAGTTTATGGACCGGCCTGGCATTGTATTGTGGGCTCAAATTTTGGCTCATTTGTTACACATTCAACAGGTCGCTTTCTTTATTTCTCAATGGAGAAGTTGTACATTTTAGTATTTAAAACAAAAGTTAGGAGGGTTGAATTTTAAGAGTTAAATAGAAAATTGAAGGCTATTAATCAAAATACAGATACTTGGGTTTTTTTTTTTTTTTTTAAAACTTTGTATGTTTTTTCCTCAGCATGATGTTTGTAAATGCCAAAACAAAATACTGTAATAGTATAACTGTGAAAGATTATTATAAATTCCTGCATAAATTATTTTATTTTAATGATGACCTATAATCTAATAGATTCAACCATAAATAATTCCAAGGCTACGACAATTTGCATACCTGATAATAATGTAATACTAAATAATAGTATTTTAGATGGGAAATATTTGACCAACAACTAGATTTAGATAAATTTTAATTCAAATAGCGACAGGTTATAGTTTTTCGTTGTTTCACTGACTTGTTTTTTTTATCATTTTCTCAAAATGAGCCCATTCAATAAGATTTTTATAAAAAAAAAAATTTATTTGATTTAGCAATTAAATTCATCTAATTTGAGCCAAAATAAAGAAAAAAAAATGTTTAATCACAATTCGGCCGCAAACGTGTGTTTGTAGGAAGCATGATATGGAGCCGGAGTTGACCATTTTGGGCCCTCTGTGGGTGCTGATAGATTTTGAGTATGTGTATCGATGGCTGGATGGATCAGATTGTCCATTTAAAGTAACTTTTAATATGAAGAGCTGTGAGGGTCTGAATTTGGGTCTTTCTCTTGCTCTTATTCAATCGAGTAGCTGTCGTTTGGCATGGGGTAATCTTAATTTATTATTTAATGTAACTTTTATTTTTAATCTTTCCTTACAAAGAGGGTGCCACCGATGATGAAATATGTACTTCGACTAACCCAATAATATCGGATGAATCAAGAGAAATTATAATTCATATAAATTTTAGATTTTATGTTACAAAATTATATTTATAAAAAAAATACGATTTTATTATTTAGTTCGATTTAAAAAAAAAAAAATTGTTAGTATTACAAAAAGATGCATCATACACTAACCCATGAAAGTCTAATTGAATAATTTAGTTCATTAAAGTTTTCAAAGTGCTAACTAGCGTAACTCACCATTGGATGTGCTTAAATAACTAAATTAAATTTAAATATCATATTTAATATAAGGTCAGTGTGACGGCTTCTTTTTCCCTACGATCGTAATCAATTATTATATTTATATAAATATTATTGAATAATTAATTTTAGTTTTTAAAATAACAAATCATAATACACCTATATCTAACAATTCTAACGTAAATATCAAGTCCTAACGTTACCCTAATAAACAATAATTTTAATTTTATTGTAAAATTTAAAAATAAAAATAAAAATCTTGGTTATTACTTGGTCAGCAACCATATGTCTGAAGAGTATAACTTCATCCAAAATTTACGATCAAACAATGATTAGTCTCAAAATGATTAATGTAGTTATCATCTAATTTAAAATTAAAAAAAGTACAAAAATTAGTTCTTCTCAAATAAATATGATTTTTTTTTTTTACAAATCTACTTACATACATGATGTCCACATCATTTGGGAAATTTTGTGAACTCTTTAAATTGGATGGGGGTATTAATAATAATAATAATAATAGCCTGGGAAAACTCATTTTCTAGAATTATACCATATCTTGTGTATTTTTCATTTGAAGTCAAAGTGAAGATGATGAACAGAGATGTAGAAAATCCCATCCAATCATACTTAAAATTGTTAGTAATTAGAAAAAAAAAAAAAAAGAAGCAGAGAGAAGGGCAGGTGGCAAAATCATACTTGGAGCCATTTTAGGTGATAGATGATAGGATCGGTGAGTGGCAGCTAATCAATTAAGCTGCGGAGACTATTGGCTAACAAACAAAGTAAAAGTCGGCTACCTTATCAATTACCAACCACAACAAAAAAGAATGGGAAAAGAGTAATTAAATTTAGTTCCTAATGAGGGGTTTGGTATTTAATAGCTTGATTAATCAATTATGACTGAGGTATACATTGAAACATTCAATGCATAAAAACGTTAAGAAGAAATCTATACAAAGCAAGAAAGCATCTCTATAACAAAACACAAGCTGTTGAAAAACACAAACCAAAAGACATAAGTTTGAGGTTTCTGTCCTTCAGTTTAACCCAATGATTTTCACATGGAATTTCTAAGCACAGCACACACACGTAATTGGAAAAGGGAATCCCATAAGCCGTATATATCACAATCAAAAAATATATACAAAATTTAAGCTATGTGTATTATGATCTTCATCATGACTTACGTTTGTTTGATCTTCTTTTCTTGGCGGCCTCCGGTTTGCCAAAAACACCACAAAAACCACACCCGGAAACCTTCGGGGAAGGAGGGTCAACGCTAGGCGATGCTGCTTTCGTCGTGCGGTACATACTTCCGCTACCTCCGTCGGATCGGCTTCGTCTCATCATACCATGGGACGACCCTCGGCTTTCTTTATTTTCCTGGTTGTTGCCGTTAGCCCTCATTTGGTTCAAATCTCCCGATAAATACTTATCATCCCATACTAACCCCGACGACCCTTGTCTCCTAAACGACGTCGTAGACCTCTGCAAACCATCCATCTTCTTCTCCTTCTCCCTTCTTGTTCTGGTATTTTGCGGGGCGGGGGGTGGGGTGGGGGGAGTTGTTAGAGGGTTTTTATTGGAACAAGGTGGAGGGACGTTGAGTCCAAAGACGACTTTTTCAATGCGGTGTTGTGAGTATATGAGAGAGTGGAAGAAAATAAAAATGACAAGTATGGAATTTAACCACCAAATTTGATATAAAATATATACATATATGGAAAAATAATGGGATTTTGGGATTTTTTTTAAACTTTATTATACGTACCTTCATTGTCGGCAATCTTTTAGAGCATTGATTCAAAGATTTGGACTGGGAAATTATTTTATACTTCATGGTCTATAATTTTTTTTTTTATAATAAAAGAGTCATTAAAAATACCTTTATTTCATCTCAATCAGACATCAACATTTACATTATGATCATCTAGTAATAGTTTCTTAACATTCTCACATTGTTTATGAATAACATGCAACTCAACTTCATCGGAACCACACGTCCTAACAATATAATCCACCACTCGATTGTTTTCCCTACACACATATCTAAATTTCATCATACGAAACCGATTGGACAACAATTTAATTTTTTGGACAATTGCGGGCAACAAAACTTCAGCAAAGTTATCCTTAACCAATCTAAGAGCAACAAGGCAATCACTCTCAACAATGACAAAATCATAATCACGTTGGTTCGCTATTTCCAAACCATGCAAAATTGCCCATAGCTCCGAGTTCAAAGTCGATCCACTGCCCACATACCTTCGAAATCCAACTAGCCACCTCCCATTCGAATCTCGTATCACCCCTCCCACTGCAGACCAAGTCTCTTCCCTAGAAGCTGCACCATCACAATTAATTTTTATCCAGTCAGCTTCCGATGGCTGCCATGGAGTCATTAAAATTACTTCTGTAACATGTTTCGTGACGTTGCCGACCCCTCTCAAATATGTGATCATGCTCTATAATTTTAGATACATGTTTTAAATTAAGGCTTAATTCAATAAAAGGTACTTGAACTATTTTATAATTCTTTTTAAAATGAAAATTAATGGAAATACACATTTAAATGACATGCCATAATGTTGTATTGGCTGGATTTTTTTTTTTTTAACAGCACTAACGACAAATACTTATTTTGATAACGGATTTAAATTTTAAATATTGTTAAATTCAGCGTTAAAATAATATAAATTTTTTATAATGGTATTTTTTTTATTAAACTCTTGACTTAAATTTACACTTCCGTGTAATGAATGAATTATTAAATGATTGAATTAAGTATTAAGCATTTGAATAATTCAAACTACTTAAAATAAGGTGTCAAGGCTTTGGCTAAGTCCAAAATGGCAGTCTTTTTGTGAACGCATTTTCTTGAATTATTGACTACAAATCATAATAAAATTAGTTGGAAGTTTTAATCAATGTGAATAAAAAAAATACAATTAAAAAATGTGATCCATGTTTGATTTATTCAAAGGTCAAGTTTATTGTTACTTTAGAAAAAATAATATTCAAGTAATTGATGGCTTTAACGTTAAAAAATAAAAAGAAAATAGCTTTCAGTGTATAATAAATAAATTGATTGAATTTTAGTTAGATTAGTATTAGCATTGTTATTAATATAGGACGACAAATTATAAAGAAAATTAAAAGAATAGGAAAGATAAATCATGACTTGAAAAGAAAGAAGTCCAACTCCAAAAACAACTCTATAAATCCCAAACAAACTCCATTAGGACTTTCAAGTAACGAAAGCTTCAATGGACAATGGCACCGTTCCCTCTCGTACTGTCTAATTCTTACTGTTCTCTGCATCTCTTGGTCTCATCCCCACACTCTGCCATCACCCTCGTAATCTCGTCCACATTGGTTTCTTTTTAACCCCTAAACAACAACATCCTTAACTTCCCTAAGAAGAACACAAACCCAACCCAAAAGATTCAAACTTCCATACTATCTGCTCATCAACTCTCGCCCCTCCCATTTCACCCCATAAAATTTCTCTTCTTCTCTTATAGTTATGAAGTGTTTTCATTTCACTAATGGAGAGAGGCGAGACAAGGGAGACGATGGCGGCAACGGCGGTGCCATTTCGAGGGTGTTGTCGAAGGTAACGTGGACGAGGTCATTTAGCGTGGCGTCAAGGCACAAGTCGTTTTGAGTTCAACTTTGACACTTGTTTTAATGTGGTACATGAAGTAACATTTGTTTTTGAAAAAGTGAGGAAGGGCAAATTGCAAAACAACCCTTCCCTAATCTACCCGTGCAATTACCCCTTCAACTTGCCACTACCACGTGTCGATACATAATTGGTCCACGTGTCAAAATCAATCAGAAATTAACACCGTTACCAACAGATACCACATTGTATAACGGAATTAAACTTTAGGTATCACATTGGACATTTTAAAACTTCATGTACCACATTAAAACAAGTGTCAAAGTATAGGGGTGAAAAATGACATTATCCCTAAATAAATTGATTGAATTTTAGTTAAATTAGTATTAGCATTGTTGTTAACATAAGACGATATAAATTGAGTATGTTGAAGTGCGTTTATCCTCTTATTTAAAGGTCAAAGTGTAAATTTATCATTATATTAATTTAAAATCTTACTATTTTAAAGAATTAAGAAACAATTTCACAATCGTGTTAACCTATAATTTTAGATTTTTTAAAGGATTAAAAATAAAAATTTACCATTGAAGGCACTTGTCAAAGATTGGCACCGTCCTTGATTTAGGGCTAGTTTAGTAATGCTTTTCAAAAGTGATTTTGAGTTAAAAAGCATTTTTGAGAAAAATTTAAAATTTTTTCCATCTCCTTTTGGCTAAAAAAGTGTTTTTCTAAAGCATTTTTTATATTAAAAGCACTTTTGAAAAACTTAAAAACACTTTGCTTAACAATGCTTTTATTTCAAAAGTGTTTTTGAGAAGTAATGCTAAACAAAACCTTAGTGCAATATTGTATTTTAATTGAAAATCAGGAGTGATAAAAAGACTTTACAAATTATTGGATTATGACATGGAAAAAATAGAATTATGTAAAAAAAAAATATTTATAAAAAATATATGATTAATAAATAAGATTTTGATTGAATTGTAGAATACAAATGTTAAAAATTATGAAGGTTTGAATTCAAATTTTATTATCTGTATTTATTTTTTTGTTTTTATACATGAAAGATATAAAATGATAAAAACACTATTAAAATGAAATAATTTACTCTATAAAGTAAGAGTATTTTCATCATTACTCAATTGAGTTGATGTTTGGTTGACTTGTGACACTTATCTCAATAAAAAGTTTAATATTGATAAAGATGTACATTAAAATTAAATTATGACGCGTTCACGATAAATTTATTCAAATATTGCAAGGTTTGTTTATCCCAACAATTGAGTTTCTAAATTAACCTTATTTTACCAAAAAAAAAAAAAAAAAACTTCGATCAAAGGTGTGAAGTTGAATATTTAAAAATCATAGTGTCATAGGTTCAAGTCTCAATATATACGAATTTTATTGTTTTATCTAAAATATAATAAAAATAAAACACCCTCTTGATAATATAATTTGTTTTGTAAAAAAATTATGATTTAAATATTTTTCAACTAAATTTATATTCGATAACTTGTGGTACAAACTCAATATATAATATAGAAGTATAAATATATTAATTTTTAACTTAATTAACCAAAAAACCCCTAAAATAAGGCCAGTTTTCACTGTTTTAAAAATCAAAATAATGGGTTTTAGTTGGAAATGGACTATCCATCAGTGGTAGCCTGGCCCAAAAAAGTTAAGCCTAAACGGGAAATGCTGCAACTGCATTCGAGCAGCTTCGAGAAAAGAAAAAAAAAAAAAACAGAGTTGGGTGTTACCTAAAAAAAAAACTGATTGGCGAGTACAGAGAAGCCATTTCTTCACAAACTCAGTCATTTAGGGAGACGATGCTGAGACAGCTCTTCGCAAAATCAACCGCCAAACATGCCACTTTCAGTTTTATTCAGTTCAATCCACACGTCGGTCATATTTCTCTCTTTTTCTCTTTCAATTTTCTCACTATCCCAATACGTCTTCATTCGAATTGTTAAATTTACGATTGTGGGTTTGTATTTTTTTTTGTTGAAGAGGGAGATGCATAGCAGAAACAAGAAAGCAATGGAGTTAATAGCAAAAGGGTGGAGTGCTTTGAAAGAAGTTGACAGAGTTATTGATTACTGCGAGCTGAATGATAAACGCCTCATCCCTCTCCTAAGGGTATTTCACAATAACTGGAAACTCTTCTTTTTTATCGTTTTACCAATATTATTAACAAATCTTTTTCTGTCTAGGGTTAATTTCCCTAATTTCTAATGTTTTTTGTTAGGCAGCAAAGGAGAATTTTGAGTTGGCATTGGAAGCTGATAATTCCAATACACATGCTAGGTATTGGCTATCCAAATTGCATTTGAAGTACCATGTTCCTGGGGCATGTAAAGCAATGTAAGTCTGATTATTTACTTGAATAGTTATTTTATTGAATTATGAAAGCACAAAATTCAGATTTTGCTTGTTCTTTTCTCATCATTGTTAGCTACCTTGATTGAAATTATGTTAGTGTCTTAAGTTGATGCATGTGAAAATTTTCAATGATTGTTAGCATCCTTGTGTTATGTATATGATTTCTTATGTTTTGTTTCCATGTTAATGTTTTTTTTGTTGTAATCTCATCCTGTTTGTATTAGATGTTAGATTAAATAATCTAATGGACATGAATGTGAAAACTAACTGCCTTATTATGGTAGAGGTGCCGCTTTGTTAGTAGAAGCTGCAGATATGGGCGATAAAGACGCACAATATGAATTGGGTTGTCGCCTAAGAGTTGAGGTTCGGATAATTTTTCTTAAAATGTTTCTTTAATAATTTTGTTGAGGAACTCTTTTAAGGAGTATGCCTTAGTGAGCTGTTACGTCTTTCTGCAAATGACATCTTTAGCTTTCTAACATCATGGTCATTATGTTGGACAGAATGACTATGTCCAATCAGATCAACAAGCTTTCTATTATTTGGAGAAAGCTGTAGACCAGGTACGAGTCTTTAGAAGCCACTTGTATGTTTTGCTTTCATGATATCTCTCAAAACCTTACTAGAACTCCTTATATTGTAGCTGCATCCAGGTGCCCTTTACCTTCTAGGTGCTGTATACTTGACGGGGGACTGTGTGAAGAAAGACATTTCTTCAGCATTATGGTGTTTCCACAGGGCATCGGAGAAAGTAAGGCTTCTCTTTGTTCTTATAATCGCACGTGAATCTTCTATGGTTATTCCATGATTGTCAAATTGTTAGTTAGTAATGTTTACGAAGGACTTTTCAGATTGAACATTATAGCTGAGTGCTGATGCTGTGGGAACTGGGAATTCTGAACCTTGTTAATTGACCTCATGAGCTAAATTGATCAAAATCATATAGTTATACTTGAAAATCAATGATCTAAATTACGAAGTAGACGTCTGGTTATCCCTCATTATTTTAAGCAACTGCTGTAGTATAAAACTAAAAAGGTATAATCTTTGCATTATTTTTGGCCACTTTATTTCTATAGTATACAAATTTACCTTCTATCCTTGTAAATATATGCAGGGACATGCTGGAGCAGCTATAGCATATGGATCACTGCTACTTAGAGGTTAAATATACACATGCATCTTCTCATGATTTTCCTTTGACACCATAGCTAGTGAGTTTTTATAGGAAGTTATCATATTAACATGTATTAGCTGGTGTAACTCGGATTGAAGGTAAAATGGAACATATTGCAATGAAAATGACAGCTAGCTTGATTTTCATTTTACTTTGGTTGACAGATGCTGATTGAATTGTTAAAAAGTACTATTCTTACTGTCACTTCTTAGGTGTTCAAGTCCCAGAATGCCTAACACAATTTAGTTCAAAGAGGGGTTCTGCTGCCAAAAGAACAAAGAAGAATGTGGACCACCCAGCAGGGAACCCTGTTGAAATGGCAAAAGAACAATTTCGAATAGCAGCAACAGCTGGATGTGACCTTGGACTAAAATGGTTGCAAAGACTTGAGGAGGTGGAGGAACGACTGTTGAGTGAAAGTAACTCCACAGATGGTGTTTCTCAATCGAACACAGCATTGTTATAATATGAGCAGATGAGGTTGAGGCCAAATGAGTACCAAAAGAGGGATGAGTGTTGCAGTATACATGTAAGTTTAAAAGGAAGTAATATTCATGGTATAATTTCATCCTTTCTCAATTGCAGGGTTTACCTTTACATTTGGCTTATTGCATGAGCGCGATTGTGGAGGACCGCATATTCAAGCTTTATTGCAACAGTTTTTTTTTTTTTTTTTTCTTTTTTAAGGAATCATGTATTTTTTTTGGTGAAAACAAAACAAAATTATTACAAAAACCTAACCAAATCTAAAGGAATTTCTTCAACTAAATGAAGAGCCTCGTTCTCGTCAAAAGCCATCTTAGCAATATAATCAGCTTCTAGGTTCATTTCACGGGAAATATATTCAAACTTCGATTGACTAATGTCCAGAAAGTTTTGTTGAATACGTCGAATAAGTATCGAGGAAGATGTCTTTGAGTAGGATTCTTGAATAACTTAAATAGCTTTTTGACAATCTGTTTTGATTAATATTCCATCATGTTTTTATGAAACTGTCTTTCATTAAGACAATTACTTTGGATATATATTTAGAAATAATTAAATATAATAAATAAAGTTAGTTAAATTGATCAGTTCGATTATGAATTTGCATAATTTAAAATAATTATACAATGTGTGAACTTTGGATAGAAAATATTCCATTTTATCAATTCGAGCTTACTTCATAATAATTAATTTTAATATAATAGTTATTTGAACGTTTAATATTTGTTATTATACTTGTCTGCAATCATACTTGTAACTTCAAATATATATGTTTATAAATTTATATTTCATATTTTAAAAAAGGTTTAATACTACTTGACGAATATGTTAAAGTTTACAAAATAGTGATTAGGGTTTTTGTCTAACATTTAGAAGATATGCATTCAAAGATAATAATAGATAAATTATGAATTAATGTAATAGTAATTTGTACTTAAAATTTGCTATAATCTTTAGATTATGTGAAGTATCATTTAGTTGAATATATATAATATTTTCTGTTTGCTTTGATTTCCCTCTGGTTACTGGCTCTCGAACCTTGACAAGGCTATGTGACTAAGCACCTAACCATTGAGGACAAGAGGAGAGTCAGTTATAATATTTTATAAATAATACTACCTATTAGGATAATGCTAATGAAATGAATTAATTTTATATGGTATCAAAATCCAAAATAAATTGCTGAAGTAACTTTTTGTTTAATGTGATATAATTATTTGGTGGCAGTAAATTGTAAAATGGGTTATATATATCATTAATTTTTAAAATTTTAAATGAAAAATAATTTATTTATTTAAACATAAACATAATAATGTTTTATTTAAGAAGAACACGTATAATTTCTGATCCAACCTACTGTCATGTAAATAAAATTGTAGTATAATAACAATTATATACTACCACATGGTTTTTATAATTAATATATAGAAATCTAAGTACTTTTTATTGAAAACCCTAGCGTAGCCACCACAAGATTCTACCACATTTAAAAACAGAGCTCTGAAGAAAACCTCCCACTAAATTGTTTCACTTATCCTCGTAGTGTCAGAAGTTCAAGATTCGGCACTTGGTATTAGGATTCCAGAAGCAAAAGTGTCTCACAATGGAAGCAATCACTCTAGGAGTAAACAATATCGACTTGGGCGCTGATTCCCACAAGAAGAACAGGATTCAAGTTTCCAATAACAAAAAGCCCTTGTTTTTCTACGTTAATCTCGCTAAGGTTTCTCCTTTCCCCCCACTTTTTTCCTCCAAATCTTTCACTTTTTTTTTTCTTCTTTTTTGAATTTTGCTTCATGTTCTGTAAAAGATAATGTGCTGAATTCGAATAACATTGTTGGAAATTTTGATGGGTTCTAGTTGTTTTTCCTCCTTTGAGACGATTAAATTCTTTGTTAATACATTACGTTTCTTTTTATTTGCAGAGGTATATGCAGCAGCACAATGAGGTGGAGCTGTCTGCACTTGGAATGGGTAATGTTTAATTTTTAAGCTCTCTATCTTTAATAATTTAATTTCATATTAACCTTTTTCTTTCTTTAGATCTGAATATTATTTATGAATTGCTCTCAGTTGTCGTCTTATCATCATACCTTATGCTTCCATTGATTATCCTCTAGAGGAATAGCTGGGAATTCATAGTTACTAGCATTAGTTGTTCTATTTTTATGTTTTTGCAATATACACCAGTAGAACTCTATAGGTCTGCATTTTTTATTCAAATTATGCGTATCCAAAAGGCAATGGACTTATGAATGTATCGTTTCTGTGGGGTAATTATGCTATGAAGATGCCATAAAGCTTTTGTTCATCGATGAAAACAGCATTTCCTAGCATAATCAAATATGTATGCTACTTTTTCTTTTCTTTTCTTTTTTTGAGAATTGCAGTAAATATTTTCTTTGTATCATGTCATACATGCAGCTATTGCGACGGTGGTCACAATTGCGGAAATTCTGAAAAACAATGGTTTGGCTGTTGAGAAGAGTAAGTTTTCTTCCACTTCTCTTATATATATATATATATTATATAATGTGTTAATGTTAATATTGGGTTCTGATAATAATGGGAATCAACCTTCATTTCTTCAGAGATCACTACCGCAACAATTGACATGAAGGAGGAGTCTAGAGGGTGGCCTGTGCGAAAAGCCAAGGTATATAAACTTAATAGTTTATGCATGCTTCCATTTAGACAAACCACTTTCATGCCAAAAAAAGATTCAATCTGAAATGAAGTCAATTATTGTATATTCAACATGGCCTGCTAATGCCCTTTTTTAACCATAATTTATAGTCTTTGACAATGCCAACTTTCCTCGATCCTCTAAGCTTTAGGATTGATAGGTGTGTTTTTATGTTGATTCTCAGATCGAGATATTACTGGGGAAGACAGAAAATTTCGATGAATTAATGGCGGCTGCAGCTGAAGAAAGAGAGGCTGTGGATGGAGAATATCAGAGTTGAAACATGAGACAAGTTTTGCTTTGTTAGTTTCATTTGTGATCAGTTTCTAATGCCCTTTATATTTTGGTGAAAACACTGAATCTTTTTACGTATTGTAGGTGTTTTGAGTATGCTAGGAAAAGCTTTTTTCTTTTCATTTTCGATTTTGGTTTCTGATCTTTTTTTTTTTTTTTAAGTACAGATAGAATATGTTTTGGATCAATGAAAATATTTTCTTTTCAAATTCATTGTAAACCTTTTTTTTTGGGCTCTCAACTTTAAGTAGGGATTAGAACTGTTAATGGGTCAGGTTATTCGTTCAAGCTCGAAGGTCAATTCAAATTTTGAATGAATTTTGAGTAAAAATATTATGTCAAAAAATAGGTTTGAGCAAAAAATTTAGATCTGTTTAAAATATGGATCAGGTTTAGGTTTGATCATTCAAGACTTTTAACTTGGTCCAATTTGTTTTAAGTTTATAATATTTTATATTATATAATTTAGAATAAATTAAAAAAAATTATATTAAATATATAATACACTATAATTAAAACATTAAATTAATATTAAGATAATCATATGTAAAATTTTAATAAATAAAAATATATAAAATTATTAAATATTAAAATAATATAAATATTTTTTTAAAAATTTAAAAAACAATATGAATAGGTTGAAAATGGGTTTAAACTAATTTTTTGTAAACATGGATGGATAAACCCAAATATCAAGTCGTGCAAGACTTGAACAAGCATAATATATGTTAATATAATATTATGCTTAGACCTTAATCCAACCATGAGCACCTCTAGTAGGGATATATTTTAGTAGGTGAGTAAAATTCGATTCAATTTGAAAAAAAATTCGAATTTCGAGTTAAACGAATCTAGTTATTCGAGTTAACTCAAATAATTCGAATAAACCGAATGTCAAACTATAATATTTTACATTTTTTACTCCAAACTCCCAAATCTTCTGACGTCTCCTCCAAAACTTACTCTCCTCCCATCACACCCCACCATCTACCAAAACTCATTTCTCTTCAATTTTTTTAATATTTTCTCTTCAAAATTTTAATCTCCCATTTACTTTTCCCAAACACCCTCAAAACTTTTTTTTTTCTCTAAAACTTTTACTCTCATTCCATCCCCATCTACCCCATACCATTCCTCCCTCCCCAAATTTTTTTTTTTGAATATTTTTCATCCAAAATTTTACTCTTATCTACTTTTCCTCAAAATTTTACTCTCCACAATCTTCAAATTTTTTATTTTCCACCTAAATTTTTACTTTTCACCTTTCACCCCAAATAAAAAATCAAAATCATCCAAAAAATTCCTAAACCTAAATAGTAACAATTTTATTTATATTATTAAATTAAAATTCATGTTTTTTTACTATTTATATTATTAAATTATTTAATTATATTGAATATTTATATTAAAATTGAATTATTAATGATTCCATAAAATATTCATTTTAAAATTTGATGTTGATATCAATTTCACATTTTATCTTTAAAATAATTTTTATTAAAAAAAAACACATTTTTACATTTCTTATATTTTTTAATTTCAAAATATATAATGACAAGAACTAAAAGATAATAACAAATTTGATTACGATGAATAAATTTAATTACGATGAATGACGGCAACTACAAAGATCCAAAGTTTTTTTTTTAAAATTTAACTTAAACAAATATATTCGATTCGAACTCCATCACACTCAATTTGATTCGAAAAAATTTCAAATCAAATTAAAATAATAAAATAAGATTAATCAACTTGATTAACTCAAAATTTTTTCTTTCAATTCGATTCGATTGATCGCTCACCCGTATATTTTAATCTTTAAATTGCAGACGAAATGCATTGAACTAAAAAAATAAACCAAAATTGATTTTGGTCCCCTTTTTTCGGACTAGTAGCTTTTTGTAATTATAATTCTTAATAATGGTACATTATATAAAATTTAAGATTATACCACTATGGTTTCCAAAATGGCATCCCAAGCTTTCACACTGACATATTTTTGGGGCCGGCAAAATACTGTAAAAATTTAAACTTGTCTTAAGAAATAGAAGATTTGGTACATAAAACTCTCGCTCCAAGCAAACAAAATTGTGGTTGTATTAACCCAAATCTCTACAAGCTTACCGCAACGTTAACCGATTGATAAGTTCGTTTTGCCTTCCCTTTCTTTGAAGATCCTGGTCCTTTCTTTCCATTCTTCTTATGAAGTTGCTTTTTCGGTTTCAACTTGTTTGTGGTCGATGACGACTTCCCTTCTTGATTCCTTTTATTCCTAGCTTTCTTCTCTTTCTTCACATTATACATTGTTACAGCCTGAATTTTTAACCCCCCCCCAGCAAAAAAGAAGGTCATCTCAGATGAAACAAAGAATTTCCATTTCGAACCCAACAATTTATAGCTCAAGCTTACCTTGTCAACATTGAGTATCTCATGGGAATGCTTAGAGATCAGCTTATTTAGAACATTCTCGGTTTGTTCCTTCTCTCGTGAGCCTATCCCTGATCCTTCAACAACGGGTAAGAACTAACAAAAGTAGAAAAGGCCATATTACGACATGCCATTATAATTCATGAGAAATATTTACACCAAGGTGAATACCAAGAATGAAACCTTGCGATGCTTTCCTTGCTTTTTAGCAGGCTTTTCTCCTGGCAACTTCCTATCAAATTTCCCAGCAGTGGCTGTAGAAGTCGCGGCCATCCCAGCGACATTTGCTAATTCATCTTTAGTAACTTTCTTCGGTGGAGCTTGGTTCCCGTTATGGGCAGGGCTGTAGCAGCAAGCTCAACATGGCTGCGGGAAACCATTTAAAGTTAAACCAGCAAAAATAAATAAATGAAGAGCATTGAAATGAAACCGTACCAAAGATCTGGTTGTTTAATGCAAGCTACAGTAAGTGTCATCAAGAACTAGAGCAGTTTGGATGAGAAATGATGATTATGGAAAATAATCAAAGTTGACTTTAAATTCATAGATGTTTATAAGAAATTCCTATCAGCATAATCTGCAGTCATGGTCTAACACCTAAACTACTAATGACATAATTGTTAGGGTATAACGGAATGGTATCAAAGAATAGGACAATAGAGGTTAAAGCAGGATAACAATGTGAGATGAAGATAAAGCTAAAATGAGACTTATTACCAATACTGTCTCAAATATGATTAAGTTGATTCTCATTGAAGATAGCAGTGGCGATTCTACATAAAGAAAACTACAATGGATAGGCAAAACCTTGGCCAGGCACCAATTTTTGCAGCTTGTTTCAAGTTTTGGAGGCGATTCTTCTCTTGTTTCTCAACTCGCTTCTTCTTATCATCTTATCTTTTAGCAAAAGGATCCACTCCTGGCTCTGCAAAAAGCAACAATCAGGGTCAACGAAATCAAATTATTCAACTATGTCCTATCGCTACTTGTAAACTATTTTCTAAAAAAGGCATTTACATTGAATTTTAATAGCAATGACAGTTTAAAAGTCAATTATATTTCTTCCAAGGAAATAACCCATTAAATCCTCACCATCAGTCATCTTGGCCTCGATGATGGGTATATCTTTATCATCATTGACACGATCATAACCAAAACGGCGTTTCCATGTACCAGTCTGTTCATCCCATACAACTTTGTCCTTTTTACGTTTCCTTATACCTACAAGATGTTTCAAAAGAGAAGCAGCAAAAACAGCGAATCTTCAGACAAAGGAAAATGAGATTTAACTCAAAATTCTAAAATAGCCATGAAAACTTCAGATGATAGATGAAAGGAATTACCTTTCTTTTTGGAAAACTCTTCCCATTTTGTGGGAGGTTTAGGCTTCGGAAGCTGGAAACTCAAGCACAGTACAGCCTTTCAGGTTTCAAGGCATCTTCCAAACTATGCTTTTGTATGCAAATGAACAACTAAATAAAATACCAATTAATTGCTAGGATATACTAAAAAGAGGCTAAGCTTACATGTTTCTCCCTAGGAAGTTTTGTTGTTGGGGGAGGCAGCTTAACAAGAGGTCCATCCACATCTTCAGTTGAAGGTAAGTTAAAAACACTATATGCAATTGCTTGAACTAGCTTGGTACCCTCCTGTATACATTCCTTAACTAGCTCATCCCTAAACATATTGGCCAGCAGACATCAGATAAAGAAAAAAGAAAACAAATGAACATAAAGAACAAGGAATATACAGAGGACAATTTATGCTTTGAAATGACTAATTAAACCGGCATTGAAGGAAACCAAGTGTCCAAATTCTAAAGTATACCCGGTTAATTTAAATTTTATCATCAAGTTACAATCTCCATTGCACCATATGTTTCACGTCTTTGAGGCAACTTAATACAAAACTATAATTATAAAAGACAAAAAGGGTAAACCTGGAAGTGGGGAGAGAAGGAAAGTTATGAAAAGGGTTAAAAGCCAAAAGACTTCCCACGTCTACTTGAAAAGATTTCTGGGTCTCCGTCTCCATCTCCATCCCCACTTGCTGTGCTGTGTTGTGCAAAGTTCTAAGCTTCGTTTTGGTTTAGCTTTTGAAAAATTAAAACCTAACGGCGACAGGGCAAAGCAGAACCGGTTGAGAATAGCGCGTAGCAAACAACTTCAATTGGAAACCAAACCAGCCACCTCATCGGCTCTAGCCCAATATGGAGCCCATTGTCACTGCTTTTTCCTCCCTAAAATTGTAATTGTCAAAGAAAAGCAAAATAAAATATGTAATGGTATTTCAAATATATATATGTCATGGTTTTTTACTATGATTTATGAATTACAAATAATTTAGTGTTAACTTGTTTAATTAAAAATAAACTACTTTCAAGTATAAAAAGTAGATTTTATATATAATATATTTTATTAACGTTTTTATTTTGCTGAACGATATTTGTTATACTTAAAAAATTAGGATTAGACTTATCGTAATTTTGTAATAAATTTAAATTTAATAACATTATTAGACACCCTGGTATATAATGTGAACCAATATGCTGAAAATAAACTAGGATAAATTATAGTCAAAGTTATTAAATTATTAAAATTTTTATATTTTAATCATTTAATTTTAAAAAATTATGAAATGATGATTAAACTATTAAAAAAATTATTTAAGTTATCAAACCACTAGCCTTTGCTCTATTCTGAATAAAGTTGTTACTAAGACCGTCGCGAATAGATTAAAGAAAATTAAACCCAGATTATTTTTCCGTCCAAAGTTAGCTTTGTTTTGGGAAGGTCGATGATCCAGGCTTAGCTTTGGGGCATTTGGAATGGGCTCCGACTGACATGGGACATGGGGTTCAGAAGAGTGCGTTTGGGATGGGACAGTGAGGTGGTGGTCCGGCTACTTACCAACGCAAACGAAGTTGGAGGCGGCCTAGGCCTGGTGAAGCATATCTCGGATTTGTTGCAGTTGCATTAAGAGGTTGATCGGGTTGACGCTAATCATCTTTCTAATTAGGCAGGCAAAGTTTAACAAGGATACAAATTTTTCGACTTCAAATTATGCCGCCTGTCTCTATGTCTCTATATGCCATGTGGAGTATCTTAAAGGTTCCTCTGTAGTTTTCTTTAGTCTTCTTAGAGTCCGTTGACTTTGTCTTTTCCACAAGAAAACAAAAGTTGTCATAACAAGACTATAGAAAAGCCTCACATTGTCTATCAACTGCGTACCATGTTGAAGCCAGTGAATACAAGCATTGACCTTCAAAGAGCAGCTCCCCATCTTTGACATCGTGGATTATAAGACACGCCCATATTAGAAATTTCAGCATCACTTGACATGATAGTGATGCATGCCATGCCCCATTCTACAAGCTAATAGTCTAATTTTCAGAAGCATATATATATATATTAGTGAAACCAAATCATAAAATTTATTTACTTTTTAAATATTATTCATTGACATGTTTTTTTATTACCTTAATTTGCATAAAGTAGGGAAGATTTACGGTAGCTTATAATTCCTTTCCAAAACATTTTTCGTTTCTCTTTTTCCACTCCCCACTTCTTCCAGGTCAAGTTTTTTTCACCAAAATTGTTTCACTTTCAAATTCACTCTTGCTGAGAAATAAATAAATAATTATGGATGCAAACAAAGCTGATGCGTTGAAAAGCTTGAAACTCGGGAAAGAAGCGTTGAACGCCGGAGACCGAGCCCGTGCGCTCAGCTTCCTAATAAAAGCCCGTCGCCTTGACCCAACACTACCCATCGACGGTCTCTTATCAGTGCATTCCTACACCGACGAGCAAATCATGATCGTCAAACAAGTCAAGGAGAAAAAATATTATTATGAAATTCTGGGGTTAGAGAAAACATGTAGCGTTGAAGATGTTCGAAAAGCATATCGAAAGCTGTCTTTGAAAGTTAACCCTGATAAGAACAAAGCTCCTGGGGCTGAGGAAGCGTTTATGGTTATTTCCGAAGCGTTTCAGTGCTTAAGCAATGAAGAAAGAAGGAAAACTTATGACCTTGTTCGATCATATGAACCTGTTTATGAAAACAGATCAGCTTCAGCATATAGCGGTGGCGGAGGCAATGGATTTTATAATGGTTTTTATGACACCGATTTCGAAGCAACTACTCAGTTTCAAAGTTTTAACTTCGAGCATGGAAAGGGGGATAAGGGTTCTACTGGATTCAACACCCGCTCGCAGGAGCATTTTTTCTTACTGTTATATCTTGTTGTTTTGTTATTTTTCTTATTCATTAAACGTGTAATGGATGGCTAGGATTTAATTATGAGAAGAGTCCCTATATTTTTCAGATTTTTGAACTTTGATCACTTTATTTTTAATATAAAAAATTTAATCCTCTGATTTGTTGCAGAAGTTTCAGATGGGTGCTCAAATGGCTTCCATTCAGATCATTTCGATGTGCCTCTAATTTTTCTCTTGTGATGTATTGAAAACTGTGCTCTGAATTTTCTTTTTTGGTATAATAGGTTCAGAAATTGTAGTCTGCTAGTTTGTTGTTAATAGTGACATTGGTGTCCAAAAGAAATCTTGGAGCTAACAAAGGTATGAAGTCATTAAATGAATCAAAATCGAATTAATGAGTTTTTGTTAGTGTTAATTTATTTCAAATGAATATTTTGTAAAGACAATAATAATTTTTAAAACAATTGTAGGTGAAAAATAAAATTACTTGTGGTTAAATTTAAGTTTACTTGCGACTAAACTTGAAAAACAAAATTTATTAAACATGTATGACAAGGTGAGCCAAACTGGTAGCCCGCCTTTCACGTTCTGCTCTCTGCTTTGCTTTGACTTAATGTACTATATGCAAGTGCTTATGTCAATTGATCAGACTTAATGAAGGTACACGTTAGCATATGCATCTATAAAAATTCACGACTCATCCTACCAACACTCAATCAATAAAAATTTTAATACAACAATCAATTTATTTTTTGGTATAATGAATGATGATTCGTTTATTTATTTTTAGCAGGATTAAATTGCAATCAACCACATCCTACTATGGGTTTTTTTCTTAATAATTTATTTATTAATCATGATTAGAGTTTCAATTCAAAATATAAATATTAGAAAATTTTGCTACTTCCCCGATGGATTAAATAGACCTTGATATCTATCTACTTCATTAAAAATACTAAAGTTGTACATTTTCAAATTAGTTTTTTTTAGTGAATACTTTAGAATAGGAAATAAAAGGATGATTTAACATGTTAGTAAATTAAGCAATGTTTTTAGGATTAGGTTTGGTAAGGTCACCCGGTTAATTTGATCGATTTAATTAAAAAATATTAAAATTTTAAAATATAAAATAAATCAGTCCAATCAAATTCTTTAATCCATTCAATAAACTTGTCGTGATTTTTGATTCACCTGAATCAATAACATTATTTAGATCGATACACCCATTGATTCCAGTCAAATTTGAACATCTTTTATGCTATATTTAATTTAACTGAATGAATTAACTATTCCGAACATATTAAATCCACTGTAGTGTGCAGTCGTGTTTGATTAGCTGGGTGATGATTCCACCAATTTATTATTATGGGAGCAAGCAACCTTGTATAATCATTTTCACACCAACCTTTGAATAGCCATTTGAAGACAACTTGAAAATACGTGTTCTTTTTTTTCCCAAATTACCCGTAAACAAATCAATTATCTAAAAACAAAAAACTACACCAAACTCTCGTAGCAGATGAGATAGGCAGAAGAGACTCATCAAAAGCAGAAAAATGGAGGAGAGAAACTTTCTATCTCTTCAAATTTTGAGTTTTAAGTGAGATTTCGAACTCCAATTTTGGTTGCAATGGAAAGAACAAGGAGAGGATGAACATATATAAAAAAAGAGATCGAGGATGAAGAAAAATATAAGAGATTGTCGTGAGTCCACTTTGTAGATTTATATTTTTCTCATGTTTTTAGAAAAGTTAATCGAAGCAATAATAAGCTTAAGAGTGAGCAAAATTCGATCTGACTCGAAAAAAATTCGAATTTCGAGTTATTCGAGTCAACTCTTTTTTTTTTTTTTGAATTTTGAGTTCAAATTGAGTTTAGTTTTCGAATTCGAATAAATCGAATATTAAACTATAATATTTTACATTTTTACCCCAAACTTTTTTATTTTTTTCCAAAAAGCTTTTACTCCATTCTACTTTTCTCCCAAAACTTTTACCCCCTCTCATCCCACCTCCATCTATCCCAAACTAGAGTTGATCGTGGGCCGTGTCGGACTTCAACATATTTTTAGGCCCAATTGCTAGACTTGAGCTCGGCTCGGCCCGAAAAATAGACCTAAAATTTTATCTAAGCCCGACCCGAATTATAGAAGTCAAGCCTGAGCCCGACCCAACCTATATTAATTTTTTTAGATTATTTTATTATATACGACAAATTTAAAATATATATAATATATCAAATACACTTAAAAACATTAAAACAAATATTAAAAAATAAACAAATTTAAAATACATTAAAAAAATTTATACTAAGATAATTGCAAACAAAGTAGTAGAAAAATTAACAATAAAATATAAGTTCTACAATATTCAAATAATATTAAAAAAGACAGCGAAACAATAGTAAAAACGCATAAAAATAACATTCGAACGAAAAAAATAACAATCAAAACAACAGCAAAAATAACAACAAAAACAACACCAAAACAGTAAAAAACAACAATCAAAATAGTAAAAAAAAACACCAAAACAACAATATAATTTATTTATTAAAAATGATTAATTTATTCGGGTCGAGTCGGGCCCAAGCCAAAAAACTCTTACCCGAGACCCGACCTGTTTAGAAAATGAGCCTAATTATCCAAACCCTCTTATTTTTTAGACGAACCTTCGGGTCAAGTCACGTGGCCCGACCCATGATCAGGTGATTCAGGTTTACTCCAAACCCATTTTCCCTCCAAAATTTTACTCTCTCATTTACTTTTCCCAAAACCCTTCAAAACTTTTTATTTTCTCCCATAATTTTTACTCCCTCTTACTTTCCCCTAAAACTTTTACTCGTCTCCCATTCCACCCCCATCTATCCTAAACTCATTTCCCTTTTCCTCCAAATTTTTTTTAATATTTTTCTTCCAAAGTTTTATTTCCTTATTTACTTTCCCTCAAAATTTCACTTCCCAAAACCTCCAAAATTTATATTTACCCCTTAAAGTTTTACTTATTACCCTTTACCCTCAAATAAAAAATCAAAATCATCCAAAAAAATCCTCAAATCTAAATAGTAATAATTTTATTTATATCTATCATCTATATTATTAAATTAAAATTCACATTTTGTATTATTTATAGTATTGATTTTTTTAATAAATTGAATATTTATATTAAAATTGAATTATTAATGATACCATAAAATATTCGTGTTAAAATTTTATATTGATATCAAATTCACATTTTATATTTAAAATAACTTTTATTAAAAAAATCACATTTTTACATTTAATTTCAAAATACATAGTAACAAGAATTAGAAAATAATTGAAGCAACTAAGCAAGCAAATAAACTAACCTTGTATAAAATATTAATAAATAAATTATGAGGTGATGAAAGTTAATAACAAATTTGATTACAGTTGACAAAATTTATTACGATGGGTGACAGTGATTATAAGGACCTAAAGTTATTTTTTTTTTTTAAATTTAGCTCGAACAAATATATTCGATTCGAATTCCATCAAATTCGACTCGATTCAAGAAAATTTCAAATCGAATTAAGATGATAAAATACAATTCGTCAACTCAATTAACTCGAATTTTTTCATTCAATTCGATTCGAACGAACGCTAACCCCTAAACAAACCGAGTTTGAGCGAAACCTATGGTCAACTTTGGTATTGTTTTGGGGTCATTGATGACATATAGTTTATGTTTTCCGAGTTTGCATGAGAAAAAGAGAGAAAGGGGACACGCAGTTACTTTTTGGAAAAAAAGATACGATTGAATTAAAGAGATCGTATTTTAAAGGATATTGTTTTTAATTGATTACAAATATTATTTTCAACTACATGTAAGAAAAAAACTAATATATTTTAATTACCATCAAATTTTATTACTTTTATTTATATATTTTTATTAAATATAATTAATTTAAATTTATAAAATAATATTTAAAAACAATACAAGTAAAATAATATTTTCTAATTAAAGGATAATCGTGGTTTTTTTGCACTTATTCCTTTTGTATTCCATAACTTTATTTCAACCAATCAAATAATATAATATTATTTCTAATTCAGCGGCAGCAAAATGCGTGGCTAAATTAAGTGAACTGTGATAAGATAAATGCCATTGGCTGGTTGCATATCCCACGGACAGCTATGAAATCCTCACCGGTTTCATTACATTATATCCGTTAATATAATCCATAAACGGCCCAGATCTTCTCTCAAAATGCCAACAAAAATTTGAAAAAACCCGAACTCCGAAAAAGTGCCGCTTAAATGAACGAATTCTATTGGTTATTTTTCTCCGCACGTGGATCACAACTTTCACAAATTATCCATCGTTGATAACCCATCCGATCCACCGTCCATATTTCCCTCCTATTTTAAAATATTTAGTAACTTTCTCTCCCTCCCCTTCCAAAATACCTTTTATATATATCCCCTCCAATATTTCACCGTTACCTCGTCAAAGAACTCTGAACGAATTTCCTTCGTTTTCTTTCAATCCAAATCCTATCTGTTCACCGTCAATTGACCGATGGCTCGTACCAAGCAAACAGCAAGAAAGTCAACCGGCGGTAAAGCTCCACGTAAGCAACTGGCCACGAAGGCGGCTCGGAAGTCGGCCCCGGCAACCGGAGGAGTGAAGAAGCCTCATCGTTTTAGGCCCGGAACTGTTGCTCTGAGAGAAATCAGGAAGTACCAGAAGAGCACCGAGCTTTTGATCAGGAAACTTCCATTCCAAAGGTTGGTGAGAGAAATCGCTCAAGATTTCAAGACTGATTTGAGGTTCCAGAGTAGCGCTGTTGCCGCTCTTCAAGAAGCAGCCGAGGCTTATCTTGTTGGACTGTTCGAGGATACCAATCTCTGTGCTATTCACGCTAAGAGGGTTACGATCATGCCTAAGGATATTCAACTTGCCAGGAGGATTAGAGGAGAGAGAGCTTAGAGTTTGATTTTCAGCTGAGCGACGTCTAATACTGGAGATCCAAGCTTTTTATCATTTGTACGTTTTGCTTTCTCAGCAAATGTTCTTGTAAATTGATGGAATCAGTTGGAAGCTTTATGATTTCGTTGGTTAAAATTGCTTTTCGCTTTTTTGATAACTCTTTAATTACTTTTTTTTGGGTACGTGTTGTTTGAAGTTGCTTGCATATTTGGATAATTACCCCAAATACACTGATTAATTCACTTTTTTAATATTTCAAAATTGGCTTAAGGTTTTCTAATGGTTATTTACGAAATCCCCAATGGCTTTTACAGTTTTATGTTCACCAGAGCCAATTGCGATCAACACACTACTAATGTGCACCGATCTGGATTACATTCCTTAACTGCTGATGAAAATGTCCTCATGGCTTCAAAGGATATCCTATTTCGAGAATAGCCAGAAACTAATGCATTCGGCCTTCTTCCACTAATTTCCTATTGGATATTGCATGGATTGATCCAGCAAAATGTAACACAATTTGGATAAACGTTGATTAACTCAAACTCAATGAAATTGTTTTTTTTTTTCAAGACTATTTTTATGAAACTCTCGCCGTTTCTTTTGGCTATATGTGTGTTTTTTTTTTTTCCTTTTGGACAAGTGAAGAATTTATTACCCAATGAACAGAACCTGCCATATGAACAACATCAGTCAACAAGAAACTATACAAATCCTATACAGGAAAACAAAACTATAAATTCCTACACTAGATAAGCCCCAATTCAAGCAAAACTGTTGGTTAATGGTGTCCATCCTATTAGTCTGGTTACTATTCGGCCGAATTCTCACCACTTCTTGAAATCTTGAAAGCAAGACCTCCACCGGATTAGAAGGTTTGCCTGAGAGTCTGCCATTTCGCTCACACCAAATGATATGTATAAATGCAGTCCATGCAAGTTTGAGAATGCGAACCATGAGAGAGTTACCTTTCATGTAAGCCATAGCCTAATTCAACTCTTGAACCCAAGTTCCATTAGATCTTGTAATACCAGAGTATCAAAATCAATCCCCAAAGCCTTCGGGAGAACTCACATTCAAAAAAAGATGTGGTCTCTTGTTTCAGTAGCGGAGGAACATAGAAGGCAACTACTACCGATGTTAAGACCACAAGCAATTAAACTGTCTCTTGTAGGTAACCTGTTGAAAATAGCCATCCTTGCAATAAGTGAGTGTTTAGGAACATGAAGTGGAAACCAGATAGGCCCCAGCCAAGGCACCTTTTCCCCTTTCATTCAAGTATCTTCCCAAAGCTTAGTGGTAGACATGAAATGTTTAGGCTATATACGCATTTTCATTTCTTGGAAGTTAACGGTTGCTTTCATTTGGGTCTTTCTTTTAAGTTTTAAGGCTTACTCTGCAATGTTCAATTTTCATGTGAAGAATGACTGATTCATAGTATATTTAGATTGAAATTAAGGTTTTAACTTCGAAGCTCTCATACAGAAGCCAAAAAGCCTTATTTAATGTTTCAGGCGATAAACATTTATAATTCCATCACAGAATCAAGCAGTTTGTTCATGCAAAGGTGATGGGTTGTAAGTGTAACCTTCATCAGGAAATTAAACATATATTGCTAGTGTTAAAATCGGATTCATGTTCTATACTTGACGTTGTCTCAAGATCGGTTCTAATTTATAATTTGGTTTAAAGTAGGATTACTGTTTATTGTGAGGTATGAATAAATAAATAAACTAAGCTGCAAACTGGCATCTCAGTGGGCGTGCCGGAGTGGTTATCGGGCATGACTAGAAATCATGTGGGCTCTGCCCGCGCAGGTTCGAATCCTGCCGCTCACGTATGTATTTTGTTTTCCTTTTATTTTATTTTTAATCAACTTTGACTATGGTCACGGATTAATATATTCTCTTGGCTGGGTTACGGTTATGTCTGATGAGCCCATTTCTATTTTCTATCTAGGGTAGAGGTGGAAGAACTTTCGTGCAAATCAATCTCTTTCGAGAAGTAGAAGTGAATTGAAAGAATCCCATGTCAAAAAATGTTATAGATTCCTTATTCTGTTTTCATCCACGAGTTGGGTTACATGTTGTTTTTTCAGTTGGCATGTAAATAAATATGAATTTATTCGAAGGCAAAGAGAAGAGATACAGATTCATAAGACACTGTCATATGTGTATTGATTTGGAATACATTCCTTTGTTGACAGAACGTTTCGTTTGGAGTATAGCTAGAAATTAAAGTACTCTATAAGATAATGTCTCAAGATAAGGATATGGCAAGCATTCGATTCTAACAGAAAGTTACAACAAAACATGAACTCATTTGGTCTTCTTTTGCCAATTTCCCATTAGTTATGGCATGGATGGATACGATAAATATTATATAGATCATTGGATTAAAGATAATCTGATATCATTTCATTAAAATCAAACATGATACTTACTAATAATAATTTTTTTTTGGTGGGTAAAACACACTGAATTACATTAAGTAATTATTCCATCAAAATCACTATGCATGTCAGATTGGAGAATTCCCAAGGCCGCATATGAGGAGTTGTCGATAATCTGCAGGTTGGCCTTCCAGGACTGACCCAGTTTGGCAAGCTTGTCAGCTACAATGTTCTTCTCTCTTGATACGTAATTGAGATGCCACTGACCTTGAAATCGCAAAATCTTTTGTGTACGTCTAAGGATGGTAATTCCAAGGTCATCCAAACTATTGTTGTTAAAGGTATTGATTACTTCCAAACAATCGGTGTAGATTATAGTTTGTTTGTAACCATTTTTTAACAACAAGAGGATATCATCTATGATACCCCATAACTCAATTTCGAAGGGAGTACATGTAACACCCCTATACCCGGTTCACGTATAAATCCGGTACAGAAATATTACATACAGTATCGAAGATTTTAACACAAATATAATAAAAATTTTCTTTCAAACAATGTGTTTTAAAGTTATTTTATTCAAAACTCATCATTTCAATTCATCAACTCGTACTAATCCAAAACAACATTTATAACCATCCATTGGAGACACATAATAGTACCATTTGTACATGTCATTTTTATCAGAAGTAATGTACCTAAACTGAAGTCTTCCAATAGTGATATGATGTGATGAGAGGTCCCTTAGCTTGACTTCAATTTCTCGTAGCTTTTGTACCTACGTGTTAAAATAAACGCGTTAAGCCGATGAAGGCTTAGTAAGCACCACAAAAGTAATGAATGATCATTTAAGTATTCATGCATATAAACTTGTTGCCTTACTTACATGTAACATGTAATCTGTAACTTATCACAATGACACAATTTACACTTTTATCCACTTTCTGTAGCTTAGCTCATAGTAGATTTTCATAGAACTGTTAGGATATACGGAACAAATAGAGAGTACCAAAGTACTAACAGAGAGTACATAGGTATTGGGAAACAGAGAGCACAACAATGCTAAACAGAGAGTACACAAAGTACTAATCAGAGAGCACACAAAGTGCTAATCAAAGAGCACACACAGTGCTAATAACAGAGAGCACGAGACGTGCTAAACAAAGAGTGCGCTAGTGTTCCTTAATGACATGCCACTAATATCACAATAGTTCTAATTTGTCTACTAGGGCACAATCTCAATTAGCATCATTTCTCATAAATAATATATCTCACATAAATACATCATCAAATACTTCACATTTATATTTTCCAAGCTGTTCATTTGCGTCACAGTCACTAAATTATTTATATCTCGAGCTACAGAATTTAAAATTATAATCCGCTTGATGTTTCTGAAACTAGACTCAATTATCTTTTTACCATAAAATTTTCAGAATTTTTACTTTATCCAATTTGTACAGTAAATTCTTTCAATTTACCCCTTCGCTGCTGCCTGACAGTTTAGACCTTTCTTCACTAAAAATTATATATCTTTTAGTACAGAGATAAAATGATGTTCCCATCTATTTCTATTGAAAATAAACTCCTTAAGGATTTAGACATATAAATTTCAGTCTCTAATAAATTTTCTATATTTTTCTATGATTTTTCAAAATCAGAACAGGGGAACTCGAACCTACTCTGACCTTGTTATACAAAAACTAGTATATCTCGAAATATACAATTCATTTTCTTTCACTGTTTATTCCATATGAAACTACACTCAATAAGATTTAATTACATATATAATTCGACCCTTAACTCATTATATACAATTTTTGGTGAATTTTTGAAGTTAATCCTATGTTCCGTCCAAACTGTTTTACTAAATCACACATTAATCCTTTCATTTTATCATTGTAAACATTCAAATTAGGTACCTATATAACAATTTTTATGCTAATAACTCACATACCATTAGAGAAATTGAACTATAATTCAAAACTCTTGTAGTACTTACAAAAAAAAGGCTGATTTCCTTCTCTTTTCACTCTTTGCTCTTCTCTTTTCCTTTGTCTTCAATTTGATCCTTGCCTCTCTTCTTTTTCTCTTCAATTTAACATAAACTCATATAAGCTATAAGCTATAATTCAATAATTTTCATGCTAAATAACAGTAAAATATATGTATGTCATGAGAATTTAACCATTTCTTACCTTACCCCTTGAATTCAAAATTTCTCAATTTAGTCCCTATGCTCTCTAACACCTCAAAATGAATTCTATAAGAAGTTTGAGGTGTCTACTAACCCCCTTCTATACTTTTATTTCAGAAATTTCAAAGAAAATAGGAGATTTTGGAGCTTGGAGGGCTTAAAAATGATGGAAGCACCTATTTGGAATAAAATCAAAAGTTGGATAGAAGAGAGAATGGCTTGAACGGTTGAACTATGAAAATAACTGATATTTTTGCCTTTTAATTGATTTCTTTTTTACCTTTCTCAAATTCTCTAGAAATCTCACTTAAAATATCTCGCTTAATAAAAATGGTAAAATTTCACTTTTAGTCCCTAGACCTTCCAACTTTACACTTTGGCCCAAAATTTTGCCTCCAAAAATATCTTCCACCAAATTACTCTTTTGCCTCTCCTCAATCAATTTAATTCTCATGATGACTCAAAATTCAATTTGAATAATTCGCTATTTAGTCCCCCATATCTTCTCTCCTTTACTATTTAATCCTTAAAATTTTCTAACATTCCTTATTTCAACTAAACATTTCTAATTCTCAATTCTATTTTATCACTCAAATCTGGTTCAAGAACGCGGATGTTTCAGTACAAATGCCAAGGAAATGATTAAATCCCAATAGCCAATCACCCTTGGAATTACGGATGACACCAACAGTTGCTGCCAGACCAGTGTTGCGCTCAATTGCTTCGTCGGTGAACAAATGTATCTTCATATTCCTAGTATTGTTGGGTTAGTGAACAAATGTATCTCCATATTCCTAATATTAATAATATTTTTTAAAAGAATAAAATTCAAACAAAAAATACGATTAATATAACTTAAATTTAAATCACATCTAAAATAATAAACATCTTGAACTTTCGGAGTATCATATGAGCGTCACAACCTTTCATATTTTAATTCCTTATAATAAGTGAAGTAATAGAGGACAAAGTAAAAAAAAAAAAAATAATTAATTTATGGAGTCTTTTCATCTCTCAGCCAATTAAAATAAAAATTGTCTATAAAATAATTTCTTACGAGGTTGACTCAACCCTTCTCTTTGTATAAAGAAAAAACTAAACCCTTCTCTTTCGCATCCCTTTCGTGATTTGCCTGCTAATACTCCAACCCATTTTCACGAGGAATCGGGTCAAAACCCGTAGAACACAAACTCTGAGTTGCTGTTTTGTTGAAAACTCACTTGGCGGGAAAAGGCTCTTTACCCCTCATTTGCTTTGGTGATTCCTTTAAAAACTGTAGAACTTAAACTCTGAGTTGCTGTTTTGTTCACTGTCCGAAATCGTCTTCCAACATTCATATGAAAATCATATCCAAATGGAAAACGTGAAGACGATAACTGTCTCCGATCTTCTCAGCTACGGTTGTCCCCACACTGGGTCTTCAACTCCCGGCCCTTCGACCATCTCTGATCAAAACCCTCAATTGCCTCCTGCCCCTTCCACCTCAGACCCTTACCGGGTCCTTAAACCTCTGCCTCAGTTCGATTACCCGGCTATTGTCGTCGGAACCCTAAGACTTCCTACCCTAACACTGCAATGTCCACACGGTAACTGCCTTGAATTTTCAGACGATTCAGTGACCGTTTGTTGCGATTTCACTGGGCTTGATGTTCGCATAATTGGTAAGAAAATCCACGTTCTTACCTGGAATTTCATTCTATCTGATCATCTTTCTGGTGGATTCCTGGAAATTGTTAAATGGGACTTGCCGGATTCGAGTCACGGGCTCAGTCCAAGCCCAAGCTTGATGATAGATTCGTTTCCTTTAGTTTCTAATTTAATCGAATCTCTACCTAGCACTAGCAAGTCTAAGTCCTATCGGATTCACGGGATAATAGGAGCAGTTAGTCCTGTTTTTGTTGTTCCCTGTTCAGTTAACGACTCAAGCTCAAGTAAATCAATGAATCTTCGAGGCTTTCATGTGAGGATTATCACTTGTGAATGCCAATTGTGTCGTTCTACAGAGGCTGTCGGGGTTTTATATGGAAAATCAGCTCGCCATTCTTTTACTGAACCGGTGTTTGTGTATTTTTTTGGGCCTTCTTGGTGTTGGCATCCCGTGATGACGAAGCTCATCGGGAACGTTGTTACTATTTCGGGTTTGAGGATGAAGTTGGTTTTCATGGGGAAACGAGGGTCTGAATTGATGTTTGTTACTGCAGAGAACTCTGTTCTCCATCCGCCTCGATTGTTGAAGAAAGTAAAGAGAAAGGTTGTATGTGGTTCTTATAAAGGCACTGTAAAAAATATTTATATGCAAGGAATGGTTGTTGAACTGGACAACGAAGCATGGCTTTTACTTACTAATCAGTCATTCATGCCACCTCATGGTCTTAGGATTGGTGCCAATGTGAGTAAGACATTCATTTTATTCATTTATTGTTTTATTATCATATTCTTCTGCTTGTTGAGTGTTTACTTTTAACCATTTGTATGTTTCTCATGAGCAGATTTTGATTAAAAATGTGCACTTTGTGGTTCCAAAATTTTCTTGGGCAAAGTTTCTCGTTCTTGGGGCTTGCTCCAAGACCAGCATCATAGTAAAATCATTCTCACCATTAGAGACAAGGTATAGCTCATTCCAAAACTTATTATTCGATATTGCCTTTATTCACTTTTAGCGATGTTATATAACTACAGTCTTATTTCTTTTTGGAATTTCTATGGAAACTGAATTTGAATTCCAATTCATATTATTAATTGGTGGACTCATTTTTATGTTGGCTCTACCAGTTCAATGATGGATGGTTTCATGAAGGTAATTGACATGCATGAAATGTAATTCAACTATATGCTGCAGGTGTCTTGTAATGTCACAGTCAAAAAGCCTGTTGGGGAAGTTCATTGAGAGGTTAACTTTTTCTGCAAGACTATGGTATGGAAAGCTTTCTAGAGATATTCATGGTTTGATTGGTTCGAGGTGCATTATTCTCTATATTATTTGCTTAATGTAGTTTTTGGATTTCAGGGTCCTACTTCTTGTTTCATGTTTCCAAAGAAAGTTTTCTGGGATCTTATCCACAGAGAAGATTTTGGGATCAACACATGTAATTAACTTGCTTTCCTTCTTGTGAGATTTTTTTGATTGGCATCGAGTTCTAGTTTTATTAAAAGTCTGTGCTTTTTTCTTCCATCAATCAAAATATTTCTTTCTGCTGATCTAACCTTGGATATTTTTGAGGTATTTTTAGAAAGGACTGGTTCAAATGTTTGCTAATTCACATTTGCCTTCATCAGTGATCCAAGCACCGGTAAATCAGTAAATTCCTATTGATATTGTGCTTAAATTTCTATATTGGTCATTCCATTATGATCCTGTCATGAATTTGTGTTGGCAGCATGGTGTGGTAATGGAATTCAATAAAAATGAATCATGTTGCTCTGCTACTGAACCGTATCATGGCAATCTGAAGTTGGTAAGTCCTGCTTTTTGTTGGAATACGTGTGAATTAGCATACTTAAACTTTTCAAGTGTCAATTTGATTAATACTTTTTTGCTAGTTTGGTTTTCTTGTTAGCCATCACTTTTAATGTCTTATGGTTATTTTTAGGTGGTACCCATCTCTAATTTCATCCATTATTGTGAGAATTTTTGGATAAAGGAACTACTACTATCAGATAATATCCTTCCTGTGTCATGTGAGGGCAAATATTATCAACAATCAACAAGGAAGGTTTTTCAGAGTCAAGATTTGGGTATCATCTTAGTAGGAACATTAAAGGTTAGTAATTTGCTTGTATGTACATAAGCAGGCAAGTGAGGTCATTTAGTTCTAAGTGAATACTGAAGGTACGAATGGTGTGATACAAGTTAAGTTGCTATGAAGGTTCTAGTTCTGCATAGAGGAGGAAAGGAGAACCAAATACAGTAGCTGTTTAATTAAAAATTATCTTACAAGATAAAAAAAAGTTAACTAGGATTTTGATTTTTGATGTGGTGTTAAAGCTCTAGTACGCATGTTTGACTATTTGCCTTTTTTTAGTATTTTCTTGCAATATGCATTTGCCAATTTAAGTTGCAAATAAAGTAAAGGGAAAAGGTGGCAAATGACAATTGGTTTAAAGTTCAATTAGATCTTGCTTCATTTGTTAATCATAACCAAGTAATTAGGATGGAGTTACTGCAACTTATTACAGCGTGATCTTTTATTCATGTTCTATATATGATGTTAAGGGACTCCTATTGGAAATTAAAAAGAAAAAAGAAAAAGAAAAAAGAAAAAGAAAAAGAAAACTAGAACGGTTAATTTTATTTCTCCTAAATTACAACTTTTGGGAATAATTTAGGCTAGTTAACAAAGAATTATGAATGGTAAATACTTCCCTTTTATATCTCTCCTCTTTTTTCTATTGAAACTAGGGATTTGTATGTGCTCTTAAGTATTTTCTTTTTTTGTGGGATATTAGCTATCAGTATCTGATCGTGGTTCTATCTCAACTCTACAGATATCTCTGTCTTCTGGAAGATTGCAATTGGTTGACATGACTGATAGCATTGATGTTGTTATACCAGACCTTCCATCATTTGGGGATCCTAATAGTATATTTGAGGTCATATTTATTGATTATTCTTTGGCATTCTCTTCATCATCTTGTCTTGAGCTGCATAATGCTGTGTAAGAGGGTTTATGCACCACCATAGTCACTCCATTCTTTTTAAATTTTCAGGTGATTGATTATTGTGTAATCGTGGAAGGTATGACTGAGTCGGTCCATTCAGGGTTATCAACTATTGACCCATTATTGCCTGGAAGTCTCTTCCGGGATTTCCCGTTGGCAAGAAAACCATACTTAAAAATATTTGTCTACTTTCATTTATGTAATGCAACATGCAGAAATCGTCTCATTTATCCATCTGTAGATTCCAGGGATGAACTGAATGAAATCAGTAGTGGAAAATTCCATCTTGTCCGCATCAGCCGCAAATTCCATCCTCCATGTCATTCAAAGAAATTAGTAAGATCTGTGTTTGCTGAGGCCAGAGTCTTACCCTGGTATTTGTTTCTAGCTGGAAAAGATGGAAGCTTGCATCAGGGAAATATTTTGAGAGGTTGCACTGTTGGTAACCACACAGATCATTCTTCTAGTAAGAGGCAGAAGACTGATAGTGCATCTAGTCAGTTGAGTCCAGGTTTTGAGGACAATTTTTGTAGTCCATGTTTGGAAAAAGGCACTTCGTCTTTAAGGGAAACTTGTGGGGATCCTAGTTGCCTGAGAACAAGTTTTTCTCATGAAGGTCCATGCTGGGCTACCATACGAGGTGTTAATAATTTCATCCATACAAGTGCAGGGACCTTGTGTAGAATGAAGGCCAATGCAAGGGTTAAAGCTTGTAAAGGTAGTGCGAAGAAGATTTTTCTGGAGTTCTCATCTGAAAGTGATTTTAAGTATCAGGTATTCTTAATTTCCTACTCTTCCCCTTTTTCTGTTATTCACACAATGCATAATTAAGGGATGTTTTGTACATGAATTTTGTGCATAGAAATCGGATCGGTTTTATTCATTTTCATTCAATTTCAGTTGTTGCAGATTGATGGTTTTTACTTAATGAAGCACCATATGGAAGGTCCTCTCTGTAATATTAAGAATGCTGATGTAAATGGTATTAAAGTACCTATGACTTCGGGAACATATTTGCGAAGACTTTCATTCTCCTCTGAGATTCTTGCTACTGATAAATCATTGCATGATTCTTCTCTATGTAATGAAATCTTTACAAAAGATCAAGTAGTGGACATTGCCAGTGATTGTTCAGTTTCAGACGTTCATCTTCATGTCCCTTCAAGTTTAACAGGTGTTTTGGAGATGGATGCAAAGGAACTTGGAAATGACCAGAATGCACCAGGTGCAAACCTAGAGAACTCTAGTCTTTCTTCAGGCATTGAGACCACAATGGATGCAAACCTAGATGAGAATTCTGGTTTGCTTGGTCCTAGTTTCCTCTTTCCTGCTGGAAAATTTTCCTCTCTGCATGGAGATATAATAGCTGTCCATGGTTTCGACCAAGGTTCTTCTGACATGTGTTCAAGCTGTGAAGAATATGGTGGTCTTTATCAATATGGGTTTTGTGATAGAACAAAAAATTGTTGCATTCATGTTTCAGTGGCCAATCAAACCGTAAATGCCTATTAGAATTCTTGTTCCTCTCTTTTTCTTCATTACCTGGAGAATTTATGAGTTATCTTATTTCAAATATTATTGTTTTAGGTGAAGATTTTCGGATCTGTTGACCAACATCAGTTCCCTACTGGGTTTGGATCTGGCATAAATGCAACTTTCCATCGAATTCTTGAGCTTCAGTATGAACTTTGAAAGTCAACTACTTTACTGCTTGTGCTTCAATTCTACACTGTTCTAGGATCTCTTTGTGATGTCTTTTACATGTTACTTAAATTTGGAGACTGAAGTCCATTTGGTTCTTTCCTGTATTCTTTGGTCCTTATTCCCTCTTTTCTTAACGTTCAAATTTGTCTGTTGATTTTTTATAATCAAAAAACATACTCAACTCTTCCAACAATCAAATTGATCCATTAGTTTTTGTTGCCGTATTTATATTCTTTATTGATAAAAATGTTCTTGAGGGTAAATATGGTATTGTATGAATGTAATTAACTAGCGTATGCTAAAGAGTTATGATAAAGGTTACTACTATTTTGGTTTGATTTATGTGTAAGTGCTCTCTGATCATAGAAATTTTCATTGAATTTGTCATAAACATTGGAGGGAGAAGCAGCCACTTAACCGAGAACATGCATTTGATTCTTGAGAATAGACGATGCTCTATAGGATGATAAAAAAAGGGCTATTTTTGGAATTTTTTCAGTTTATATGATTGTAGTTTCAAAATATGGTTAGCAGAATTTGTTGGGACTTAGAATGATACTAAAGATGTTAATTATGCATACATAGTCTTGGCTTTATGCAAATTTATCAATCTTGAATTATGTTGTTTCTGATTCTACCATCCCTTAAACGAAATTATTGCCATCAATGTGGTTTTTCTGATCTTTTGATTATTCATAATCTTGAATCATTCTTTATTTGACATGAATTGATGTAACTGGTATGTTTTGTGTGTCCAGGGTCCCAAGTAAATTCATGTTAACATCCGAATCTAGCATTGAGATAAATTCAATCAGGTCAGTCAATGAAGCACACAGCTCAGATTGCAATCTAAAGCGGTTCCGCTGCAGAGTAGGTTTCAACTTTCCTTTTAAAACCCGTTAAATGTGTCTCCTAGTTGTTTAACTTATTGTTGGTCATTGGTCATAAATACGGTAGTCGATGCTCATATCGCTCTATCTGTTCAACTTTTTGACAGGTTGTTTTTGTTCATGTCCTGGTTCTAGAGAAGAGCAACCGGAAATGTGATAACATAAAATCAAATACTTACACCAGACCTCATAGTGTTGACATTCCACTTGCTTGCTTTATATTGGGTGAGTTACTCTTTGTTTAAGAGATTATTTATGGAATGTGATGGATTTGTCTATTTTTTAGCCTTCCTATAGCCTAAATTGCTACTTCAAACTTTACTAGGTTAAGCTTTATGTTAGATGTTCCTAAAGATCAAACTTGGTGGTAAGAGCAGCATGTCCAATGTGCTCAAGTCTTTTCTTTCTCCTAGAGTTTAATCTTTCTTGTGGCTCCCTTGTGTTTATTTCAAGTTTTACTAGCTTCTATTAAATTTCATTATTGCGTGTTATGAGGTTTGCTAATGCCAGGATAGATATGCAGTGCATGAGCTATATATCTGAAAGCATGTTTTTGTTCAACCAAAACTGTTTTTTGGATGATTGTTCTGTTACTTGCTTCTCCCTCCTCTTCTCCTTGACTGTTCAATGATGTGAAAAGAATATTTTAAGTTCTATGCATCAGCTGCCAAAATCAGTGGTTGGCAGTGACCAGATACTTCTTAGTAGGTTTTCTTTTTACTTGATTTTGTGCCTCAAGATATATTTAACTAATAATCTTCCTGCTTGCACGTGTAGAAGATGGGTCATCTTCTTGGTGTTGCTGGGCTAATGCTGAAACAGCTGCAACATTGCTGAGGCTGCAGAACACTGCCAGGACCTCTACCATGTATCATCTTCAAAGAATTGTAGAGGAGCATGACAGGATTACTGTGAAAAGCGCTAGAACAACTTCTGATCCTCTTGATCAAGAATTCACTGTTACTGTCGGTTCAGGAAGGGCACTAACCAGCTTGGATGAAGATTTTGACGTCCTGGTATCCATAATCTTTAATGCATTCGTCAATACATCCTGGGTGAGTTTATTGTTCTAACATAATATATTTACATGGCATCAGTGTCTTGGGTAAAAGATATTCTCTAGTTTATGCTGAAAGACTTGATTGAACGAGGTTTTTGTGACTTGGCAGACTGTGGTTGCTGAAGTGATGGATTCCAATGCAGTCAACTCATTAAGAGAACACCTGGCTGAAATGCAGATGCCAATGCCTCCCATGGCAAACTTACGGGCCTTAGAAGTTTGCTATGTGGATCAGCTAAGTGAGGCCAGAGACATGACGCAACAACTTGCGAGCTAACAACTTGTTCCCTTCATGTACATGTATCCATTTGTAAATGCTGTTGTCTGATAGGTCCACAAAGATATCTTTTTTGTATAGGCTCTAGATCCTTGAGCCAGTGTCCAGGAACTAGATGGTATTTTGTAATTCCAATTTGGGTATAGGGGTTATGGATTCCTTTTGATGTTCCAACAACGGCCAACCAAGTTTTTTGTTGTTTATTTAGGTAGCCTTGTGGGGTATACAAAATGTCAGTTACTGTGATGTGTTAACCCTTTATCTAATGGAGTTGAAACCGTCTGCTTTGGAATTTAATGACAACTGGATCTGCCGCTGTCAGTGAACTTTGAGAGGAGAAGATACCCCGAAACTAACCGGCAGAATATGCCGAAAAGGATCTGTTCGAGCCATTGGCATTACTCCACGAGCTCAACAACAAATGTAAAAGAAAACGATAAGAATGCACATAGCGATGCAATTTGATTGGTTATTCGGCGAAGTGATGCCTTGGGCATTACTATCAAGTAAATGTTTATGGAAGAGAGATATATACGGGTTACATGAATATGACCAAGCTGTTATCATGAGAACGTTCACTTCATCATATGAACATGACCAAGCTGTTACTATGCCAAAATTTCAAACCTTAAAACCATTCAAAGATGTGAGCAGAAAACATCTCCTGGGTCAGTGCTTGAATGAGAATGCCATTGGTCCAGCAACCCCCCACCTGTAACTGTCATAGCCCTACTATTGATCAAAGTCAGTATGACATTCAAAGTTGAATTGAAACAAAATGCTCTCACGGTCCCCCAGAAACTTGTAATGTTTGTGGTGCCTCTGCTCCACCATCTATTCCATGCCATGCATCAGCTTCGACTCCATATCTAATTGCCTAAGATCAAGTGTCTCTGGATTCGAAATTGAATACACGATTCTTCCTAGTGGGTATGAAAACAGGGCCAACTTGGTTTCTTCATTACTCAGTCTCCCAAAGGAATGAAAACCATGTGCTCTGCTCTCTTCCTCACAACGCTGTCGCTTGGTTTCTTCGCCAGCAGTTTAGATAAACTTTGTACTGTATCTCATTTGTGATGTTTGGTACAAGCCACGGAAACCAAAATCTACCCTACAGATATGGAAACCATTGTTAATGGCAGCTCTGCTGACGATAAGTGCTGTTTGTTAATGCCTTGTTTTGCACAAGGAAACCAGCAATCAACAATTTTCCAGAAATATTTTCGCCAATAATTTGAAAGTGATGTGTGATTGATCTGAACATGACATTTGATCACAAAATCGAAGACTGGTGCTGAACATAGTTTGTTCGATCCAATAAATGAAAATAAAGTCCAGAGATCCACAACAATAAGTAAAATTGGTGAGGTACTAGGATAATTCGTTTTGGTCTAAATTATGATCTACATGTGATGGCAGTCGGCGCCATTGACAATAATAACCATAAACAGAGCAAGCAGAGAAGAGAAACTAAAACACCTCTATAATCTCTTTCTAGTTTAATCGTACAGCAAATCAAAATTAACCCTCTGATTCATTTCTTCTCGTAATCACATCCCCTTCTCTTTGATCCAACAATCTGCCACTTTCTTCATCATCACCCTCTTCATCTTTCCTCTCTGCTGCTTCCTTCTCTCTAAGCGCTTTCAACTTTGAATGATTATAATAAGCAACCCCCAAAAAGGCGAACCCATAACCAAACAAATTAACTGGAGTCACCGTATCTTTAATCACCGACCACGAAAAAGCTATCAGCAACCAGTCTTTGACGACACCCGCAACGTTCATCGTCAGCGCCGAGGTCTTCCCGACCAACAAAAACACCGCCAGGTTCAAAGCGAAAGCGCAAAAAGAATTGGTCCCAAAGATGAAGAAATCGAAATGGAAAGTTGAGTTTTCTCTGAGTATAGGTAGTTCCACTGTAATCCAGGGAATAAGCAAGAAAACGAAACAACAAGGAGCAACGTAATAAAGTGAAGTAATCGGGTTAAGGCTGATTCCTTTTGAAGTAAGAAGGATTTGGATTAAAACCAACCTCGTAGCTTCAAAGGCAACAGCTCCAAGCTGTAACAAAACACCCCAAGTATCGAATTTGGCTTCTCCGTAAGCGGCAATGGCAACCCCAAATGAAATAGCGAGCATGTTACCCATGGTTGAAGATTTAAAAGAATCTTTACGAAAGAGAACACCAATGGAGTAAACAGCAACCGGCATAAGGGCTTTGAGCATTTGGATGAAGGAAACAGAGAGATAGATATAGGCCGAGTTGGACAGCCAAAGGGAAAGTGAGTAAAGGGCACCGATGGGAACAACAGAGGAGAGGTAAAGACGGGGTGACATGGAAATAGGGAGGTCGACGACATGGAAGACACGGACAAGGAGAACAGCTATGGAGGAACAAAAGCCCATATGGATGAGAGTTAGAGAGATGGGGTATGGCCAATTGTAAAGCTTTTGATCGAGGATATATTTGTTGTAAACTATGACGGTGAAAGAAAGGAAGATCCATATGGCTACATACGTGTAAGAGAGGAGGATTTTTTTGATAATGGAAGGGGAGAGGGTGGTGGTGGATGATGCGGAGGTTGCGGTGGCGTCGGTGGCGGCTCCCATGGTGGTTGCTGGTGGATTTTTGGATCCGGAAATATGGGATTAAGGGAAGAGAATTTTGTTGGTGTTGCAAGGGTGGTGACTTTGATCGGGTTTAAATATGGGATATTGGGGGGGAGGGGAGGGGGGGTTAAGGCGTTAATTAGGGAACTTCGAGTTTAGGTTTGGTGTATTAAACTATTCGTGGTAAAAGGTTGAGTCAGTGTTAATTTCTGGAACTGAACGACGCTAAGGTCGATGGTTTCAAAGGAAAGGGCGTGGAATCATTAGAAGCACTAACGCCAAAGAAACTCATTTAACTTAACATTGACCACATTTGGGTCAATGTCTACATCTTCAAACGCAGTTGGTTCCTGGTGGAGTCTGAACCCCGCAATCGTTGGGAGGCTAAAATGCCTTGTAAAAACGCCACGTTTGTAATTGAATGTCGAGTCTTCAACCATAACATTCACCCTCTGTTTTGGACTGCACCCCCCCCCCCCCCTCCCCCCAGAGGTATCGTAATTGAAACGCAGTTGCAAACACAACTATCACGGCGACAAAAGTGTTAAACTGGCGGTATTTTCTTTTTCATTCCCACTCACACATCTCATTCCTTTCTCCTCCTTCATTTCATTATCTCTTTAGTATTTATTTACGTTTTTTATTAAATTTATCTCTCAATATTTATATATATATATTTTTTGTTAATTTAATCTTTATTTTTTTTATTTAAAATTGATTTTTTTTATATAGAAATACTGATTAAAGTCTTAATTTTTTAATAAGGTTGACGTTGCATTTCATACAGGAGCAAAATCAAATTTTTTTTTATGAGGAGTCAAAATTAAATTATAATTTTTAATATAGTAAAAATGTAATTTTTATAGGGTTAAATAAAAATTTTATTATTTTTAGGGGAGTCAAAGTGCAATTTAAATTTCCATTTTAGTGGGGCCAAACTCTTGCCAGCCCCTTAGGTTTGCCCCAGATTCTTCATGTACTTCATGTTGTCATGATATTATTTGTCTTATATGTAACATTAATAAATAAGTTTAAAAAAACATTAAAAATAGATTGGAGCATATGTGGATTGCCATGTGGACTATAATATTTAAACATTTAATGTTTTAATTTGTATTTTTGTTTGAAAAATAATAATTCGACTCTTTCTAGAATGTTGGTGATCCAATACCCTTTTGGCTCATGAGCTAATGAGAGGTTATGGTAGAAACAACATATCTCCTCGTTGTGCCCTTAAGATTGACTTGCAGAAGGCGTTTGATTCAGTCAATTGGTATTTTCTTCCCTCGAGTTTGAAGGCTCTGAAATTCCCAAAAAATTTTAGGAATTGGATTGAGGAATGCATCACTTCACCCTACTTTTCTATTTCATTCAATAGAAGTTTGGTAGGCTACTTTAAAGGGGCAAAGGGAGTGCGACAAAGAGATCCTCTCTCCCATTTTCTTTTTGTTATTGCAATGGAAGTGTTGTCTAGGCTGTTGGAGATTGCTGCTTGCCATGGTATCTTCAAGTTTCACCCTAAATGTAGTAAAGTTAAGCTTACTCATCTGACTTTTGCAGATGATCTTCTGATTTTTGTGTAGGGATTTGTGGACTCTGTTGTGGGGGTAAAGTGTCTTCCAGATGAATTCTACTTTATTTTTGGTCTTCAACTTAATGCCTCCAAGAGTGAAGTTTTTTTTTTTGTAGGGATGTTTGAAGAGAAGGTGTCTCATATCTTGAATATTACTGGTTTTAAGATCGGTACTCTTCCTGTTTGTTATCTTAGAGCTCCCTTGGTCTCTGGGAGGCTCTCTTGTGCTGATTGTAAACCGCTTGTGGAGAAGATTGCTGCTAAAATTCTTCAATGGTCTCCTTTGCATCTTAGTTATGCTGGCAGACTCCAATTGGTAAAGGCAGTGCTATTCAGTGTGCAGGCCTATTGGTGTAGACAAATCTTATTGCCAAAGGTCGTTCTTCATCAAGTGGACCAATTGTGCTCTAGGTTTTTATGGAAAGGTAGTAACTCTTCTGCTTCGAGTGCTAGAGTAAAATGGGATATTATATGTTTGCTAAAGTATGTCGGGGGGCGTGGCTCGAAGAAGCTCGTTGAATGGAACCAAGCTTGTATTTTACAGCAAATTCGAGCCTTGCTTGCTTCTAAAGGCTCCTTATGGGTTGCTTGGGTCCAAAAATAAGTTTTAAAAGGTGCTTCTTATTGGTCTGCTGTTGCCAACTCAACTAGGAGCTGGAATTGGAGAAGATTTCTGTGGCTTAAGGATGTTGTTGCTAGTTCTTTGCGTAACTTTTCGATTGGGACAATTGTGTCGACTCATAAGCTTTGGGAAGTCCTTCGGGTTAAAGTTGCTAAGGTCTCTTGGCATAAGCTCCTCTGGTTCCCTCTCCATGTTTCTAAACACTCTACAATTGCTTGGATGGCTATCTTAAACAAACTTCCCACTCGTGACAAATTGTTTAGTCATGGTATGGTTTCTGATCCTTGTTGTCTGTTATGTTCTGATGCTTCCGAGTCTCGAAATCATATTTTCTTTGAGTATGCCTACTTTCGAGGTTTGTGGTAACTTGTTTTGGGTTTATGTGGTATCAAGATATCTGTTGGTACGTGGTTTCAAGAATTTAATTGGGTAATTTCTTATTTGAAAGGTAAGTCGTTTATTGTCTGCCTACTCAAGTTTGCATGGAATGCAGTTGTGTACTTTATTTGGTAGGCTTTTTGGAAATTCTCCTACTTCTGTTGGAGTTTTGTTGAAGAAAGTTAAAGATGTTGTGCGTCTTCGTCTTAATGGTAGATGCCCCACTGATTCAGATCCTGTCAATAACTGATTATATTTGCAATGGAGTTTGAGAAATGTATAGGTTAGGTTTCTAGTTTTAGTTGATGTAATTTGTTGTGTTTCTTGGTTTTGTATAGGTTGTATAGTTTCAATTTGGTTGTGGTGGATTGTTGGATGTAGCAGGTTTTTTATTTCTGCTTATTGGATAATACAACTTACTTATAAAAAATAAATAAATTTGACTTTATGTCTTTATTTATTGATAGATGATCTTAACTACTTAATATTGGGAGTTCTCTTTCATGTATTATAAAGATTAGATCAAATTAGTCCATCTATTATTAAATGGATCAATTTAAACTTTATACCATTAAAAACAACCAAATAAATTCAAATTTCAATAGAGTTAACATTTACTATAAAAAATATCTTGAATTTTTTTCAATTGCAGTCCAATTCCAAACAAAAATTCTCATTTACAAAACTATAAAACTTTAAAAATATTAACCCCATCAAACAATAATTGATATTTTTAAAATAATAAATGCTAACTCTATCCCAAATTGGCATTCTTAAATTCTATTGGATAGTACAGGATTAAATTGGTTCATTTAATAGAAGAAGGACTAATTTGATTAAATCCACATAACAGAGGAACTTTTCAGGTAAATTCACCCATAACAATATGTTATAAAGTATCTCTCAAATTTGTAAAGGTCAGCCTAGAGACCATTAAGGCACTGACAGGTGGTGGGTTGAAGATAAATGCATATATATATATATATATTTTTGGGGTTTGAAGTTATAGCTACCATTGTTGTGGAAGTTAAATTATTTACAAATACATATTTTCCCACAACTCTTTCAAATTATTCCAACAAATAAAATATAAAAAGGTATTTTTGAAAAACAAAACTGCAATTACATTCAATACTAATAAAATAACCACAATCATAAACAATTGAAATCTCAAAAATTGTAGAGACCTTCTTCGGATCACGTTTAGCGTGCCCAAAAAGGGAAATGATAGTGATTCGGTGGTCGGGTTATTGGTGTGCCTTGCTTTATGTGACGGTTTCATCTCAACGCTCTTCCTTCCATACAAAATGCTTCCTTCAAAGGAAGTTTGTATGTTTGAGAAAATGTGATTTTACAATACTTTAACATATATGAACAAGTGTACATATTGCGTAAAAGTATTATAAAAAGTTATTATATTATAAATCAGATTATATTTTATTTTCTATATTTAAAAAATTAATAAATTAGTCTCTGTACATTAGATTAAAGAGTGAATTGATTATTCGGTTAAAAATTTCATCAAATTTTTTTGTTAAAAATTAATCATTTTATGTCGGCATGAGATATATGTGGCACGCCGAATGTCACTGTTTAATTATTTCATCAAACACGCCGGTTTTTAACAGTACAAATTGATGAAATTTTTAACAGTCAAAATCAATTTTCTTTTTGATCTATTGTATAGGGACTAATTTGAGTATAGGGGACGAAATGCAATATGACTCGCATAATTTGACCTCTCTATTTTTTTAATGTCATCAATTAGTCTAAATAGTTATTATTTTAGCTATTTCATTCAAAATGCTTAAACTTTATTTCAACAAAAAAAATTATTTTATCATGAAAATTTTGAATGGGTATTTTCCAAAAAAAATCCTAATTAATAGTTTTAGCATTGTTTTTATTATACATGATTACAAAGTGTTTTTTTTTTTTTAATTTTAAAATGTGACACCAAAAAATTTAATAGAAGAATTTGAATGGTGGTAATAAGGTAGATCTAAATTTTTAAAATTGAGAATCCCATGAATTGACCTAATGATCAAGGATGTTCATTGCCTCAGGTGTGGCTTGAGATCGGGTCGCACCAATCGCGTTGTTATTAGGGCGTAAATGTGAGACAGGAATCATAATAATTATTGTAAAAAATATATAAGAAATTGAATTGAGAAAAAACTATAATTAAACATAATTTCATTCAAAACTTAACTTCTACAATTTTTTTTTTTAATTTGGTTTTCAAGTCATTATTATTTTTCATGGAATTAAGCATATTTTTGTGTGGAGTTCATCACTCGTGACAGTTTATCTAAACAATGTCATTGCTATATTTAGGAGTCCAATTTATGTGATCACTTAGGGGCGTAGTTGAGGGCACAGAAAGGCCTTGGTTGAATAGCATAATTAGCTTTGAAGCCCTCTTGAATTTCTTTTAGCCTTTTAATTAAGTGGATAATTTGTATTTTGGGCCCTGTTGATAAATTAGTAACTTAATTTAAGTCATATTAGCACAAAAAATTTGGTTTTTTAATTTGATGTCGGCCCATCAAAGAAACTTTTTTTGTTTTGCCCCAATGACCAGATTAATGAATAAAATGGAAATGTAGACCATTAATGACCCATCTCAGCTCATAGGCCAATTGGTGAGACCAAGGTTAGTTTATTGCTTCGCTACCCACATGCGTGCTAATTTCATGGAAATTAAGGATACACTAGTCTGCTAAAACTGCAATAGAGACGAAGATAGCAGCCAAACTAGAAGTAGCCTTCCTCCCATTCACTCTTCTGCGATTTTAACAATTTTCTTCCCAATGTTTTGGCCTCTATAGAGACCGATAAAAGCAGAAGGGATGCTGTCAACCCCATCTGAGATGTCTTCCCATGGCTGAATTTTCCCAGTGCGAAGGTGATCACAAGTTGTTGAAAGGAAATCTCCAAAAATGTTCAGGTAATCACCAGCCAGAAACCCCTGGATCTTGATTCTCTTGTATATAACCTCGATCATACTCGGTGCAGCTCGTTGTTTGGAATCCGAATACTCCGAAATCACCCCACAAACAGCTATCCTACCATGGATGTTCATGTTACTCACTGCTGCTTCTTGCATCTCTCCCCCCACATTGTCAAAATATATGTCAATCCCATCAGGAAAACACCTGCAGAATTGAATGCAAGTGCCGTTAATTATATAATAGCTTAGCTTTCCAAATGGACATATATTTATATACCTTTTGAGAGTTGAGTTCAAATCAGTTTCTTCCCTGTAGTTGAAAGCATCATCAAAGCCAAGCTTTTCTTTAAGCAACGCTACCTGACAAGATTCGGTATAAACATGTTAAGTTATAGCTCTGAGTTAAGATTCTTTTCAAACCAACAATTAAACTATGAATGATGGACATATTATATAGATTACTTAAGCTGTGACCTTTTCTTTACTACCAGCACATCCAACTACATAGCAGCCAGACAATTTTGCAAATTGACCAACCAAGTTCCCTATTGATCCCAAAGCAGCAGAAACAAACACTTTCTCCCCTTTCTTGGGCTTACATATCTCGAACAACCCAGCATAAGCTGTCAGCCCACTGAATCCTGTAACAAGTGTATGAAAATGTTCAGCCTTTAAGCATAACTCTACATCAATCATGAGAAAAATGAATTTGTGGTTTACCCAAAATTCCAACATGGTAAGACAAAGGAAAGCCCATGGGGTTGAGCTTGTTCAACATGCCACCGGCTTTGATAACGGTGAACTCTCCCCAGTTAAGGAGCCCAATAACAATGTCACCCTTATCAAATTCAGGGTTCGTAGAAGCCACAACCTTGCCCACACCGTACGTATCAATAGCCTGTGTAAGAGTCCGAAATCTTCAAACTCTGTCATAGATATATGGATTAATCAAAGCCTTTCAGCTGGGGAAACATGTTTGACAAATTACCTCACCGGGAACGATGGCAACTGCGAAATCTGAAGTCTTTTGGGAAGCGCAAAAGCTTTTCATGCGGTTTAACTGGTAGGGGTCGATTGAAACGTAGAGATTTTTAACGATGACTACGTTGGAGGCAGGGTCTAGTGACAGAGCAAGAGGAGAAACCTTGAGCTCGAAATCAGAATCTTGTGGCTCACCATTGACGTGGTTGTTGATTGTAACGTACCTGTTGACAACATCCATGCTGAAGCCTAGAAGTTTTTTTTCTTTTTTTCTTTTTGGAACTCTATGATGGAACCAAGTGAAAATGCATATGGCAGCTGCCATTGGTTAAATAAGGACAGAGTTAGGTCCTGACAGAACTTTCCATTTTTAAATAAATAAAATTATAAAATGAAGAACAAAAAAAATTTATAGATAAAGTTAAAAAATAAAAATTTATCGTAAAATTATTTTAAAAAAGAAAAGAAAATAAAAGGGTGTAATTTGTAAAGGACGTGGTAAGAGAGAAAATGTAGTAGGAAGCCCACCTTTTCCACGCAGCCATATTTTCCTTTCCCTTCTTTATATTTTAAATATTTAATTTCTTTATAAATAATATAGATTATTATGAATATAAATTATTTTTCATTCAAAATAAATAATATATTTATCTTTGATTTTGTAAATTTTATCATTATTTTTTATGCTCAACATTTTTATTATAAATATGTGATTCAAGTTAATGAAAATAATAATAATAATTACATTCTCTACTCTTCCACATTCTTTTTCCTTTTTATTTATATTTTAAAATATTTTCAGTTAATTATTTTGACATTTACTTAAAAATTTTCATACAATATATTTCGAATTTAGAGATGCATATTTTATTCTTTTATATTAGAATTTCATAGGATGGTATTAAATTTTCTGATTTTTTTTTTACTTTTTGCTGATATAATAGTATATTTTACAAGGAGAAAAACAGCATCCCTCGATAGATACCAAGCAAGGAAAGCGCCAAAAGTCAAAATTGGAATCGGGATGCTCCCACTAAAATTAAGGATTCTTTGTCTGAATTTTGACAAATTTGAGAGCCTGGTGCCGTCCCAAATTCACTTATTTCTTTATAATTATTTTTATTTTAATATAATATTTAATGGATACAAAATTATTAAACAAATGTAAGATTGGAGTTAACGAGCAATAGACTCTCTTACTATAATTATTTTGGCCAATTTTGTTCCTTAGTTTATTGCTTGTAACGATAGCAAAAAATTTTATAATGAGAATTATAAGAATTAAAACATTATTAACTATTAGATTAAAATGAATGTTTATAAATTATAGATTTATCATTTATTTTATTTCTTTCAAATAACCTGTATAACATTTAAATTTTTTTCATTTTCATTTTATTGTTTAAATAAGTATATAAAATACTGTAGAATTCTATTTTTAGTAAAACTTTTATTTTTTATTTAAAATTAAGGTTTTAAACAAAATTAAAGAGAAGTTATCTTCTAAAATTGAAGGGTTTTTTTTTTTTTAAATAAATAAAACAAAGGACACCAATGTTTTTGTGAGTGGATGAATTAGGTTATCGATTTTTTATTCAATCAATTGGTCCTATATAATTAAATAAATTATTAAAAATCACAAAAATAAAAATATATATTAAAAATAGAGAAATTTGTTTTAATCGGTTCAATTTTTTTTTGGACCGATATATCAATTGGTTCTTGATCCAATTGATTTAATTGACTAATTTAATCAGATTTAATAAATTTAGAGCACAAATCATACATTTATCTTGAAAAGTAGAAAAATTAAAAAAAAAATTAACTATTCAATAAAAACAAAAAATAACTAAAGAGTAAAATAGACACATTTTTTTTCAAAAAAATTATATCATAATTTAAATAAACAATAAAAGAAAAAGAAAAAAATTTGAGCGTTAGGTATTCTAATTTATTGAAATAGGATAAGTGATAAATTTATGTTTAAAAATATTCGTATTTTTTTTTCTAAAAAAGTACTCATATTTTATTTTATTGAGATAGGATAAGTGATAAATCTATAGTTTAAAAATATCCATTTTGATCTAAAGGTTGATAATATTTTAATTCTCATTATTCTCGTTATAAATTTTTTCTCTATAATTGTCATCTAATTTATTAGGTTTAAAATTGCAATTTCTTTATTTTCATGAAACTATGATTACTTACTAGAAGGCTTTTTTAGTTTATAAATGACATTAGAAGAATATCATATTCTTTGGAATATTTTGACTGAATAGAAAAATAAAGTAAAATTACAAAATATTTAGTTAAAATTTTAACTTATACTTGAAACCTTTTACTGAAAGTTCATTTACCAAACTCCTCAAACTATGATACTAATCTTAAATTAGAATCATTTTTCAAAATGTTTTAATTTTATTCTACATTCATCTGCCATCCCATTATTAAAACAATTAACCAGGGACAAAGTAAAAAAAAATTGAGTTATTTACTAAAAAAAGTCTTTTTTTTAATTTATTTACAGAAATGGACCAAATTGTAACTTATTAATTGGAATGGGCCGATTTTGTAAAAACGTTTTCACGTGGAAGCACTTTTCCTTGTGAGCACCAAAAACGTGTCCACGCAGGAGCATTTTAACCGAAATAATGCCAATATGGAAGCGCTTTTCCCAAAAGAGCATACACGTGGAAGCATTTTTGCTCAATCCCCTCCTGAAAACACCCTGAAAAGCGCGTCCATGTGGGCACTCTTTTGAAAAATACCTCCACGTGGAGGCGTTTTTGGTGCACACAAGGAAAAGTGCATCCACGTGGAAGTGCTTTTCTGGTTTTTTCCCTGACATAGCTTCCATGTTGAAGCATTTTTACAAAATCGACCCATTTCAGTCAATAATTTACAATTTGGTCCATTTTCGTAAATATATTTAAAAAAGGCTTTTTTGATTAAATAACCAAAAAAAAATAAGGGTCGAAATTAAATTATAATTTTTACAATAATAAAAATGTAATTTCACCATTTTAATAGTTTATATCTTTATAATTTTTACAATAGTAAAAATACAATTTCACCATTTTAATAGTTTATAGTCAAAGTATAACTTTACTTTTATTAATTTAAAATTTTAAAAATTTTAAAGAACCTAAATAAAAAAATTATTTTAAGGGCGGGCTCAATTTTTTAATTTAATAAGTAGAGCTATAATTTTATCATGCGTCTCTTTTCTTTTATATATATATATATATATACCATATTTTTATTTACATTTGTCATCACCCAACTTCAATAGAAAATTTTTAAATTTCACTGATAAGGTGTTAATTATTTTCTTAATTATTAAACATAATGTCTTTTATAAAATTACAGTATGATGTGGCGTAAACTTATGCTCATGTGAAGCACTGTAAACGATAAAATAAAAGTTGAAAATAGGGATATATATATATATATATATAATAAATCAATAAGTTTAAAATATTTCCATGTTAATAAAAAAAAATCACATAAAAAATAGTTGGAAAATATTTTTCTTATCTGAGCAAATTCGATATGAGCTGTTGGTTTCACCTTTTCATCGGAAAACAAAAACAAAAATAAAAAATAATAACCTTCCACCTGTCCCAATTTGGTAAAGAACATTGGATTGTTTTGTAACGAAAGAAAAGAAAAAAATTGAATGAAACAGTAACACTTTAAATACGAATTATTAACATGCATGCGCAAATTGCTATATATATTTTTTTTATGAGAAATGATCTCCAAAATTTTTCAAATAAACCTTTTTTCCAAACATGTGCGTGCGGACTTTTTTATCCACATGAAAATTCTTTAAAAAATCACTACTAGTGATTTGAAAAAGAAAAAATCGAAATTGAGAAGAAGACAAAATCAAAGCAGAAGAGAAGAGTTGAAGGAAGCCGGCTTTGGGTTAACAATCACCGCTTGATACGTTGGTGTATGTTTTGTTGCATTGCATGAGGAAAAAGCGAGATTCAGTGCCCTTCTCCTCCTTCACAATTGCTATTTTAAACATTCTAAGTATTTTTTTTTTTTTAACTTTGGCTCTCATAATTTTATGCCTTCTAACAAAATTCCTAGTCATATGAGCTGTGGATTTATGAGCACAATTCATGACTGATGTAAAAGCTGAAATTTGCTTCTTTAATAACTTTGTTTTGTTTCTTCCATTGATCAATAGGTTATATAATGTGATCATGAATCTAATAATCAAAACTTAGAATGAAACCGAAACAATCAAGGAGAAAAATTTCATCCTTGTAAATTTATTCAAATAATACGTAAGTTGTTTTTTTTTGAAGGACATGGTCTTATTCAGTAAGCATGAAATCTTTAGGGTTGCGGCTTGGACTATCAGAATAGCACGACAAGAAGCAGGCAGCTAGGAACCAACCCTAGGTAGCCAGCTCTAGGACAACATGAGCCGAACGATCTCTCTATAAAACTTGAACGATATCTCAGTTTCTCCCAAACAACGGTTCTTGTCTTCTCTACTCCAGTTCTGAATCATCATAGATGGACATAATAGGTGTTAGGCATAAGATTTACTGTTAAAATTTGGGAAGGAATACAAGGGAAAAAAACTCTGCAACAAATCCAAGAAAATTTTACCTCAGCAACTTTATTCAGCTTATCCCTTACATTTTGTAACAGTTGCGAAAGTTCACCATCCCATTTATAGAACTCTAATTCCCTGTTGTCGAGGATCATCTCAGCTACCTGATACAAAGAGTATATTCTTATATATTATATATGACGTGTAAGGAATATTTTTAAGATCTTATTCGTATAAATTATCGGTGGACAGCTGATTGAATCGGAAATGTGAACTTATTAGATCTATCATCTATGAGCCGACCAATTTGGAAATGAAAGAGTCAGAAGATCAAAAAGCACGTGCTGGCATTATAGTTTGTACCCATTTGTAGGTATATAATATTTAGTTTATACCTTCTTGGCAATGATCCGACCACCGGCTGTGTTGGCAAAATAAATGTTAAAGAAATGGCATATAAATGCTTGAGGTTCCTTCTCAGATAATTGTTTAAGATATTTGGCATAAGCAACACCAGTAGATGATGGCTCTGGAACTCCATAACCTTTTTCTTCGAACCACTTTAAATCCTTGGCCAACTTTTCAGACCTCTCCAATCCAGTGTTTCTGAATTCACCATCTGCACCACACCGCATGCATTCAATATCACTTAACACTATCACATATATATATATCCAAAGTTTCAAATGGGGCCTAAAATGGGTCAAACAGCAAACTTTACTTACAGCTAGGAAAAGAAGGCTTATTAATAATCTGTTCAAGCGTATCATAAACCACTTTGATATCCACAAGGAACTTCATGTAGCCATCAAGAGTAGGTTCCCATTCCTCTACACGCTGTTCTTCGGGGGCATTGGCTTCCAGTTCTCCTTCCTATGCCTGTTGTCTCGTGTGCAGTTTCATAGCCACCAACCTCATCTCATCCACAAACCCTTTAGCCTCTCCTCCAGGGTACCTCTTCCAGGGCTTCTCCGTCGTCGCGGCCGATACGATAACGTTCCTAGTAGCCATGCCGGGAAGTTTAAGAAACTGAGCTTTGAAATATGGGAAATCCTTGGGGATAAAAGTGGAGGAGACGTTGGGAATGAAAGGATCCTAAGGTTTGGGTTTATAGAAAGAGAGCGGGAATGTGAAATTAGGGTCAGAGACTCCATTGACAGAGAGATCACTCGCTTGTATGGAAAAAGAGGAAAAGGAGAGAATTTTCAGTAGTAAATAAAAGATTAAAAAGGCTAGAGTTATCGACAGTTCAAGTACTTGCCTTGAAGATAAAGCGATTGTTCTGGACTATATAAAGAATCGATGAGGGTGACGGCAAGAGCACGGATTGTTCAAGTACGTGGTTTGTGACGTGGATAACATCCAACATTTAATTGATTTTTTAATTATTAAAAAATATATTTTGAAAAATATTTTTATAATTTTATACTTTTTAATAATTTTAATTTTTAAAAATAAATTTTATACATTTTTTGAATTTTTAAAATTTTAAAAAAATTAATTAATTACTGACATATCATCCACATGATAGCCCAAGTGTATGTCACATCAATAAAATTAAAAAAATATTATTTTTCCATCCATTTTTGAGCTATTTGATAAAAAGACAAGTTTTTAAAAAAGGTAAAACAATAAATAAAAAACTAAAATGAATTTTTTATAAAGTTGAAGGACTAAATAAGTCATTACATCCTCTTTCATTTTCATTTTTTCTACCAAGCTATTCTCAAAATCGTTCGGATTAAATATGAGTATTTGGTACATTGACAATATACTTTTTTTTTTTATTGAGTGACCTTAAAAATTGATATATTTTTTAAAATATATATTTTTAATAATTTACTATACCATTCTTGAAGTTTAAAAACTCCCTTAATAGTATATCAAATATTTTTCTTAATATAATAACAAAATATTTGTTTTAATTCAAGTTGTTAGAATTTTGGATTCAAATCTTAGACATCCCTCAACCTCAATCTATAATTTCTAAAAAAATTACCTAATTTTTTATTCAAGTTCAGAGTTTCCACTACTTTCGAACCCTTAAAAAATTAATCTCTTTGAACTCAACGAGTGACTCTAGTGGTAAAGAGTATGTTGTTCATCCTAAGAGATCCGAGTTCGAGTATTTGTATGTGCAAGGTGTGTGTGCGCGTTGTCAAAGAATTAAAAAAATATGAATAGATACTACCATATAATCACATCAGTATAGTAAAAAATAAAAAGTATTGAAATTATTTGGTTTAAGTGCAATTTTAAAGCTTAGAATTAGAATTTCTATATTTTAATTTAATATAATTTGATATTTAATTTTTATAATGTTATTTTCATCATTTCATTTTTCATTAAAAAAATCTATATCAAATTACTAGTAAATAATAAATAGTAAAACAAACTCTTGAAGTCGTCAAAATTTTTTTTTTTTTTTTTTTGTGAAAAGCATATAATGTTATTAAGTATAATTATAACTAACACCAATTCAAAAACTTAAAAAAGAGATAAATAAGAGGGACAAATATCTATACATCCAATATTTGGTATGAAATGACAGCTGTTGACATCCACGTCGCTTTGGCCGAGTGGTTAAGGCGTGTGCCTGCTAAGTACATGGGTTCATCCCGCGAGAGTTCGAATCTCTCAGGCGACGGTTATTTTTTGTTTTAGATTCTAATACTACGTTCTGTTACTGCTAACCAATTTATCTACATTCACTTATTGATCTTTGAACATGTCTTCCTAATCTCTCCATCGGAACCAGTTTTCAACTCAATGCTACTCATTTTTATCATCGCTTTACGAAACTCATAATCAAACCTTAACCCCAACAGTCTTCTTACGTTCCCTGCATAGTTTTCCACTACCCTAAGCGTGCCACCATCTCCCCAAAGCCTCTGGTCCGATTCCAACACTCCTTTCCCCTCACGAACGTTTTTGAAGAAGCTCACATCAAACTTCGTCTCGCTACCTATATCTAGTCCGACCTTTTTTGAGCCGTCACCATTTCTCGGACAAAGAGCTTGTAGTTGTGTTAAGAAAGATTGGTTAATCGTCGGATCAGCACTTCCGGTCGTTGTGAAGTTGTATAGGCAGTACCGGAAGAACAAGCAATCCGTTTGTCCTATGGTATGTGCCCCTGCCATGTAAACATAACATGTGATTGAACCATTGGAATTTTAGAGGGCGATGGTGTATTATTATTATTATTTATATATACATGTATATAAAAATATATATGTATACCTACTAAGGTTACAAGATCATGATCGTCGAGGCCTTTCGCAGCAAACTTTTGCCTTTGAACAGCAATGGACTCGAGTGGAGACGGTAAACTCGAGGTTTGGGATGACGAAGATACCCTGCCATCCCTTCTTCCGGTTGGAACAGTCCAACTTGGACCATCATTCTGACATTGAAACATATTAATGAAATCACTCGAGTATTTTCAATTAAAATCATATCTGTGTGTATGTGTGCGGGTGCAGGAATGTTACCAAGTCGACGGCATCCCGAGCTGCCAGTGCTAATATATCAGCACACGAGACGACTCCAGGGCATAAAGATTCCAGTTGTGCTTTTGCATCATCAATGACTTCGAATCCTCGTAATCCAAGGTTCGGCAATGCGCTTATCTCGGCAGAAGAGCCGGAGATCAGCACCGAGCCATCGCAACCGTGCATAAAAAATCATGTGATCCACCGTTTAATCAGTTCCAATACAAGAATTGAATGAGAAGAGCAGAGCAACCTGAACGAAGCAATCATGGAAATGAAGCCTAAGCCAGGCAGCAGCAATAGTAGGATCTTTGTTGAAGTGTGATTCAACAGTAGACCTTACAACAGCTTCAGCCTTTGGACACGAAGATGAATAAAATCCATTCTGCAAACCTGATCCCTGACCATCACTATGTTTACTATAAAAACCAACCAAAAAGCTCCCATTTTCACAATTGCTCCTAAACAAATAACCAAATCATAATTAGCCAACCAGGATCAGAGCAGCAGCATTTATACATACATATGGAAAATGGGTTTTGCTTGAATTGCATTATTGGCCTGTGTCTTCACCACCTTGTAGTGGAATGCGTAGGACCATTTCTAATAGCAGTGCATTGAAATGGTTAATGCGATAATACGTGGATATAAGTATATATTAATGATGCTACAAGAGATGGGAAATGATAACGTAAGAGGCCTTTCTTATCCTTGGGTGCTTTTACCCTTTATTCCTCGACGCGTTTTTCTTGTTCAACTTGAAATTTGAGGGATTAAAGTCCTTTTGGATTGTTTATGTTTTTCTTCACATTCACACTGATATGATTCATTGGAATAGAGGATTATGTTCATTATTTGGTTTAAATGATGAGTAAGTAAAGAAAAAGGACTAATACATACTTTGCAAACAATTCTTGGTAAATGAAAATTAATGTACATTTTGTGATATAGAACCTGATTCAAAGAAGCCATATTTGTCGTTTTTTATATAAAATACTAATAATAATAATAATTTGGTATTATATAACGTGTGGATGGACATGGTTACGCTTGGCATATGATATCAGCTTAATTAGAGGCTGTAATAGTTTATTGTAGAATTTAGTGATATATTATTATGAAACTTTAAAATGGATTAATGGCTAATGCAACAATATTGCAGAATCCGATGAACAATACTGTAATTAAGTGAAAAAATTAATTATTGAACTTCGGTAAAATTTATTTATTACATGGATGTTGATGTTCTTACATTTGCATATTTATTTTTGGACAAAACATAAACAGGGCCAATACTTGTAATATATGGTTGACGAACGATTTTCAAGAGCAGAGATTCATTTCCGTTCAAAGTAGAACAAGCCACAAATCCGTTGTAGTCTAGTTGGTTAGGATACTTGGCTCTCACTCGAGAGACCCGGGTTCAAGTCCCGGCAACGGAATTATTTTTGGGTTATTATGTCGTAAGACCTTTTTGGGTTTATTATGCCATAAGACCCTGTGACTTCACAAATTTAAAATTTAGTCTTTTACTTTTATTTATAAAAATTTATAGTTTCTTTACTTTTTAAGTTTCATCAATTAAGTTTAGTTGCTATCATTACTATTGCAATAATTATAAGGACGTGCCCATTTGAAGGACAAGCGATGAAAAAATTTGAATAAATGTCGACAATTCATGACATTGAACACTGGAAGATCCAATGATGATGAAGTACCAAGTGCCACAATCACTTCCTTACAATCAGCTTTACGTTCAACGTTAGCATAGCCTTCTTCACGCAACCAAGAAAGGGCCTCACGCAACTCCCCCATAGTCGATTACCACCCAAATCCCTTGAATAAACTAGCCCTCGCTATCGCACAAAACAACAGCAAACGAATCAAGACCATGTGGTGAAGACATAGCAGCATCGATATTGCACTTCAACGGCCCTCGAGCCAGACCCACCCAATTGTCACCCATTTCAACAACACTTATTCATGATGGAAGACAACCTATTAGTCACAACAAAATAACCCGACCTTGCCTCATATATACCCTTGCGACTAAAATGCCAAATAAGACAATCATCCAGACAAACATGGGCAATTGGAATAGCCAAAACTTGCCGATCATCCGAAGGGGCCAACAAACCCTCAACCAAGCCCTCATCCCAACCATCACCACTAGTCGAAAAAGGTGTCCTTAACACGCAAATCTTTCATATCCGATAAAGGAGCAAAATCTACATAGAAATTTCTGTCATTCGGAATCCAAGGATCCTTAAAAACTTTAATATTACACCTCATCCCAAGCCGCCATCGAGTCCCTTGTAGTAGTAATTGCTTAGCATGATAAACACTCTCTAAATAAACAAAGGGCCTACCACCTTCTACCGTTTCAAGCAAACCACAATCAGGAAAATATTTAGCTTTGAATGCATGATATAGAAGAGTATCCAAATTCGACAAAAGTCGCCAACATGGCCATACTAAAGCAGTGGAGGTTCCAAAATCCCAACCCACCAAACTTCTCTGAACACATAGACAATCCCAAGAGGCTCAACGCACACCTCGCCCATTCGACGAGCTCGACCGCTACCAAAAAGAGTTCATCATTCTTTGTAGTTAATGACACATGCCAACAGGAAGCGTAAAGACACTCATGCAATAAACAAGAAGTGCCTACGCAACGGTTTTAAGAACCAAGACACGACCCATATAAAAGAATGAATTGGTTTACCAAGACGCTCCTTCAAAAAGCTAAAAATCTATTCTTTATTCTTACCAATTAGTGACGGCAAACCTAGACACGACCCATATAAAAGAAGGAAGTCCACCCCCAGCTCAAAATGAACACACTGCTTAATGCTTATCCGCCACCGAAGAATTAATACTAAACATAACTCCAGATTTTTTTATAATTGATAGCCTGCTTGTAAGTTTAAAGAAAATGAGGCACCGCCCGACTTCCCTCCTGAATGTCCCTAAAAAAGAAGAAACTATCGTCGACAAGTCAAAGATGAGAAACTGATGGCCCACTTAGACACACTGCAAAACTATGCACAGTTCCCCAAGCCTCTGCTTGCCAAAACAGAAAACTAAACCCCTAAGCACAAAGAGAGATTTTTTACTTAAATAATACAAAAAAATAAATTAATAATCAAAATGGTATCCCCAAATTATTATTTATCAAAATAGTATGTTTAGTTAAGTGGAGGAACTCTAAATGACGGCACTCAGGGGTATTTTTGACACGTGTTTTTTTTAATTTATTTTTATTATTTTTATATATTTAAAAATAAAAAAATATTATTTTATTAGTGGAGGGATTTAAAGTGGCGGCACTTAGGGGTTTTTTTTAAAAAAATACGAGAAAAATACGACAAAAAAATACCTGACACCCAGTGGAGGAACACAAAGTGGCGGCACCAATGGAGGTGTATCAAGTGGCGGCACTCAGGGGTGTTTTGTCACTTGGCAGCACCCCATTGTGCCGTGTGTGTGTGTTTATTTTATTTTTTAAGAGGTGAAAATTAATTTGAGTGGTTGAGAAATTTTTTTGTTGGTGATAAAAATTTAAAAAAATAATATTTTTTGTTATAAAATAGGTGGGAGGGGGGGACCAACGAAAAATGAAGGAAAAAAGAAAGAAAAAAGAGAAAGAAAAAAAGAAAGAAAGAAGAAGGAAGAAGGAGAAGAAGGGGAAGAAGAAAAGGAAAAAAAAAGTAATGTGTTTATTTTTAAATTTAATTTTAAAATATTTTAATTTGTTAATTAGTAGTGGTAATGTGTTTGATTTGTTATTATAATTTTATTTGTTTAATAGGTTGATTAAAAGAGTAAATTAAGAGGAGTGGAAGAAAGGTAAGTTTAGTTAATATTTTAAGTATGATTAATTTTAAAATTTTTTAATTTGTTAGTTAATTTGATTATTTTAAGTTTTTTGTTTTCTTTAATTTAATTTTTAATTGATTTGTTATTTAATGTTGTTATAGTTGATGAGTAAATTAAGAGGAGAAGAAGAAATGTAAGCTTGTTATTATGTTATTATTAATTTACTTTAATTTAATTTTGCTAGTTAGTAATTTAATTTTGTTGTTAGTAGTAGTAAGTAAAAAATATTGTTCATATTTATTGATTTAAAATTTAATAATGTTTTAATTTTGTTAGTTAGTAACTTTATTATACAAGTCATAAGAGTGTTTAATAAAATGTGAAAGAAAACTATTACAAGTGTTTAATAAAATTAACAATAATCTATTTTTAAGTTATAATTAAAATTAGTTACAATTATGAAATTAAAAAATTTATTATTTTATAAAAATAAAAGAGTTTTAATAATTCACAAAAAAATAAACTTGGCTAATTAATTTTCAAAATATAATATACAAAATAATTAATTATCAAAATAATATCCCCATCATGTTATTGACCAAAATATAATATAAAAAATAATTAATTATCAAAATAATATCCCCATCATATTATTGACCAAATAATATCCCCATCATATTATTGACCAAAATATAATATAAAAAATAATTAATTATCAAAATAATATCTCCATCATATTATTTACCAAAATGGTACAAAATAAATTATTTTGTACCATTTTAGTAAATAATGGTGTGTGGATACTATTTTGGTTTATAAATATATATTTTGTACAATTTTAGTAAATAACACATTTTGGTATTTAATTATTATTTTTGTATTATATTGGTAAAATTATGTATTGAACTAATTGATAATTTTTTTTCAAGTTACAGAATGACTTCATTAATTAACTCGGAACGTCCTCACATAGCCAAATCAGTGAATGCAGATACACACCAAGGCAATATGAATGTAAAAAAATAATTATTTTTTCATTATGTCATTCACGATATTATTATTTGTTTACAAAATTAATTTTGGTTATACTAATTATTTTTGTAAATTAACAGGAAGAGCTCGCGTATCGTTCATTGAGGGGTCGTGCACAGGGCCTTAAATTCTCCCCTCATGAACGTCTGCTTCCGTACTTGCGGGATGCCGGATTTGCATCTGCAGCATTGATCCAAAATTTGAGTTAAGATATGATTTAATCAGTACATTGGTGGAGTGTTGGCGCCCGGAGACCCACACATTTCATCTGCCTTGTGGGGAGTGCACTGTGACATTGGAGGATGTTGCGGTCCAACTAGGGCTACCAATCAATGGTGTACCAATCACCGGTGTTAGTTCGTTTCAAGAGCCGGCAACGATGTGCATCCAGTTACTAGGTCGCTCACCTAGTAATAACAATGACTTCACGTCGTTGTTATTTACATAGTTGAAGAGCAATTTTCAGCACTTACCCGAACACGCAACTGAAAGAGAGGTTTCTTGGGCTGTTCGAGCCTATATTTTGCTAATGATAGGGGGCATACTCATGCCGGAGGCAAATAACAATAAGATCCACTTGATGTATTTGCCTTTGCTAAGAGATTTGCGAAAGATTCATGAATATAGTTGGGGATCTGCGGTGCTTGCCATGCTATACCGAGAGCTTTGTCGCGCCACAAACCCTTCTTCCCGGGATATAGGTGGATGCCTAGTGCTATTGCAATCTTGGGCATTATATCGGATGTCATTCTTGGCATCCGTTAGGCACCAAACATATGTTTTTCCACTCGTTAACAGGTGATTACCATATACCCTAAATTTTAATAATTTGACATATTTTATTAATTATATTAATCTAACAATTTATTTTTTGTTTTCTTAGATGGAAAACAAAACCGGGGATCGGGAGGCAGTACACAGTTCCCATGTATCGTTTGATGCTAGAGCAATATGCTAGGGAAGGGGTATGTTATTCATTAACATGTTAAATTATATTACTTGACTCGTGTTAATATGGTTGCATGTTAGTAAATTATATTACTTTAATCTTATTAATATTTTGACATGTTACTAATTGTGCAGTTCATCTGGACCCCATATATACAGCCAGAAATTACCGCTGTTATTCCCGTCTCAACATTCCTTCACTCAGACCAATGGTGCATTAACGCACCGATAATCAATTTTCAAACAGTGGAGTGGTATGCCGGGGATCGAGTACTCCGGCAGTTTGGTTGTAAACAGCCTATCCCGCAGTCGCCATTCCAATTAGGGTCTATCCATGGGATGGATAAGAAGGGGAAAGCAAATTGTGATTGGGGGAGTGTACATGAACAATATGTTTATGTGTGGAACAACCGAATGACTCGAGTACCTCCGATGGAGTACACTCCGGATTTACAGCCATCGGTGCAGTACATGCAATGGTTCATTGAGTTTGGCCAACCATATTTGATAGGTGCTTCATCGACGATAATTCCCCCATACATGTCTCGACAAGATCGCCCCTATCATGTAACTCCTGCCCCAGAGCCACAGCCAGTGCCAGAGCAACAAGATATAAATAATGAAGAGGCATTGAATGACGATGATTCTTATCGTCCTGATTTTGCGGGATCATCACATATGCATAGCTCATCAAGCCAAGGATATCAGCCTCAGTTTGACGAGCCACCGCAATGCTCAAGCCAAGGATATCAGCCTCAATTTGACGAGCCACCGCAATACTAATGGGAAGGATATTAGGCTGAGTTTGACGAGGCATCGCGATACACTGTTCCTCCCAGGCAATACTCTACTCCTCCGGTGCAAATGGACCCTAATGATGGTGATGAACTTGACGAGTAACCTCGACGTAGACGCCGGCCACCACGAAGATATACCCCGAGAACCACACCATCTAATCATGAATATTAGGGTTGTATCTAATAGTGTTTAAATTTGACTGTTGATGAATTCTAATGATGAATTTTTCCTCCATAATGTACATATATTTTAACCTATTTGATCATTTATTTAAATTTCATAACATTAAACCTGTTACTTGAAACCCTAAACCATAAAGTTGAAAGAGTTAGGGACTTAAAGCGTAATTTTACCATTTTTATTAAGTGAGATATTTTTGAAGAAAAGTGTAGATAATTTGAGAGATGAAAAATTGGAAGATATATAATTTTTATGCTAAAATGATATTTTAGTCTAATTTCAAAAACATCAAACGAATTATAATTTTGAATTCTTTACCTCAAGATATAAATAATTTAGTGACTGGGACGCAAGTAGACAACATTGAAAATTAATGTAAAAATAAAATTAAGAGGTATATGATGATGAACCGAGTTTAGGCCCTACTTGATCCGGATGACTGCCCAATATGATAGGTTCGTTGAGGGCAATTACGTCGAGTATGCCCAGCTAGCCTACACAGTCCAGACAGTTTGCCCCTGTCTATTTTCTCCATAATGTCCATTTCGTTGCGGATTCTGGTGATATGAGGACGACCTTTTGGATTCCTCCGTAAATCTTTGTTCAGGATAAGCTCGAAAGTCATCGGAGGTACCTCCCATGTGGACAAGTCAGGCAGGACGGGGAACTCATTTTCCCAGATACGTAAAGTACGATGGAGAGTGTAAACGGGGTCAATGAACTGTTCAACATTGAGTGACACTTTAGCACAAGCTGCAACGACATGCGCACAGGGATAACGAAGTGTATCGAACCTCCTGCAATCGCAGTGTCTGTTTTGGAGATCAACCCCGTATGACCTAAGTGGGATACCAGGTTGACGACCAATAGTCTCAGTAACTTGAAATCGTTGAAACTGTCGTGAATATATTTCAACGTTCATCATCCTCGCACTCTGACGGTTTGCATCTATTGCATTCCTGACAGCTTTGACAAACACGTGACCAGCGTTCATCTGATCGATTTGTCGCGTTCCCATTACTGGCATCAAGGTAGCTAGCCTATAGAACGTAGCAGAGAACACGGATGAAATCGAAAGATGTCGTATTCTTTTGAACACGCCGTTAATCGATTCTGCCAGATTGGTCGTCATTTGACCATATCGATACCCCTCATCAAAACTTTGAGACCATTACCACGACTCCATGGTACCCAACCACTCGCGTAGAGGCTTGTTCGTTTGACCTTCCATGTCACTCTCAAGTCTGGTCATTCTTTGCCGGAATCGGTGTGGCTCTAGCTCGTACGCTGTAGGAATATTAAGAAAACATAAGTTACAGTCTAAAATTAAAACCTTAAAAATATAATTTGGAACTTTATTTTTTTACCCATTTTCACAAGTTGTCTCCGCCAGTCTGCATTCTTATATTCTCGTTGGAAGTTAGCCGCAATGTGTCGGCTGCAGTAAACCGATTTCCATGGTACACCAGTACGCCTAATGGCCGCAATAATACCCTTCGCTCTATCAGAGATGATGCAAATATTATCTTTATGAATCACATGCATCCACAGGTTTCTCAAGAAGAATTCCCAAGATTTCATGTCTTCTTTGTCCACAATAGCGAATGTTATTGGGAGCACGTTTTGATTCCCGTCTTGAGCTACCGCAATTAGTAAGATCTGCGTATATTTCCCGTATAACCACGTTCCATCTACCTGGACAAATGACTTGCAGTGAGGAAATGCTCGAACGCAGGGATCAAACGTCCAAAATATATACTGAAAAATTCTTCTTCCCGATTGCATGTTGTTATCTGAGTCATATTAAGGTCGTGTCACCAACTCAATTGCAGTACCCGGTACGTACTGTCGCATTGCGGCTATCCATCCTTACAGCTCATTGTATGATGCATCCCAATCACCGAACAATTGTTCCATTACCATCTGTTTCGCAATCCATGCTTTTCGATATGAAACCCGATAATGGAATCGTGATTGCATGTCCACAATCAATGTAAAAACCTTGATGGTCGGGTCGTCCTTAACCATTGGCATGATATGTGTGCAGATGATTCTGGAATCAAGTTTCCGGTGATCTTCTGACAAACGTGTTGAACTGCATGTGTGAGGCCCATCAATTTTTCTTATCTCCCACATCTGCGACTTCTAGATAAATGCAGCTCGCACCCGCCACTTGCAACCTTCCGTCGACTTCCAACACTCTCCAATATACAATGTCGGTTTAGACACTGCGACTTTGTAATCTATTGACACATTCATGTTATATCGCTTAATAGCAAATATGCATTCTTCCTTAGATTCAAATTTTTGGACCACAAACAACTCTTCACAATCTGCTGCGACGGCCAATCGGTGAGCAAGTACTATTTCAGGGTATTCCACGAACTCGGCATGTGTCGCATCGGGGTTTATAAGCGACATGTGTGCCCCAGGAGGATTATTGTGCATCACAATATGTGTAACTGGATTTTCATTGCCATTCGCCCCTTCTTTGTCAATATCATCTGGAACCTCATCCACATCCGGATCACTATCAATATTGACTTCATTATCAGAAGGAATACTACTATCATATCCACCATCTTGATCTGCATCATTCTCGGGTGCAGCAGCATTAAGATCGATGTGTAGCCCACGTACGATTGATTGACTTTCAATGTACGATACTGGAACCACCATACACAGAGTTGAATCTTCATTTTGTACAGGTTCCACATCAACTAACTCAGCAAATAATTGAACCGGTGCATTTGGGTCACTTTGATTCTCACAATAAAGAGCGATCATTGTCTCCACGTCTTCGTCGTCTACAAGTTCCATCTCGATGAATTTGATGGGATCTATCGAAACTGGAAACTTGTAGAAAAGTTTCGAGATCCTTCTTCCACAACGTCTAAAAATTTTTGCACTAATCCTTGCTTTCATATCATCAACCGAGATATTTCGACTAAATCTCATTCCTATTTGTTCCCGACAATCAAATATACATCCAACCGATGTTCTCGAAATTACTCCATCAAAATAAATGCATACAAAAAATTGATTATCCATCTTCAATAAATCTGTTAAAAATTAAATAAAATTTATTAAATAAAATATGATTTTACCCATTTATATCATACTCAAATAAAATTAAAATTAAACACATTACCTTTCTTTCTTTCTTCTTTCTTTCCTCTCCTTTTTCTTTCTTTCTTTCCTTTCTTTCTTTCCCGTTTATTTGCTTCCCTCACTCTTATTTTATAACAAAAATTTTATTTCATTTAATTTTTATCACAAACACTAAAAATTCCCAACCACCCAAATTTATTTTCACAAATAAAATAAAATAAACACACACACGGCACAATGGGGTGCTGCCAAGTGGCAAAACACCCCTGAGTGCCGCCACTTGATACTCCTCCATTGGTGCCGCCACTTTGTGTTCCTCCACTGGGTGTCAGGTATTTTTTTGTCGTATTTTTCTCGTATTTTTTTGAAAAAAATCCCTGAGTGCCGCCACTTTAAATCCTTCCACTAATAAAATAATATTTTTTTATTTTTAAATATATAAAAATAATAATAAAAAATTTAAAAAAACACGTGTCAAAAATACCCCTGAGTGCCGCCATTTAGAGTTCCTCCACTTAACTAAACATACCATTTTGGTAAATAATAATTTGGGGATACCATTTTGGTTATTAATTTATTTTTTTTGTATTATTTAAGTAAAAAATCCCACAAAGAGGGTTTTTTACCCAAATATTATAAAAAAAATAATTAATAACCAAAATGGTATCCCCAAATTATTATTTACCAAAATGGTATGTTTAGTTAAGTGGAGGAACTCTAAGTGGCGGCACTAAGGGGTATTTTTGACACGTGTTTTTTTTAATTTTTTTTATTATTTTTATATATTTAAAAATAAAAAAATATTATTTTATTAGTGGAGGGACTTAAAGTGGCGGCACTCAGGAGTTTTTTTTCAGAAAAATACGACAAAAAAATACCTGACACCCAGTGGAGGAACACGAACCCTTTCCTATTTTATAACAAAAATTTTATTTCAATTAATTTTTATCACAAACCCTAAAAATTCTCAACCACTCAAATTTATTTTCACAAATAAAATAAAATAAACACACACACGATACAATGAGGTGCTGCCAAGTGGCAAAACACCCCTTAGTGCCGCCACTTGATAACCCTCCATTGGTACCGCCACTTCGTGTTCCTCCACTGGGTGTCAGGTTTTTTTTTATCCTATTTTTCTGAAAAACACCCCTGAGTGCCGTCACTTTAAGTCCCTCCACTAATAAAATAATATTTTTTTATTTTTAAATATATAAAAATAATAAAAATAATTAAAAAAAACACGTGTCAAAAATACCTTTTAGTGTCGCCACTTAAAGTCTCTTCACTTAACTAAACATACCATTTTGGTAAATAATAATTTGAAGGTACCATTTTGATTATTAATTATTATTTTTTATAATATTTAGTTAAAAAACCCGCACAAAGAATAAAGAGATACGGCGAAAGAGGGTCACCCTGCCAAATACCCCTCTGAAGATGAATTGTCGGACAATCTTTAAATTATAAAATATTTGTATGCTTGTACAAATCTCAAATGTGTTGCCGGAGTCTGAGTTTTAGCTAAGGATTTCCCTTTCCTAAAAAAATATTATTTTATTAGTGGAGGGACTTAAAGTGGCGGCACTCAGGAGTTTTTTTTCAGAAAAATACGACAAAAAAATACCTGACACCCAGTGGAGGAACACAAACCCTTTCCTATTTTATAACAAAAATTTTATTTCAATTAATTTTTATCACAAACCCTAAAAATTCTCAACCACTCAAATTTATTTTCACAAATAAAATAAAATAAACACACACACACGATACAATGAGGTGCTGCCAAGTGGCAAAACACCCCTTAGTGCCGCCACTTGATAACCCTCCATTGGTACCGCCACTTCGTGTTCCTCCACTGGGTGTCAGGTTTTTTTTATCCTATTTTTCTGAAAAACACCCCTGAGTGCCGTCACTTTAAGTCCCTCCACTAATAAAATAATATTTTTTTATTTTTAAATATATAAAAATAATAAAAATAATTAAAAAAAACACGTGTCAAAAATACCTCTTAGTGTCGCCACTTAAAGTCCCTTCACTTAACTAAACATACCATTTTGGTAAATAATTATTTGAAGGTACTATTTTGATTATTAATTATTTTTTTTTATAATATTTAGGTAAAAAACCCGCACAAAAAATAAAGAGATACGGCGAAAGAAGGTCACCCTGCCAAATACCCCTCTGAAGATGAATTGTCGGACAATCTTTAAATTATAAAATATTTGTATGCTTGTACAAATCTCAAATGTGTTACCGGAGTCTGAGTTTTAGCTAAGGATTTCCCTTTCCTCCAAAAATTGCATTATTATATTTGTTTAGAAAGCTTCGAAACTTTAACTCCAATCGATTTCCTTTTGTTTCTCTTAAGGATTAGTTGGGTTTAACAGAAATTTTTGAATATTTTATAGTAAACTAAATTTGATTTTCGATTTTTGAATATTAATTCGAGTAAATAAAAAAAATTAATTCTCACCAAAAAGAAAATTAATAAATTTTATATAATATTTTAAAAATATATTTTATATAAAAATTAAGTCATTTTTCAATATTTAAAATAAGGAAAATTATTGGAGTTAAAAAAATTGTAATGTGTTCTTAAGAAATATTAAAAATAAAATGATCGTGACATTTAGTGAATCCTATTTATAAAGTTAAAAAATTCCTATAACGGTGAATAGAATAATAATCTTTAAAATGAAATTCATTGTACATCGAAAAGTTATATTAAATTACAAAATTAAATAAAAAATGAATTGAATTCAATATAATAAATAACCGTGACATTTTATCATATATTTCATACATCGATCAAATCTTTCGATTCGAATCGATTTTTTATTTCTCAAAATCTTTCCTCTCGTTCTTACCTTTGAGATCGGAGAAGATTAAAAAACCTTAATTTTAAAATTTTCAAAATATAAAAGAAATATGGCATAACTTTTTTTATCGAGATGTTAGATCACATCTTGCTTTGTCGTTCTTAACCGAGTTGTTTCCGTCCAAATGGAACTTAAAATGATACAAAAATAACAAGTTCATAATATATCTCCCGTAAGAATAAGCGAGCAATAAGTATATAAACAGTTGAAGAGTAATTGATGATTATACCAAACCGTGCCTTCAATTAATATAGGATTTACATTTGTTAGTATCTAAGACTTGTACTATAAAAGCGTGTGAAAATTTAAAGTTAAAAAGTAGAGACCCGAAAGAAAAGGTTATAATTTTGAACCTGCAAATTCACCTACTTGGCTGCTTGTTCGAGAACGGGAATCATTTTCCATGTCTCCTCCAATCCGTTACTTTGCAGTGGAGGCAATGAGAAAACGCTAACAGTTGAGCTTCCACTACGGATTTCCTTCAATGCCCGCAGTGCTGATATTGTGCTTTTCATGTATAAGCTCTCCACATTCTTTGCTTCGATTGAATCTGGTTTTTCTTTCTTGGGGAAGACGTGTTCTAGCATCGCCTCGCACTCTTTCACCAGCTTGTAAAGCAAATCCGTGGCGTAGAAGGGTTGTTGCAACACCCTTTGAATGAAAGGCGAGCGAATCAATGCACCGGTTCTTTTGTCGTACTTCTTCAGTATTTTCACCAATCCTGTTCATTGCATAATGTGTTAATGATTTGTCCCTTGATACATTAAGAAATAATTCAAATGTTGCCAATACATAGCTAGAGTTTATTTCGATTACAGTCTTGTTCCTTTAAAAAATTACAAACATTACAATTTTTTATGGTTAAAATATGCTTCAAATTCTTGTATAATACTATACATTTGAAATTTATTCTATTTTTATTTTCATGAATTTAGTATCTATACTTTTCATATAACAAAATTCAAATTTAATTGTTAATACCGATAAAAATTTTCTATTAAATTCACTAAAATGACATCTTAAAAAAAATCACTTTCTAGGCATGTAAATAAAATTGTAGTAATGAATATAAATTTAATAAAAGAATTTTAATATACATTTTTAAATTTGAAAAAGAGAATAAATAAGAAAACAAAATTTCAAAATTTAGCTAGAGTGAGCAGATTTTAAATAGCAACTCCTTTTGCCAACTACAAACGATCACCAAAGATTTTCCCATATAAAGGTTGGGAGAAATGAAATTCAGAACTAGACTGGCATAAATCTATAATAGTGGCAGCACATGCTGAAGCAAATGCTCCCACTACATTGAAACGGGGCCATTTAAAGAAATGGTGAACATTTAATGCTTAATTGAAGAATGGATGTGGATAAGTAGTCTGGCAGAATATCTTGATGTCAAAAGGAAAAGTATGGAGGATAAAATAATTCTTTTTTCCTTTTTGATCATGGAATAAAGTCATTTTCCCTAGAACAGGAGCTTGCAAGCTGCTATAAAACGTAACAATAATTTCCCTAAACAACTCCTTCGGCCGGCTAAAATGCTGCTTTGTCAATTATGTAAAGCATTGAAACAAGGCAAGTGGCAAATATTTTATTTGATTAAACAAAGTAGAGAAGAAGAGAATAAGAAAAGCTGAAGTACCTGTGTAATTAAGGGCGCTATAATTTTCTAATAAAACCATCTCGCCATGAAAGTCCACTATATCCTTCCTTATCTTTATCATCTTTTCATCAGAATCCTTTGCTTTTGCCACGTTGTCTTGCAAGTCCTGCATCTCCAACCAAAATGACTCATCAAATAAGCATAAACTTTACACAACGAATAAAATTAAAAAGCATTGCGTCTGGAACTTTGGAATCTTTACATCGCAATCTCAGTAACCAAATCTTCACTAAATCAAATAAAATTTACGGTATTCTTTCTAATCTTAATCCCTCAAATATTCTATTCCAGTAATCCAACGAATTTCAAGCATGTAAACAATTATAATTAAATTACATTTCAAGTGTATATACATTACAAGAAAAATGACTCTTAACAATTCTTTAATATATGTGCAATGGTTGTAGAAGAAATTATCACGCAAGTTGACAAGCAAGAAAAGTTTTACACAGCTTAACGGACTCGTTACGGACAAAGGAAAAACAATTTCAAAAGAACAGAAAGAAAATCTGCTATTATTTAAACAAAACAACGTCGTTTCGTCTTGGCTCTGTTAATAAATCTTACATCCCTATTTGTGAACCGGGAAAGTAGAAAGAAAAGAAAAGAAATTTTCTTACAAATCAATCGAACAGATCGAAATCAAATCAGAGTTGAAATTACCTTCAATCTAATGATGTATTCTTCCTCTTTCTCAACGAAAAACGTGTTGAATTTCTCGAGCTCATCTTCCAACAGATTAAGAAAATCGGTCTCCTCTCTCGACATACCGTCTCCGTCGCCGGCATTATCTCCAGCATAGACAACGTCTCCAGAATTTTGATCCAGCCTAAGCCGTTTATTCGGTCTCCCACCGGAGTTACGTTGAATGAGCTTAACTTTCTTCTTAAGCTCCTTATATGAAAGGAATTTGTCCCGCCATTCAGGCAACGTCTCCTCGATCTGGCTACTGAGGCTCTTCCCGAATTTCATGGCAAAAACTCTGTGCTCGGTAAGTGAGAAAAATGAGAAAACGAAACGGGGGTGTGACTGATAACGGGAGGAAGGGAGGGAGAAGAAGGGTAAATATAACTGAAAATGAAGAATATTCGGAGGGAAGTGGTGAGAATATCCGTGGGTTTCTTTTTCTTTTTAATAAATATTTTGGGTTTTATATATTCCTTTCGGAAGAGAAGGGAGGTTACTTTTTTACTTTGTTTAAATATTTTCTCAGTATCCTTTCGGATTATTTAATTCTATAAACGAGTCAAGTGTGGACGCGTGGCCTTTTAATTGTGTGAGTTTTCGGCTTTTAGTAGCCGCTATAAGCCGAAGCCGCGTAAAGCCTACGGTTGGCACTTGGAAATTGGAACTCACACCAGCTAGAATTTGTGTAACGGTGAAAACGAGACACATCGCTTATTAATTATGTTGAGTTTATTTTGAAATTTTGACCTCACCTAAGTTCCGATAGATGTAATTTGTAATTTACTTTCTAAGATTTAATATTTAATTAGCACTGACAATCTTTGTATCAAAAATAATTAACACCGACTGTTTTTATTTATTTCAGAGGTAAAATAATCGAGTAATAAAATAAGAATCAGGATTAAACTAATTAAATGAATTATCAAATATATTTAACCATTCGGTTCGATGGCCAAAAAACTAAATAAATAAATTTAAGCATTCGTTTTTTATTTTTTACATCGATTGTTGTCTCAATTTAAATTAAAGCTATTGATATAAAATCAAGGCTGAATAAAGGTTTCCGGCAAAAGTGGAATTACATTGATTTTCTTAAATAACATTGTTTAATGAAATGACATTGAACATTCAAATTTATTATACAACCAATCTTTTCTATATTAAATTTAGGGGTGTAAAATGTTTTAAATTTTAAAAAAAAAAAAGCAATTAAATTTTTACATTTTTTTATATTTATTTGAGTACTTGAATTTTTAAATTGAATAAAAAAAAATTTTAATTTTTTTTCTAAAAAAACAATTAAGTCCCTATTTTTATTTTGTCCTCAATTGGATGCTTGAGCTTTCAAAATGTATCAAAAAAGCCAACAAATTTTTTCAAAAAAGCAATTAAGTCCCTGATTTTTTTTGCACTCAATTGGGTACTTGAACTGTCAAATACATCAAAAAGGCTCTTTGACCATTAACTTTAACAGTAAATCGTTAAAATTAACTGCCCCTAATTTTTCGATTAAAGCCATCCCATGTCAAAACCACGGTATGACATGTGACAAAAAAATTATAAAAAAATCAATAAAAATTAGAAAAAAATTTTTATAAAATGCATAAAAAAAGCCACCTTTTTTTCCACATGTCACATTGTGGTTATGACACGTGGTGGTTTTAACTAAAAAAATTAGGGGTTATTCAAGTGCCCAATTGAGTGCAAAAAAATCAAGGGCTTAATTGCTTTTTTTTTTTTTAAGTTTGAGGGCATTTTTGATGAATTTTAAAAGTTTAAGTACCCAATTGAGTGCAAAATAAAAGGATGGGCTTAATTGCTTTTTTTTATGAAATTTGAGGATATTTTTTATGCATGTTGAAAGTTCAAGTATTCAAGTGAGTTCAAAATAAAAGCATGTGTTCAATTACTTTTTTTGAAAAAGTTTGAAGGCTTTTTACACTCTTAAATTTCTATATTATCTATATTATTTGAGAATGTTTGGATCGTAATATTAAATTTGAAAAATGAATTTTATAAAAATATTGAACTTATTCAAAAATATGAGCCGAATTTAGATTTCTATATTTAGTGTCAGAGTTTATTTCAATCCAGCCCATTTTTAATATTGAACTTTTTTTTTTTTTGTATTGTATTTTTATATATTATGTAATTTATATCAAATAAATTTTAATTTTAAAATAATATGTACTATTATAATGTAAGCATTAAAAAATTTGTTAATTTATATATGTTTAAAACTTTAATGAAATAAAAATATAAAAATTATTAAATATCAAATTAAAAATTAAAATTCCTATATAATATCTTTTAAAATATAAATTTTTAAAATATGAATAAACTTAAAACGAACTTAAATTAGCCATTTATAAGTATGAGTATGTTTAGACAAATTTGAACTCCATATTTTAAGTTGTACTGAACAAACTCAACTTGACCCATAAACACTTTTATATTAAATGAAATCTTTTAATTTTATAAACAATATTGGCAGAGGCATAGGGGCCCTTCCGCCCTTGGTTAAACTTAAATTGGAATATTTTGTGTTTTAATACTCATTAATTGTCCAATATTCAATTTAAGCATTTTTAAACAAAATTTTTTGTCTTCAACTCCTTTAATATTTTAAAAATTTAAACAATATTTCATATAAAAAAAACTTATTGATTATCATTTATTAAATGAAAATGATATTGATTAAAATATTATTTTAATAAAATAATTAAAAATTCATTTGAAGAAATCTATAATCATAATTTATTAAATGAAAATTATCTTCAACAAGTGAAGTTTTTTTTTTTTGAATATACTGGTGTGATTACATCGTAGTATCTGTTCATACTTTCTTAACCCTTTGAAATATTGTATTATAAATTTGAAATATTGTAGACTTATAAATTGATTACTTGAATTTAACGACTTATGATTGTTATACCTTGTGTAGTGAGCCTCGCTGACCTTCCAATGTACTTTGTGAACCTCAAATTGTATCCGTAGAGAGTTAAACATGTGTACCTCAATGGAACCAATTACATTGCAATCTTGGGTTAGTTCGTGAACATAAACTCAATGAATTTTAGAAAGGAATAACTTCGTTAAGATTATGTGGGGGGCACATATAAGTTCAGAGTAATTTATTGCTAGTCACTCTAGATCATCATATTCTAAGACGTAGCATCACTTTTACTCTTAAGGATATCAAATTAAACATTCAGGTAAACAACCTCAAAACACGTATCTAATCTTGTCTCCTACTATAAAAAGGTCATGCAAACAATCCATACAGATTCACGTACACACTCTTCTTTTATGATTCCCTAACTATCTTCAAAATTGGAACCATTCCCCAACTTTCTCTCATTTTTACCTATTCAATCATCATCTTCTTCCTCTTTTTCTTCACTAGTTAATAATGATTAAATAATTAAATTTAACAATTTATTGATTAATTAAATTTATTAAATTTATAAACTTTATAATTAATCATACAAAATAATATAAAATAAAATATACATGAATGCAATAACACATGCACTTTTATACTCTTTTAGTTTTGTTTATTTGATTTTATTCGATTTCCTTTTTTAATATAATTCTAATTTTTATTTTACGAAAATTTATAATACAAAATCATATAATAAATTTACATCAATTATTCTTTTATAACATATTGTTGTAAAAATATAACAACCATTTTTCTATAACCGATAAAATTTTTAAAAAATAAACGAATTATAATAAAAAATTGACTGTATTCATATCAATTTATATTTATTATTGTTTTTCTTAAAATATGCAACAAATCTAATCTATTCTTTTAAAAATGCTTTTTAGCGAAAAGAAAAGATAAAGGAAGCCTTCCAGAAAAGAGCTTGAAAAGCAGAGCCACAAAGCCGAGCCGAGGTGGGGGCTGGAATCACATTGATTTATGACACTCGGTATAATTCCAAAGCATTTGGAATATCCATATCCCTTTCACCTAATTCAACAATTAAATAGAAAAACAATAACATATTTTTGGTTTTACGATTAAATAAAAAAATGTCCTGCCCCTCACTTTTTTCTAATGGCTAAAATATAGTCCAAGTCCTTTCGGTTTTGTACATTTAAAAAATTAAAAAAACTTACTTTTAGTCAAGGGAAGTCAAAAAATAATTTTTAGGACAAAACTAAATTATATATTTTTATGAAAATAAAAATTATAATTTTATTATTTTAATAGTCTTTATTTTTATAATTTTTGGAAGATTAAATTAAAATTTATTTTTTTATCAATATTAATTTAAAATTTTATAAATAATAAAAGATCTAATGGAAAATTTTCCATTTTAAGGGGGTGAAACCCCTGTCAGATCCTTAGATTCGCCCCTGCTTTTAGCAGTAAAAGTATCATAAGTTTTTTTATTAAGAGTTAGATTGCATTTTATCTCATTTACTAAAATATGATAAATTACACCAACAGTCACCCAACTTTCATTTTCCGGAACAAACAGTCACTTGGTTTACATTTTAATCCTTCAACTTTGAAAATATGATAAAATGATCCTTTTTGACGTTTTCTGTCACAAACGTCACAAAACAGTGACATGGCATGTGACGGCGTCGGAAGCACGTGGGTTAGCTATCCAGCTGGCTAGTTACGTGTAACAAAACAGTCACTCAACTTTGAAAATGTGACAAAACAGTCACTAAAGTTATCGAAAAATGACAAAATAGTCCTCTTGTTATGTTCACATCAGCATCACCTTTTTGGGACTACTTAATATTAAGTTTTATATGCAAATCCATGCGTTTTATTTAGAATTTTGTCAAATTATTTGTATTTTTATTTATATTTAAAATTTAAAATTTTAAAAAATATATTTAAACTTGATTTGTATTAAAGTTCAAAAAATATTGATCCCCTACCTAACGTATATATTACTTAGTTTATAATGTCTAATGTGGTACACATTATTTTTTACGTTTAATTTTTTTTTTAAATAATATAATTTTATTTACTATAATTTGTTTGTCATGGTATTTGGCCCTTTGAACATAATTAAAAAATACTAACCTATTTAACAATTCAAATATTATAAATAAGAAATTTAATATATAATTATAGTAACTTTTTTCATATTAAATATATAACATAGTTTTACTTCAATTAATTATATTAAGTAATATTTTTCGAAATAACAACTAATAACATAATTAACATATATAAATTATTTGATTATTCAAAAAAAATGTCAATAAAAAAATTATAATCATTATTAGAGGTGCAGATTGATGGGAGAATCAGAGCCTCAACCAAACCTTCTGCATGGGAATGAAATACAGCTTGTCACCATTGGATTGGCTTTCAAAATTTCGATGACCTCCACATTCAATGATCTGGTACCATCAATGAGAAGGGAGATAATTGGGGGAAACTTTCTTACAAAGATAATCGAAAGGTAATTATTTATATTGTATCACAAACCCATAAGATTTTTACATAATTTTCTGGTAAAACTTCATTGATAAATAAATGTTGATTGCTTTTTGCCAACAGGCCTCTCAACTTCCAAAACCAACAGTAAGTGTTTGAGGCTTTTAGTTGCTATGGCAGAAATATTTTGACGTAAAATGCACACAGTTTTATTGCATAAGAATTCCCTTGGTTGTGTTGGTAGGGTTTTATGATAGGTCACTCCAAGAATGTAGATATCAAAGGTTTAAGCTTTGAAGACAGTCCACAAATGCACATTGCATTCGAAGACTATACTTTGATTCATGCCACTCAACTTAGAATCGAAGCTCCGGGAAACAGTCTCGATGTAACATCCGCGTTTTTGAACCAGAGTTGATATAATATTGGGAAGGAGTCAAGAATTAGAATATGTAGCTAAAATAAGAAGATTAGAAAAGTTTTAAGGATTAAATTAGTAATGATGAGAAAGAAGGAAGGACTAAGTAGAAATTTAGCCCAAAATGAATTATAAGTCATTATGGGAATTATAGTGATTAAGGAGGGGCAAAAGAGTAATTAGATGAAATATATTTTTGGAGGCAATGTTTTGGGCCAAAGTGTAAAGTTGGATAGCCTAGGGACTAAAAGAGCAATTTTATCAATTTTTATTAAAGAGAGATATTTTAGTGGAGAAATCTAGAAAATTTGAGAGATGAAAAATCAATTAAAAGATGAAACTATCATCTTCTCTTTAAAAGTCCAACTATCAATGTCTATGTTCTAACTATATAACTGTAACACCCCTTAACCCTAAATTGTCATTGAAACAAGGTTACATGGTATTATCAGACATATCGGACAACTTACAAATAATCAATAAATAATTAATGAACATACTCTAAAATAATCATAAAATTCCTTAATTGAACTCTCGAGGCTTAAAACACGTATTAGAAGGGAATTGAGACTTGTTTTGGTGCTCCGTAGATTTTTTTTTTTGTAAATTTATTTTTTCTAAATGCAATATAACTCCCTTTACAAACATCTAACATTCCCTGCAATTTCAAACAGCAACCAAAACAATTTATACTCAAATTCACCTAAATCATAATCATTCCATTAACATATTAATCCAATAATTAAACATTCTTAATATTATTCAAAATTTACTAATAACTTTATTCATTTTTTTTTCATTCAAACATAATACCAAATTTTATAATATACTCTTTACCATTTTATTAAACTAATATCAAAATATAATATATATATATATATATATATATATATATATTTACAACCAACATTACAAGCATATACATGTAACCTATACAACACCTAGTACATGCCACTTTTACCGAAAGAAGAGAATTACATCACCGAGTTTATACTGAGGTTGGGATTGATCTGGATGCTAAATCAAGACCTTAATTTCTACTAACCTGCGCACGAAAACAACTGTATGCTGAGTATTTCATACTCAGTGGTATTACTATAATTCAAATTATAAATAACCAAATAAATTTCACATCATCAATCATATAATACATGAACACATATTATCTTAATTTATACACCACTTTCATTCCATGTCAATATCAAATCAATTTAACTATTTCATTCTCATTTCTCAATTTCATCACATATCACTTTATATGCCTCAATTTTTCATTTTTATTCAATTTTTCTTTTTTACATTGTTTACCCTTATTAACAAGACTCGGACCTTAGTGGATACACGGATCCAACCAAACACACCAGAATGGCACCCAGTGCCTCATCGGATAGTTTGAAGCAATAAAGTGACACCTAGTGTCTCATCGGCCTAGCCGAAGTAAAGTGGTACCTAGTACCTCATCGAATCCATCCGAAGTAAAATAATGACACCCAGTGTCTCATCAACTCAAGGTCGAAGTATTCCTGAACTCTTCCAATCCTATGGCATGCCAACTATATCCAACTCAGCCCGACTAGTTAATAGGGACTTTCAATTTACAATTCATAGCACTTTCAATTTCAATTTCACTTATTAAATATAAATATCTAAATAAACATTAAATAATGAATAATTTAAATTATAGTAATACAAACCCATATTTCGCGATTACTCCTCGATAACTTTCTCCTTTCCTTTTTGTGCCGATGCTTCTGGTTCTTTGCTAGCTACAAAAATAATAATAATAATTTACACTATTAATTACATCACTAATTTATAATAATAATTGAATTTCTATCCAATTTATACCTTAATTCCAATTTAATCCTAATTAAATTATTTATTTTTTTCTAACTCAATTCATACTTTATTTTTATTCAATTTCCTTCCATATTCTACTTAACTATCTAATGTTCATAATAAACCTTAATTTAAAATTTTCAATTTAATCCCTCTATAACAAAACTTATAGCTTCTTTTACAATTTAATCTCTTTATCAATTCAAACTTGAAATTCATTCAATTAAATCCCTAATTCACTATTTTGTTCAACATGAACTATGTTCAAAAACCTTAAAACTTCCAAGAACTCAACTTAATTTCATCAAAACTTTGTTCTAAAGCTTCTAAAACATCAAATTTAAGAGAAAAGGGCTTAATTGACTTACTAATTAAAAATTAAAGTTTCAAAATCCTAGTTTCCCCTTTTTCTTTTTTCCTTCCCTTTTTTTCTCCCCTGTTTCGTTTGAGCCTCTGTTCTTCCTTCTTTTGTTTCTTTTTTTTTTTCTTTCTTTATTCTTTTATTTCTTATATATATATATTAGTTAATAATAATAAAATAATACCAATTAAATAATAATTTATATTATTATATTTTAATATTAATTAATAATAAATTAAAATCAAGAAAAATCTTTAGATTTTTTCTCTGTTTGTCGCCTCAATTTATGCAATAGTCATAATTTCCATTTTAGTCCCTTTTTCTTTCTTTTAATCTATAATTAGACTTTCACCCTTTATTCAATTTAGTCCTTGTTATTAATTACTCTAAATTAAATTAAATTCACCTAATAAAAGTTTAATTAAACACACTACTAAACTTATAATTACTCCTAATAATTATTTACGAACTCGGTCTACTAAAACGGAGGCCTTATAACTTTTCTTTTTATTCCAATTAAGTCCGTTCACCATTGTTAAGCCCTCCAAGCTTCAAAATCCTCCATTTTATTTGAAATTTCCTTAAGAAAGACATAGAGGGAAGCTAATAGACACCTTAATTTTCTTGTAGAGTTCCTTTTGAAGTGTTAAAGAGTATAGGGATTGAATTAAAATTATGGAATTTCAATAACTAAGGTAAGAGATGATTCAATTTTCATGACATACATGTATATTTACATAATCTAACATGAAAAAGTATTGAATTTTAGTCTTAAGCTTATATGTGTTTGTATGAAATTGAAGAAAGAGAGAAGAAAGAGAAGGACCAAATTGAAGAAAAAGAAAAGGAGAAAGCGAAGGTGTGAGAAGAAATTATCTACAAGTGAAGTAAGTACTACAAGTATTAAAAGACTTAGTAACAATTATGTTAAAGTGTTTATAATTTTAATAAATATGATTAATCATGATAAAAATGATATGTTTAATTGTAAGTGTTGATTATGTGTGATTAAATGAAGTTTAGTGCAAAAGAATCTGAGAAGGGAAATATTCTCGTTAAAACAGTTTGGATAGAATCAGAGGATTAACTTCAAAAATTCACCAAAAATTGTATAAAAAGAGTTAAGGGTCGAATTAGACATGTGATTAAAGCTTATTGAGTATAGTTTCATATGGAAGAAATGGTGAAAGAAAAGAAATTTTATATTTTGAGATATACTAGTTTTTGTGTAACAAGGTCAGAGTATATTCGATTTCCCCTATTCTGACTTTGAAAAATCATAGAAAAATGTAGAAAATTTATTATAATCTTAAATTTATATGGATAAATCCCTAATGAGTTTATTTTCAAAAAAAAATATACGGGAACATCATTAGATCTCTATACTAAAAGATAATTAATTTTTAGTGAATAAAGGTCAAAACTGTCAGGCTGCAGAGAAGGGGTAAATTAGAAGAATTTTCTGTACGAATTGGCTAAAGTAAAAATTTTGAAATTTTTATGGTGGAAAGATATTTGAGTCTAGTTTCAGGAACATCAAGCGGATAATAATTTCAAATTCTGTAGCTTAAGATATAAATAATTTGGTGACTGTGACTCAAATGGACAGTTTTGAAAATTAATGTGAAAATAATAGTAAGAAGGTATAAGATGATATATATGTGTTGAACAATTTATATAATGTATATGTGAAATATTATGTGTTTAATTATATATATTGATTATAAGATAAAATGGTGATATTGTGGAAACCTTTGAGAAAATAAATGTGAGAAATACATGATTATGTATATGTGAAGAAAAATGTATATATGATGTATACGTTTTAGATGATGATGTTAAATGAGATTATGCCCATGTAGACGAATTAGAACCGTTGTGATATTAGTGACGTGTCATTAAGGAACAATAGCGCGCTTACTGGATTGCACTGTGTGCTTACTGTTTAGTACTTCGGTACTCTCTATTTGTTCCGTTTATCTGATAGGTTCTATAAAAGTCTACCATGGGTCAAGTGGTTAAAAAAAACTAAGTGAATTATGGTTAAGAAAGCTATGATGGCTAAATTGTAAAAGGTGAAATAATGTGTCAATTGTGATATTGAGGTAAGTGAAACGATGAACACATGGAAGGCAAGTACTTACTAAGCCTTCACCGACTTAACGCGTAGGTACAAAGGCTAAGTGAGGATAAAATCAAGCCAAGGGACCTCTCATCACATCACTCTTGGAAGACTTCAAGCTTAAGTACTTTATTCAAAGGTAAAATGGCATGTACAAATGTTATACTTATGTGTCCCTAATGAATGGGTTACTAATGTTGTTTTGAAAATTTACTGAATTGAATGAAATGGTTGAAATTGTGTTTTGGACTGATTTGAAATATTGGGAAAGTTTTTAAGTTGTTTCAAGGGGTTATTACTAAGTTTTCAGCTATATTTACTGATTTTGAGACAGAGGTATCAATTTTTTTAAGGTGGTATCGATACCAGAGTTCCAGAATGCCCCCTTGGTATAGTTTTTAAGTAAAAGTATCGATATTTTACGAAAAATATCAATACCTTTGAAAAGGTATCAATACCTGAGTTACAGGGAGCCTTCTTGGTCTCGATTTTTAAGTTTTGTACCGATAATTTTCAAATAATATCGATACCAACTATTTGGTATCGATAATTTAACCTATTTCAAATCAAAATTCATTTTTTATTATTTTAAAAATTATTTTTTAAGTCTCAATATTGATTATACTTGATTAATTTGTGATATTTTGAGTAAAATATTTAATTACACATTTTTTGAAAGAAAATTTTTATTACACTCGTTTTTAATTCTCTTGCACTAAATGTAATACTCTTATACCGGATTTATACGTGTGAACCGGTGTTACACCCAACACTGATGGCGTTCACATCCAACGTTCCACCAATGTCTCTATCCATAATACAACCATTCAAATTGGTTTGTCTACTTCTTTCTTTCTTTGTTGGTTTCATTTCATTATACTTTTCATATATTTGTTCATTACTTCAGGTGATGATTGTATATCAATAGGAGATGACTCTAAATATATTATTTAGATAAAAGGTGATGCTGACGTGGATGACAACAAGAGGACTATTTTGTTACTTTTCAATAATTTTAGTGACTGTTTTGTCACATTTCCAAAGTTGAGTGACTGTTTTGTTACACGTAATTGGCCAGTTGGACAACTAACCCACTCGCCTTCGACGTCATCACATGCCACATCACTGTTCCGTGACGTATGTGACAGAAAAAGATTGTTTTGTCACATTTTCAAAAGTTGAGGGACTGTTTTGTCACATTTTTAATGTTGAGGGACTCAAATGTAAACCAGGTGACTGTCTGTTTCGAAAAATGAAAGTTGAGTGACTGTTGGTGTAATTTACCCATAAATTAATTCATTTACGTTAAATTAAAGAATAAATTGATCATTCTGTTAAAAATTTCATCTATTTCTACTGTTAAAAACTAATCTATTTATATCAGTGCGAGGTAAACGTGGCACACTACGTGTAATTGACTGGACTAAACAGTCACACCAATTTTTAACAATACAAATGAATGAATTTTTTAACTGAAAATATCAATTTGTTCTTTGATCTAATATATAGCAATTAATTTACTTATCTTTTTAATATAAGCAAATAACAATCTGACTTTTTGTATAAAAACTTTTACAATTCTTTTACCAGTTTGAACCCAACAAGTGATTTCAGTGGAAAAGAAGATGTTGTTCATCTTAAGGGTCTCGGGTTCGAGCGCTCGTGTGTGCAAGGTGTGTGTACGTTGTCAAAAGATTAAGAAAGTATAAACAAATACTATCATGTAATCATATCAATATATTCAAAAAAAAAACATCATTAACGGTTAAACTTATATTTTCAAATTCGAAAAATAAAATAATTAAATTTCATAAATAAATACAAATAATTAAATTTCAAATCTAGCGTAGGTATAAAAACGCACAACATATTAATATTTTTACCTTCCCGGGAAGTTGGGAAAAATCAAACAAAAGGGGAACTCTTGGTATCAAGATTTTTGAACTTACGAACTCAAAATTTCCTTACTTTTCTTTGGTTAAGTTAATTTATTAACGATTTTTTAATTATTATTATTTTAAATTGATCAATTATATTATAAAATCAAATTAGTAAAAAAACAAAAATAAACGAAGAATTATACGGAAAACGGATAAAAACCATTCATAACGGAACAGATCACAAACTTCATAACGGAATTTGGAGTGTGTTACTTTTTATAATTTTATGAAATTGCTACCAAAACTGTCATTTCACCGGTTTATTTTGCTTGGCCAAATACGAAAGATATTTATTGGAGTCTTCGAAGTTTGAATAAGTATGAGATGACGTTGCCTTTTTTTCATATCTGTATTTTTTAATATTCACAATTAATGAGTTTGTTTTTTGTAATAATGATAGTAACAAGAAAAAAAACCCAGCATATTCCATTTTGCTTCCCTTGCGCTTATGACCCACTCCAAGAATCTTCCCACTTCTGAAAACTTCCGATCCATCCTTTTCACAATCTTTAATTTTCATTAATATCAAAATAATCATAAATTATTATTTTATTGAAAATTTACAAAAAAAATTAAATTCGATTTTTTTAATAAATTACAATAATAAAGTAAAGTTCGAACAATAAACTCGATTAACATGATTTAACACAAATTATATCTGAGACGATACACACTTTTAACCATCAAATTATTACATGAGATTCAATTCAATTTTAAACAAAAAAGAAAATATTGTTTATCTATTCAAATGTTGAAATACTACTAGTGTTTTTCAACAATTATAAGCACAAATCCCTATACCAATAAAAGTCTATTTTTAAAATTATTTATGGAAATAAATTATTTTAAAAATTAATTACAAGTATGAATTAAAAACACAAAAATATGTTTATGTGCGCGTCGTTTTCAGGGAATAAATAAATAAATAATGCTTCCATGTAAAAGTTTTTTTCCTTGTGTCAAATAAAAACACACTAATGTTAAAGTTTTTTACAAAAAAGAACCCATGTGGACATGCGTTTTCCAATATTTTTCATAATGAGTTATTTGCTAATTAAGGCAAAAACGCGTTCACATGGGCACTTTTTTGAAAAATGCTTTTCGTAAGCCTTTTTTTCTTTATGTCTGGCAAAAGCGCACTAATGTGAAAGCATTTTTTTTATTTATCCTCTGAAAATAATGCCACATAAGCACGGTTTTGTGTTTTTAGCCCATGCTCGTAATTATTTTTTAGAACGACCTATTTCCGTAAATAATTTCGAAAATGGTCCTTTAATGGTACTAAAACCCAAATCCCAAGTAATAATTTATTTTTATTTTTTTATACAAGCTTAAAATTATCTATATCCATTTTCAACTTTTAAATAAGAAGATAAACACGTTTCAGAACACTTGAGTTCACGACCTCTAGATAACAATGTCAATCGAACTAAGATTCATTCAATTTCTCTCTCTAATTTAAGTTTGAACATCCGTTTCTTTGTCAATGAGACTTTAATAATATTAGCAAAATTTGAGATTTTAAAATTTTGAGTGTTTAGATTTGAGTCCTAAGCTTCTATTATTATTTTATAAAATCAAAGTTTCCATATATTAATTAAGAATAATGAAATTTAATTAATTAATTTTTTATAAATAAATATTAAATTTATACAAAAATTTTGATTTGATGTATAATTTAATACAACAAATTTTATTTGATATAAGTATACAAATAAAACTTTAATTATGATTTATTGTACACATTATTTTGATTTAATTCATTTCAGCCGATTTGAAAATATAAATACATCCATTTATGAAAAAGTGAATCAAATGAGAACTCGGTTTATGTGTGCTTTTTATATTTATCCTTTTTTTCAATGAAAGGAAGTATGTGCACAATGTTTCGAGTATTTCTTTCTGTTCTTTCTTCCATTTTGTTTCTTCGGTCTTACATTTTTTTTAATCAGATTGGTTTTATATCTTCAAATTTTTGTTAACTTTTTTTAATGAAAAATTAATTGAAATGTTAAAATAAATAATATTGACATGGTAGTTCATATGACAATATACATATACTTTATTTTTAATGTGAATATTTTTATAATTTTATAAAATATATAAATACTATCACATGGATTATCAAGTCAATATTATTAAAATTTTAAATGTTCAGTCAAAATTTTCATCCATAAAAATAAATTGACTAGATTTGATAGTCGAAGGTGAAAGTATTAAAAAAATCAAGACTTTACATTAAAAGTTTTAGGGTGAATTATATCATTAATTATTAAATTATAAATAAGTTTTCGTTATGAGAAAAATATAAAAGTTGAAGATTAAAATTGCTATTAAACTAATTAAAAATGTGTTACTTATCAACCGACGAAAATTTACTCATAATTTAGTGATTAATAATATAGTTTACCCTCAAGTTTTATTACAACTATTACTCTAGTAATTACATTTTATTATGATTATTTATAATGTCCAAACACATATTAAATGAAAAATATATATATAAGACCAACAATTGATTAAATGCAATAGTACGTATGATAATTACGAATTTCAAATATAAATTATGAAACGGATATGAATAATAAAAAAATAAATAAATGTAATAAGGAAAAAATAACTAACTTTTAGACCGTCATTTTTTAAAAAATTTCATTCCTTCAAATCTTTACGTGCTGAATTATCTTCATTTACTTTTATTTTTCTATCTTTTTTATTTAGCCGACGAATGAATTGAAGTATAGCCAAATTTTTCTTTGATGTATCAATAAATATGATGGAATAGAAATTTGGATCAAATGGATAATTTTATTTGCTCGGTTATGTCGAACGACTGAATACTATAATCGGTTCGATTTGGTTTGGTTGGATAAATTTATTCAATTTCAATCGAATTTAAATAAAAAATTTTAGTTTGAATTGATTTAATTCAGTTTAAATCTGATTTAAATAATAAAAATAAATATAAATATACAAAATATAAATTATAAATATATTTTTAAAAATTATTAAAATTTTAATAATAAAATAAGCTTTTTAATTAGATAGGTTGGTCTAAAAATAAACTTGAATATGAATTTTTAGAAACTGAATTTCGACTCGACTAAAAAATGAATATTTCTTAAATTTATTTAAAAAATATATATGTAAAAATTAAAAAAAAAAGATTTCATAGTTTTTATATTTAATTTTGTAAATAAATTTTTATTTTCATTTATCAAAAACATATATATTTTTAAATAAATCTAATTTAATAAATATATATAGGGATAGAACTTGGGTTGGCAGCACTTATGACATTTATAAGGTGTCAAATCAAAGGTACTCGAAGTGAGCGATGGATGTGCCCTATGGGATGGCCCATTGGAAATGAAGCCCTGAACACATACCCAAACCCACCTACCTTCACTTATCTCATTGTGAGACGTATTTTGTTCTTTTCTTTTTTTCTTTCAATTAAATTGAATAGAAAATTCTTTTTTTTTTTTAATATTATCTTTCTATAGATTTTGAATATTGGAAGGAGTTAGCGGCCCAATTCGCTGCATTTTTAGTGCCTCAAACTGTGGCATTGAAGTAAAGTGATTATACAAAGTTTAAATTCAGAGATTAAAATTTACGTTTTTTTTTGTATTGATAATAGAGTCAAAAAAATTTAATTGACAGTTAATTAAATTTTTAAATAATAAATATACGGAAAATAGTAGTGGTTGATTGTTGTTATATATGATTATCAAGGTTAATAAAATGTTGAACGATAAGTAGATTATGACATCCAAGTTTTAATTAATGTAAACAACTACAATCTAATTACAGAAGCTTGCGTTACTTTTGATTGTCAATCAAACATCATTTTCTTTGAAAAGAAATTCCATGATTATAATAACAAGTTTTATAATAAAAATCATGAAAATTAAAACACTTTCAACCTTTAAATCATAGTATTGATTATATATATATATATGTATATATATATATAGGAAGAAAGTGAAGGGTGGAGGAGATTGTTGAGAGAGAAAGCAAAAAAGTTCATATGAGAAATAGTGTAATCATTTTTATTAAGTTGCGTTACTTTTGATTGTCAATCAAACATCATTTTCTTTGAAAAGAAATTCCATGATTATAATAACAAGTTTTATAATAAAAATCATGAAAATTAAAACACTTCCAACCTTTAAATCATAGTATTGATTATATATATATATATATATATGTATATATATATATAGGAAGAAAGTGAAGGGTGGAGGAGATTGTTGAGAGAGAAAGCAAAAAAATTCATATGAGAAATAGTGTAATCATTTTTATTAAGTTATTGTAAACGTAATTGATACCTTCTATAGATAGCGGTAAACCTATAATTATAATCTATCATATACTTGAAACTCTTCTATATATAAATTGACCCATGAATGACGTGATGTTTTGTATCCTACAATCACATGGACTTCTTAACTCAAAGCATTCATTTAAGAAAATTAAGGACTAATGAAACAAGTTACCCTCCTCTTCTGCCACACCAAATGAAGAAGAACAGTTCATATGAAGCAGCTCTTCTATCATTTGTAGTGCAATTCTCTCCTCTTCATCCATCTCTCCTCTCACTTCGGTACTAGCCGAGGACCCCTGGGTGTTGGAATCCTTGGCGGAAACTTGTGCATTCCCTTTTCCCAACTGGACAGTCATTACCCAATTGGAATCCGAGGTCTTCCCTGCTCGCTTTTGCCACACCCCGATGTGGGAATTCTCGGTGTCAAGCCTTAGACAAGTCATGGAAGGAGATGGTGCCTTGCTGCATTTTCTAAGCTTGGCATGGAGAAGTTCAGATAGTTCGTTTGGAGGTGATGATGAATGGGAACTTTCATTGCCTTCCGGGTCTCCCTTTTCCGTTTCTGAAAGGGGGAAGTTGGTTTTTGCATTCCTCCCACTCATTAAGATCGCTGCTTGATCATAAGCTCGGGCTGCTTCTTCAGCTGTTTCGAATGTGCCAAGCCATACCCTTCTCTTTCTGCAACAAAATATATATACCATAAAAGATACGAGAAAATCGATGTTGAATACACTGAGAAAAAGCTTGAAGCTTACTTACAGTAAAGGATGGCGAATTTCAGATACCCAGGAACCCCAGTGTCGTTGCCTGACACCTCTAAACTTCTTTGATTGCACCATAATTTGGAGACAGAAAGCAGGTATTCGAATCTGAAACAGGTACGGGAAAAAAAGGAGGTTCAGAGAAGAAGATGAATCAAGTACACAAGAACTGATGAGCGAATTAGGGATATATATAATATATATGGAGAAACTTTTTTTTTTACTGAAAAGATGAATTGTCGGCAAAGATGAATCAAGTACATAAGAACTGATGAGCGAATTAGGGATATATATAATATATATGGAGAAACTTTTTTTTTTACTGAAAAGATGAATTGTCGGCCAAGAAAAAGGCTTGTACCAGATAGCTGGCAATTAGCATCGTCACCTAAACCTCTGTTTTAAAACCTTGAAGAACCTATCAAACTGCTCCGTTTGCTTTCCCATGCAATATGTAGTTCAAAGAAAATAATGACTGGACAACCTTTTTTTCATCGACAAATACTTAACCTATGATTACTCTTTTAAAACCATTAATAATATTAATGCAGAATAATGATTAAAGAAAAGGTAATTATATAACTAGTAAACTAATGCTTTGGGTAATTAACTTGGGAGTTTATGAACTTCACATGGCATAACTAATAATGTAGGCCCAATTATCATGAAACCAAAGAGTTCCAAAGGAACCGATACACAATGTGTCTGCATCAATTGCTAGGAAAAATACCGACTGATCAGCTTTCATTTGTTCGTACAAGGATTTTTAATGCAAAACTCAAAAAAGGACCCCTACCCCCCCCCCCCCAAATTTTTTTTTTTTTCTTTTTCTCTTCCAAATCTATATGTGAGATGATATGATGTAATAAATATCTCTTTTTGATGATCGGAAACTGATTACTCACCACGCTCTCACCAAATTCTCCGTGTTATCTGCTTAGAATTTGGCCAGTCTTACTCTTTCTATAGAATTTGAACTGATCTCTATATTACAATTAATGCTATTTTAGCAGCTTATCCATATAGCTAAGACCATATATATATACAAAAGCTAAGAAAACTAAATTTTCGGCTCAAAGAGCTATTGATAACAGAGTTGATCTTAGTGGAAGTGCTTAGATTAGACGTATGTAAGCAGCTAAATGAAGTCTCTTAAACCAACTCCCACAGTAGATGCTAATTATCTCCTCCTAGTGATAGCTTTTAGAACTTCAATAATCTTTTTGTAGTAGAAGAAATGGAGCTTAAGTGGCTTATGTTGAAGAAGTCTAATGTGGTCACCTTCAGACGTATACGAGTTTTCACGATTGTAACGAATGCATGTCGTGGCTGAATATCAATCACTAACACCCAAATACAAAGAGTTAATTAGGTCGGATATTATCAATCAATTTTGTTTTTTTCTTCCTGAGCTTCCCTTTTCACCGGTACAAGGCCATCAAAAGAAATTTTGAATTACTATCTATTTTAATATTAAAAAATTTTAAATTATTTTTAATTCTGGAACTCACAACAAAAATTGTAGCCTAGAAATAACTCAATCCTCACTTCGCAGTGAGTGAAAATCGAAAAAAAGAAAAAAGAAAAGTTTTTGGTATGATTGAAAAAGTGAAAAATATAATTTCAGATTTTAATTCATGGGTAAATTTTAGTATTTTGTAATTCAATTCACGAGTCAATCACATTAAATTAATGTAAATAAGATATTAGGAAATAGTTAATACAAATTGGCATCTGAACAGATAATAAATAAAGAAGCTGAAATCTTCCCTTTTATATTGTAACATGAAACACCCAGCGGCTACATCTGTATCAGCTTATTATTACACGAATGGTGATGAGACAGGTGTGCGAGAATCAACGAAAACCGGGCTCCTTCCTCCTAGTTATAATATTGATGATGAGGTAAAAAGATTGGACCACCATTACAGGTAGATGGTGAAATGTCAAAGGTTAGAGCAAAGGCATCAACTTCCGCCCAGCCCCTCAGGCCTAGGAACTGAAACACCTTAAGTTGTTTAATTATCCCATGTGCAGCCTGTGGTCCTTTATTTTCTTCCCCCCCTCGGTGGGGTTACCAAATCGTTTTGTGCAATGGAGGCATTGACGAGCTACAGCTAGCATTTGCTTTGGTACTAAGGCTGTCGCGAGTTGTAGAGTGATTCAAGGTGATATAAGTTTTAGTGTCATTATTTGTTGCATTCATGGCGTATTGTGACCTTTCTGGCAGCAATGGCGGAAGAGATGTTAAAGGGTCTTTGTTCCATAAAGAGGTCATTTAAGAATGAAACGTAAGTGCATTAATGTAACATAAAGTTTTCAAGGACCATAAAAAGTAAAGGTGCAGTTGAGGGGTACCTTTCTTCCCGGGACGTCAATTCTGAGCACAGTTGAATTTTGCTGTACAGGGTTTTATATTTTCAATTTTAATCGAAGCGTGAAAATAATGCACCCATTTCCAATCAAAATTAAAGCAGTGCATCTTGTTTGTTTCTTTGGGCAGCATTGGCATATGTCAGTTGTCGAATGTCTCCTTAAATTTCAACTATTACTGTTAAGATATATTCCATATTAAATAATATATATTAATTTTTATTTATGTTAGAACAAATTTTTTTTATTAATAAACAATTACTTTATAGATAGTATATATTTATAGTCATTAAGTTATTATATAACTCAATTTTTTTACGATAAAAATAATAAAATATTATAACTTTTATTTATATATTTATTTTAAAATATATTAAAATAATTATGACAATAACCATATATATATATATTTACTACACCAACATATAAAAGAATAAAAATTATTTAATTACTGTATAATAATAAGATTTGTAATTTACTTATTTGGATACCCAAAAGTCTTATTTTCACACCTATATAAAAGGATAAAGTGGTAAAAATATTACCCACTGTAGTTACTTATTTGTGGTCCAAAACTTCCTCACCAGTGCGTTGGAATTTGTTATCATCTAAAATCAAGAGTAAATCAATTTCATCGGAAATAATTGAACATCCAAACGACCCCAAATATCAAAAACACATTTCAACCAAAAGATTAAACTCCCAACTTATATACTTTATTTATAAAAAAGTACAACTTAGTTATTTAATTGTTTGAAGGCTTAATATAAAATTTGATACTTGAACTTGACATTTTTTCTTAATTCGGCACCTAAATTTTTTTTGGGTGCAATTTGATACTTAAATTTGCCAACAGTTACACAAAATACTCTAAAACACCTAACGATGTTAATTTTTTTATGAGGTGGCACACATAGTCAACATCTGGTTGACACATTGCATTTGAAACCATCACAATTTCAAATGTGGAAAATACATAAAAATTTTAACTTTTAACTTTTAATTTCTCAATTAAAAATTAATCTTCTTTTTTGAGAAATTCTTTACTAAAATTTAATTTCGTTTTTTTTCAAAAGTTAAACCCTAACCTAAACCATATAACAACTAAATCCTTTATTGTCTTTTTCAGATTTCTTTGCAACCAAAAGGAAAAATCAATATCAAGTAAGATTTATATTTTATCTTGAGTGGGTTTATTGATTTTTTTTATTTGAAAATCTCTTTTTCTTTTTTCTTTTTTATAATCTTTTCTAATTTTTATTTATGATTTTTTTGTTAACCACTGAAGGAATAAATTGTGTATTGATGTTGAAATATCAGGTTTTCAATATTTTAAACCTGAAATATGTTGTTATTTTAAACAGTGTTTTCTATTTGGATTAGGTTTTTTTATTTGCTTCAAGGAATTTGATAACTGATAAAGAGTTGTTTTTGGATTTTATGACAATTCAAAATTGATTGAAGAACAACTTGTTCAGATGAATGTTTGTCTTTAGAAAATGTAATAGAAGATCACTGTTGTATGCAAGTTATTCAGTTAATTATGGTCTTTGAAAGTGCAAGTTGCGACTGTTGTTATATTAAAAGGTTCCTTTCTTGCACAATTTTTTATTAACGGTGATTGTAGATAGATCGAAACAATGTTTTTTTATTTTAAATTTAATATACACATGCACTGCATATATTGTTGTCTGCAATTTTTTAGTATTAAGTGTAAGCTTGTAAATTGTTGTTTTGCAGAGTAAATCATGGATTTGATTAGGGCACCAATTGATGTAGACTTTGAGCCTTTATTGCATAATATAGAAATTGAGATAGATGATTTAAGCCAAAGGCAAAGGAGCAGTAAAGAGACATGTGGGGTTGGTGGGTCTAATTATGTTAGTGGTACAAGGGTTATTAAAGATAATATAATTGAGTCCCAAAGTTTAGAGAATGCTGAAAAGGCGGCCTCTAGTGGTACAGAGGAGTTAGAGGGTAAGTTTGATGAGGAGGATGAAGAGATAAGAGGGATTATGGAAAAATATAAAACATTTAAAGCAAAAAAAAAAAAAAAAAAGAGAATTGTTACAATAGATGACCTTCAACTTGAACTAAATTTTGAAGACCTTACTAGTGAAATTGAGAGGAAGAAAACAAATGGTAGGAAAGTAAATGATGTATCTGGTAGGTTTAGTAGAGATGACATTGAGTATTTGGGGTATTCTGATTTGGGTAGTTATGAAACTGATTCAGATGGTGAGTTAGCTTGTAAGAAAGGGAGAAATGTCTTATTTGATACATCGGCCACAATATCTAGATTTCAACTTGGAATGAGTTTTACTAATAATACTTAATTCAAGAATGCTTTAGCAGCTTATGCTATAGTTAAGAGATTTGATATTAAGTACATTAGGAATGAAAAGTTTAGGATAAGAGCTAAGTGTAAATCTATTGGTTGTCCTTTTCTTATATATGCTGCTAAGGATAATACTGATGGATTTTTCAAGATTAAGACCTTTGTGAATGAGCACCAATGTTCTGTGACATTTTGAAATAGTCGAGCCAACGATAAGTTTGTTGCAAGGCATTTTCTTAGTAAGTTGAGAGTGTTACCTCAATTAAAGCTAGTTCAGATGCAAAGGCTTGCAAAAGAGGAGTTGAAGGTAGACTTGCAAATAAGTGTATGTGGTAGAGCGAGGACATGAGCCTTAGAACAAATTAAAGGTAGAGTGAAGTTTGAGTTTAGTCGTTTGTATGATTATGCTTTTGCTTTAAGAAAGATAGATCCAATTGCCAATATAGAGCTAATGGTTGAGCGACTTACTATTAATCATACCCCAATTTTTAAGAGAATGTATGTTTGCTTCACAGCTTTGAAAAATGGGTTTAAGCAATTTTGTAAGTCTATTGTATGTTTAGATGGATGCTTCTTGAAAGGGTCTTACAAAGGTGAGATTTTATCAGCTTTGGGCAGAGATGGGAATGATCAAATATACCCTATTGCATGGGCTATTGTTGAGGTAGAGAATAGGGAAACATGGGGGTGGTTCCTTGAAAATTTGCGATCGGATCTGTTTTTGGGTGATGGTAATGGATTCACCATAATGAGTGATAAGCAAAAGGTTTGTATCTTTTCTTTAATTTTTATTTAGTTGGCTTTTCATACAAATTTAACCATATTTATGCTATTAAGTTTGATATTTCTATTTTGTAAGGGTTTGGAACAAGAGATTGCATACATGTTGCCAAGAGTGGAGCATCGATTTTGTGCAAGGCATTGTTTTGCTAATTAGAGGAAGGAGCACACTGGTGGTGACTTACAACATGCATTCTGGGCTTGTTGTAAATCAACAACTGAGGCTGAATATGAAAACAATATATAGAAGGTAAGTGCAATCAAACATGAAGCCATGTTAAGTCTTCAAAGTTCTAAAATGAAACATTGTTGTCGAGCATTCTTCCAAACTAGACGTCACTCTGATCTGGTAGATAACAACTTTACTGAAGCCTTTAATTCAGCTATAGTAGAGGCTAGATTTATGGCCATTATTTCATTGTTTGAGGAAGTGAGACAATACGTAATGGGTAGGATAGTGAAAAATATGGCTAAATGTGCTAAATGAGATAGTATTTTTTGTCCTAAGATATGTAGGAAATTAGAGAGAAACAAAGAACTTAGATTTTTTTGTCATGTAAGATGGAATGGATCTGAAGGATTTGAAGTGGTTTGTGGAAATGACGTTTATGTGGTTGACCTTGTTAAATGGAAATGCACTTGTAGGGCTTGGGATCTCACTGGTATCCCATGCCCTCATTCCATTGTTGCCATATTGTGTGTAACACCCTTATATCCGGTTCATATGCATAAACCCGATATAAAAGTATTACATTAAAATAAACCGAGTCATGCAACTTTTTTTTTTATCCAAAATACCTCATTTCATTTCGTCACACAAAACAACATTTTTTTTTATCTAATAAGTACATATATAAGTTCCATAGTACATGTCATTTTACATCAAAAGTAATATACCAAAATTTGAGCTCCAAGTGATGTGATGTAATGAGAGGTCCCGATCTACCTTCTTGTATTCCTTGTACCTACGCGTTAAAATAAACGCGTTAAGCCAGTGAAGGCTTAGTAAGCACTACAAAAGTAATGAATGATCATTTAAGTACTCATGCATATAAACTTCTTGCTTTTCTTACATGTAACCTGTAACTTACCACAATGGTACAACTTACATTTTTATCCACTCTCTGTAGTTTAGCCCTTAGTAGACTTTCATAGAACCGTTAGGATATACGGAACAAACAGAGAGCACATAAGTGCTGGGCAACAGAGAGCACACACAGTGCTAAACAAAGAGTACACAAAGTACTAGTCAGAGAGCACACAAAGTGCTAATCAGAGAGCACACACAGTGCTAATAACAGAGAGCACGAGACGTGCTAAACAGAGAGCACACACAGTGCTAATCAGAGAGCGCGCTAGTGTTCCTTAATGGCATGCCACTAATATCACAATGGTTCTAATTTGTCTACTTGGGCACAATCTCAATTAGCATCATTTCTCATAAATAACATATCTCACATAAATACATCATCAAATACTTCACATTTATATTTTCAAAGCTGTACACTTGCGTCACAGTCACTAAATTATTTATATCTTGAGCTACAGAATTCGAAATCATAATCCGCTTGATGTTTCTGAAACTAGACTCAATCATATTTTTACCATAAAATTTACATAATTTTTAATTTATCCAATTTTTACAGTAAATTCTTTCAATTTACCCCTTCGCTGCTGCCTGACAGTTTCGACCTTTCTTCACTAAAAATTATCTATATTTTAGTAAAAAAATCAAATGATGTTCCTGTTTATTTATATTAAAAATAGACTCATTAAGGATTTATCCATATAAATTTCAGCCTATAATTATTTTTCTACATTTTTCTATGATTTTTCAAAGTCAGAACAGGGGAACTCGTACCTACTCTGACCTTGTTACACAAAATCAGTTGTATCCAAGAATTTACAGATCCATTTCCATCACCGTTTCTTCCATATGAAACTAAACTCAATAAGCTTTAATTTCATATATAATAGAACCCTTAACTCTTTATATACAATTTTTAGTGAATTTTCGAAGTTAATCCTCTGTTCTGTCCAGACTGTTTTACTAAATCACACATTAATTCCTTCATTTTATCATTATAAACATTCAAATCAAGTACCTATCTAACAATTTCTATGCTAATAATTCATATACCATTAGAGAAATTAAACCATAGTTCAAAACTCTTGTAGTACTTACAACAAAAAGGCTGATTTCCTTCTCTTTTACCCCTTGTTCTATTCTTTTCCTTTGTCTTCAATTTGATCCTTGCCTCTCTTCTCTTTCTCTTCAATTTCACACAAACACATGTAAGCTAAATGCTATAATTCAATGATTTCCATGCTAAATAACAGTAAAATACATGTATATCATGAGGATTTAACCATTTCTTACCTTAACCCTTGAATTCAAATTTTCTCAATTTAGTCCTTTATCTCTCTCACACCTCAAAATTAATTCTATAAGAAGTTTAAGGTGTCTACTTACTCTCTTTTATGACTTTCTTTCAGAAGTTCCAAAGAAAATGGAAGGTTTTGGAGTTTGGAAAGCTTAAAAATGATGGAAGGACCTATTTGGAATAAAAGCAAAAGTTGGAAATGGAAGAAAAGGCCATGGACGACTAACTTAATGAAAAAGATGATATTTTCATCTTTTTAACCAGCTTTTTCTTCTCTCAAATTCTCTAGAATTTTCACTTAAAATATCTCACTTAAGAAAAATGGTAAAATTACACTCTTAGTCCTTGAGCCTTTCAACTTTACACTTGGGCTCAAAACTTTGCCTCCAAAAAAAATATCTTCCACCAAATTAATCTTTTGCCCCTTCTTAATCAATCTAATTCTCATGATGACTCAAAATTCATTTCAGATAATTCGCTATTTAATCCCCCATATTTTCTCTCCTTTACTATTTAATCCTTAAAATTTTTTTTTCTAACCTTCCTTACTTCACTAAACATTTATAATTCTCTATTCTAATTTATCACTATTCCAAATCCGATTCAAACACACGGATGTTACATTGTGGGAGCAAGAAGATATTGCAAATTATGTCTTTGTTGGATATAGTACAAATTTATATAAATAAACTATATAAACGTGTATTGTCTCCTTTACCAAGTGAAAAATTTTGGACAAAAACAAACATGGGACCAATTGATCCACCTATCCTAAGAAAAATGCCCGGAAGACCCAAGAGATACAGAGTGAAGGAGGCAGGTGAATCAAGTTGTGGCACTCGATTATTAAGGAGAGGAAGGAAAATGCGATGCCAAAAGTGTTTCAAGATTGGACACAATGCAAAGAGTTGAGTGTTTCTTAATTTATTTTTCTTATTCAATTCTACTGTGCATGTGTCTATATAAATTTGTGGTTGTTATTGTTACAGGGCACTTCGACACTTATCAGTAATGATCCAACCCTTATCACCGACAACTTAGTCCTCAATAGTGGCACTTCAAATCAAGTAACCATTCATGTATTAATATTACAAAATTTTTAATTTAAAGATATTTAACTTACATTTGTTATATTTTTGTAAGACAATGAAATTTTCTACCAACTTAGATCAACAGATTTAGTAAACCTTGATACAAGAGTACCTACTATTACTACTCCACCATCACAATCAATAGTTGAGGTAAGCTTCTTATTATAAATATTATGAAATTTTATGTAAAATGAATAACTCTATGATTTCTTATAGGGTCAAGGAATTTTTACTCTTTATTCCAATGTTTCAAAAGCACATTCAACCCCTCCAATTGGTGGTTCATCAATACCACCTTCAACTTCCCCACCAAATTTTGGTCGACTTGAGAGAAAGGAAAAACAAATCTTGCAAGGGATTGGTTTATACACAGGTGATAGAACAAGCATGCAAATTTTGAATGTAAGTGATTTGTCTTTTGAATTTTATTTATGGTTTATTATATAAGTTTAATTCTACTGATGTTATGTTTTTTTTTTATGAAGCCTGGGTTTCAAGGTGAAACTTTAATCTCTTTACCTAAGAGAAAGAAAGCCAGCAACAGGAAGGAAATTAACATAGATGCAACAATAGGTACAAAAGAGAGTAGAAACACAAATGCCAAAGTTCAAGAATAGCAATATTTCGAAACTTTGCCGGTTAAGATTTAATTACTCAATGTAGTTAGTTGTTACCTATTAAAACTTGGATGTTGGCTATGAAAATAGACTATTATGAATGTTAGGACTATTTAAGAATGTTTGCAAATATTTTGGAATTTTTTTGCTATAAATTTGATGTTATATTTCATCATTTGATATTTTTAAAATTAAATTCGTAACATTCGCAAAGCACAGGGATTAATAGAAAATTTTAACTTTTGTTGTTATTGTTTTGGGTAGAATATTTTTTCTCCATCTCTCACTTTTATCATCTTCTTATCCGAAATTCCTTGCTGGATCTCAAAAGTATAGCATTCAACTAGTATGCATTGTACAATGCTGTTGTATTGTTTACTTCAGTGGAAGTAAAAGGCCTTTCTTCTTTTTGTTAGATTCCAAGCCTTGGAAGTAAAGACAGTGTAAAAGGAAAAATAATAAAAATAAAACAACAATTTGGGATACGGACAGAGATGTCTTTAGTAGAGATTTCAAATAGTTATTTTAAAGAAATTTCAATTTAGTCCATTAAAGGCATAATAACAAGAGAATTAGATTATGTTAAATTAAGATTATAAGAATGTAGGGAGGCCAATTTTAATTTGCAGAACCTGCAAATGGATTTTAATATAGAATCCCGATCACCGCACATATATTAGCATATAAAACTCATACAAAACTGAATTTCAATGACACTATTATTTCATCAATTATCCATTTGGGAGTGGATGGGGTTTATTACTACATGATACATGCCCAGTGGAACTAAATCTCTCCATGCCATTTTTTTTTCCCTCATAAAATGATAGTTGACCAAGTATTTATGTGTATACTAATAAATAATCAATCATCATCATCATCTATTAAATTAATAATGTCAGCTTATTATGTACAACTAAGTTTACATCCAAATCCTTACATACTAACAACAACTGAAAGAAGAAGCTCTGTTTCCTCCTCGGGTTCCCCACTTGTCTGCAAACATAATATAGTTTAATATTATTAGCTACTCACATTTTCAGAAAATACTCTCTTCATATAATGAAATAATGGTCCAAGTTATATACACATACCTCCAAGTCCTTCAATTTTTGTTGTGAAAGGTAACTGTCCAATGCACCTTTACCGTAAAGAATTTTGCGCCGCTTCCACGACCTTTAAGTCCAACGGCTTCCTCATCGACTACTACCGCATCTATTACGTCATCACCAGTCCTAACATCTGGTATCTGTAAAGCAAAAATGTAAGAAAATCCTTGAAGTTTGTGTTGCATGGAATCTAAAACCAATTGGTCCAAAACAAATAATTGAAGAGAAACTGGAAAGTACAAAAGATGAAGTCTTAGTGACACCAAGTTCAGGGCCAAATATTGTATTAATCCTTTGTTTAATCCACTAAACTAAAAGTCTAGACTCTTAAGGCTTTCTACTATATTTTGCAAGGTTTCCAAATGCAAGCCAATGGAAGAATCGAAGTAATCCTTTTAGCAGTGATAAAGATTTCCTAGTTTAATCTACGACATTGCTTTTAGGGAAAGTAAACAGTTTGTGTGTTTGGAACTTCTTGAATAGCATATAAACATGTAATAAACAGGTCACATCATGCATAAATCAACATTGAATAACTTTTTCACCTCGGATATGACTCTATAGTCAATAGCAGGTGAGAAAAAAAGTCAGAATAGCATGGCATAGCTACCTCATACATGGCATCCATCAAGATATTCTCCAAGACAGCTTGTAAACCCCCCGGTATTTTTAGTTATTGCTTTTCTGGCAATTGATTTCAAAGCACCTTCTATGATATGCAAATTGACTTAAGGGGAAAGAAGATAAAGTCAAATCAATTGGTGTATAGAACTACTAGCAAATTAAATGTACTGAATACAAATAGAATTAGCATTTAAAGTAGGGTTATGTAAAGAACTTACTCCATTCATTTGGAACATCTTTTTGTATTACTTACATAGGGCATTTTTTGGCTCTGTTAGCACCAAAAAATAGTTGCAACAGTTGCACAATATAAGAAGTTGAATTAAACATGCACATCACTTGTGCAAGAAAGGAACCTTTTAATATAACAAAAGGTCACAACTTGCACTTTCAAAGACCATAATTAATTGAATAACTTGAATACAACAGTGATCTTCCATTACATTTTCTAAAGACAAACATTCACCTGAAGAAGTTGTTCTTCAGTCAGAGCCAATAAACTAAGGAGAACAGGGAATCTCCCAACAAATTCAGGTATCAAACCATATGCAACAAGATCAGTACTTTCAACTTGCCAAAGTTAAAATGAGTTTCAAATCATATTATAACTCTATCAGAGCATGAACTCAAATTTGAAAACTCTAAACTTGATTTCTTAAGTTAGATACTTATTTTGAACCCTCAAATCAGTTTTGAATTGTCATAAAATCCAAAAACAACTCTTCATCAATTATCAAATTCCTTGAAGCAAATAAAAAAAAACCTAACCCAAATAGAAAGCACAGTTTAAAATAATAACATATTTCAAGTTTAAAATATTGAAAACCTGATATTTCAACAGCAAAACACAATTTATTCCGTCAATGGTTAACAAAAAAATCATAAATAAAAATTAGAAAAAGAGTTTATATAAAAAAAGAGATTTTCAAATAAAAAAATTAGTAAACACACTCAAGATAAAAAAGAAATCTTGATATTGATTTTTCCCTTTGGTTGTGTAACACCCTTATACTCGATTTATACGTATAAACCCAATATAGAAGCATTACATTACAGTATGGCACAGAAAGTTTAGTAACAGAAAATTTTCTTTAAAAACCGATATCTTTTAAGACCATTCGAGTCGAAATATCGTATATTAATCATTTCATCATAATTCATAGCATTCAAGATAACATTTTTTTCCACTCATTAGGGACTTATACAAGTACCACTATACATGCCATTTCTTTTAAAATAAAAACCTATATTTGGAGTTCTCCAAAGGATGATGTGATGTGATGAGAGGTCCTTGAACTCGACTTTATTCCTTGAAACTTTGTACCTACGCATTGAAACAAACGTGTTAAGCTGATGAAGGCTTAAATCTATATTTTTCACATATGTATATCATTTAACTTATTTTGTTATCACATTATGCACATTCATCCAGTTTCCACATCTTGACTATTTTAGCCTCTCTAGCTTACTTAGTTTTATCATCATATGATTACTTATACACATGTAATACTTACCTTTCATGTATTCAACATTTTACTTACCACAATGTCACAATTTACACATTCTTTCCCCTTTCACAATTTAGCCATCATAGCTTTCTTAACCATTGCTCACATAACTTATTTATCCACTTGGCCCATAATAGACTTTTATAGAACCTATCAGATAAACGGAACAGAAAGTACCGAAGTACTTAATAGTAAACACACAGGTGTTGGGGAAACAGTAAGCACGCACAGTGCAATCCAATAAGCACACACAGTGCAATCAGTAGGCGCAAATAGCTCAAATCAGTAGGCACAAGAGGTGCGAAACAGTAAGCACACACAGTGCTGAACAGTAAGCGCGTTAGCATTCCTTAATGGCATGCCACTACTATCACAATGGTTCTAACTTGTCTACATGGACATAATCTCTCATATTCATCATTTCTCATAATTTCATATATCACATTTACATTTCTCTTCACATTATACATAATAATGTATTTCTCACCTTTATTTTCTCAAATAATTCACAATTTCACCAATTAATCACATAATCAATCTTTATAATTAACCACATAATATTTCACACATATATTTTTCTCACATATTCATCATCACATATTTTTTACTTTTATTTTCACATTAATTTTCAAAGCTGTCTACTTGCGTCACAATCACTAAATCATTTATATCTTGATCTAAAGAACTCAAAATTATATTCCGCTTGATGTTTATGAAATTAGACTCAAATATATTTTTACTATAAAAATTTCATAAATTTTACTTTAGCCAATTTGTACAGTAAATTCTTTCAATTTACCCCTTCTCTGCAGTCTGACAGTTTCGACCCTTCTTCACTAAAAATTGTCTATCTTTTATTACAGAGATAAAATGATGTTTCTATCTGTTTATTTTGAAAATAGACTCATTAAGGAATTAACCATATAAATTTAAGCCTCTATTAATTTTTCTATATTTTTGTATGATTTTTCAAAGTCAGAACAGAGGAACTCGAACCTACTCTGACCTTGTTACACAAAAACTAGTCTATCTCGAAATATACAATTCCTTTTCTTTCACTATTTCTTCCATATGAAACTACACTCAATAAGCTTTAATTAAATATATAATACGACCCTTAACTCTCTATATAAAATTTTTAGTGAATTTTCAAAGTTAATCCTCTCATTCTATCCAATCTGTTTCAATGAAAACATTTTCTCTCATGTTTCACTACACTAGCCTCATTTAATCATCTTTATAACACATAATTAAACAACAATTTTCATGCTAACAATTCAAATTTATTATGGAGTATAGACTATAAACTAAAATTCTTGTAGTACTTACAACTCTTGTAGAAAGCTTCCTTTCTCTCTTTGATCATCTCTTTTCCTTTCTCTTCAATTATGTCCTTCACCTTCTTTTCTTTCTCTTCAATTTCATACAAAACACATATATTCACATGTAAGTTAAAAACTCCAGTAACTAATATTTTCATGCCAAAACATGAATTAAACATGTATGACATGCTAATCTCTCCATTACTTACCTTGACACTTGAAATTATCAACTTGAGCTCTTGCTCCTTAACACTTCAAATATGTATTTTCTCATGAAATTAAGGTAGTTAATAGCTTAATCTTATGATTTTCTTAAAGAAATTCCAAAGAAAAACGGAAGATTGAAGCTTGGATGCCTTAGAAATTTAAGAAGAAATGATGAAGAAAATGAAAAGAAGAAATGGGTAGAGATGGGGGTAGGTACGGCAAAAGCAAAGAGGAAATGGATGATATAAAATCATCCCTTTTTTAATTCTCCAGACATTTCTGGTGAAATATCTCAACTTACCAAAAATGGTCTAATTCTCCTTAGGTCCTTAGACCTTTCATCACTTCTACACTTAAGTTCTTTTCTTCAATCATTATTCATTTTTTAAAAAAAATATTAAATATTCTAAATTACCATTTTATCCATCTCTAATCACCATAATTCCATGATGGCCTCATCATTTATTTTTGGACTAATTATCCATTTCGTCCTTCGTTCATTTCTATAATTCCCATGATGACTCATAGTTCATTTTGGCTAAATTGTTATTTAGTCCCTCATACTTTCTCACAATTACTAATTAATCCTTAATTTTTCCTAATCTTCTTATTTTAACCACATATTCTAACTCTTAACTCTACACTATTATTGTTCCAACTCCAGTTAAAAAACGCGGATGTTACAGGTTGCAAAGAAATCTGAAGAAGACAATAAAGGATTTAGTTGTTGTATGGTTTAGGTTAGGGTTTAACTTTTGAAAGAAAACGAGATTAAATTTTAGTAAAGAATTTTCCAAAAAAAATAATTTTTAATTGAGGAATTAAAAGTTAAAAGTTAAAATTTTTATGTATTTTCCACGTCTGAAATTATGATGATTTCAAATACTATGTGTCAACCATATATTGGTTATGTGTGCCACCTCATAAAAAAATTAACACTTTTAGTGTTTTTGAGTATTTTGTGTAACGGTTGACAAATTTAAGTATCAAATTGCAAAAAAAAAAAAAAAAATTAAGTACCAAATTAAAAAAAATACCAAATTTTATATTAAACCTTATTTGAATTCACGATTTAGGTGACCGTTAAGTCATTATAAATGCATTATTGGTCCCAAAACATTTTAATATATATTAAATTAGACATGTTATGAATACTAATATAATTTTATTGGTCAAATTTGATGAAATAGGTTAGTCGTCAGGTCAATTAAAAAATAAACAAGTAATCAAAATTAAATATAAAATATTAAATTTAAATATTTTTTTATAACAAAAATTAAATGTTTTAATTAACTCACAAAATTATTTTATTATTATTTTAAATATAACCACAAGTTTTTTTATAGGTTTTGGTTCAAATGACTGGAAAAAAATCTGGTTCCACTTTTTCTAAATACTTTTTAGTTTTTTAATTTTATAATAATTGTTTTTGAATGTAGCTTTTCTATTTGTGCATTTTAAAATTGTTTTAGTAATAATTTTTTTTTCCAAAAAATATTTATTATCTATTTATTATATTTTTATTTTCTATTTTTTATTTTTTGTTCATCCACTGTGCCACAAGACTAGTTAACATAGTACACGTGAGAACTTTGTATTGGTGCAAAAGAAGGTATGGACCCACCTAACATTCAAACCGTTTATATCTACCAGTCTTCTTCATGGAGCCAAGGGAAAGCTTCAATCACCACCCCGTTCTGAGTCATGAAACCTACTCTGCAATCTCTCATCGCATCCCAACTCTTCTCTGGCTCGGTCCCAACTCACCCACTAACACATCACCATGCTCAAAGGAAAAAAGCTCAAGCTTCCCGATCGACTCGGCAGTTTAGTCGCCGGATTCGAGGACAAGGATGAAGATAGCGGAGGAACCGGTTCGGTTTCCGAATTGGGTGAAGAACTCGAGATTCTTCAACCAACCGGATTCAGGTCTGATCGTGAAAGTGAAACTGATGATGATCATGATCATAATGAAGTCCAAGAAGAGGTGCCGATGGTGAAGAGGAAGATGAAAGCCGATGCAGAATTGGAACATAACGGGCGTCAACCGAGGCACGAAAAAGACGGGTCGAGTCATATTTTGGTTATCAAAACTATTGAAGCTGATGAGAAAAGGTCTGATATTGAGTTTGAGGTCAGAGATTTGTTTTATTTCATTTTCTTTTTAACATTAAATTATAGATCCTTTTCTTTATAGTGTTGATCATTTTATTATTATTGTGGTACAATTCAGATTTCTCAGAAGGAGATAAATTTGGAAAAACTTCAAAGAATCGCTAGCACTGGGATTCCTGAAGGAGGAAATTTGCGTGCAACTGTTTGGAAAGTAATTTTTTTAAAATCATTCTAATTAATAAATTTCTTCATTTGATTGCAAGCATTATCAGTTTTTTGCCTACGTTAGCTGGATTATTGAATTTTATTATGTAGCCTAGATATAGATATAGTGCCGAACAGGAGTAATTTACAGAAAATGAAGAGTCGGGTAACAAAGATTCTACATCATTCGAAACTTAAACAGTTTTGAAAATAATGAACTATGAAGATAAGCAATGTTGCTTGGTTGGCCTGAATCATCCTCTTCTCTAACAATGTGATTACCAAAAACCCTAATGCTGCTCGGCTGCATTGGCTAGCCGAAGGCCGCCAGAGTTTTGATATTCAAACCAGAATCTAACTTGTTATTTGTCTTTGAATGTTAAATTCTTGCAGCTGATACTGGGTTACTTACCTCCATCTCGGGACTTATGGGAAAAAGAGCTGAGTGAAAATCGGAAAAAATATGCTAAGCTGAAAGAAGAGCTTCTTTTGACTCCTGTAAGAAACTATTTATGATGCAGCATTTGCTTAGTCAATAGATTTTGTTTAATATAGTTGGAGAATTAAGAATACCTTACATGTTAATAGAAATGCCGTTTAGCTAGGTAGTATATTAGAAGTTTTATTCCACTAATCTTAGTATGGAATCTAGTCAGAACTTGCAAGGATGAAAGAAGAAGCATTTCAGTCTAATGAGCATAATAATGCTCATAGTGATACTGCTGGACCACTTATACGGCACGAAATTTCTCATGAAGATCACCCTTTGAGCCTTGGTAAGGCTAGTGTTTGGCATCAATACTTTGAGGTAAATCTCGGTTCAGTAGGTATCAACCATTGATTGATTCTTTTTTTATGCTATAATTTTGCAAAATGTTTATAATGGATACACTCGTTTCCAGCATACGGAAATCGCAGAACAGATCGACCGTGATTTGCAACGCACACATCCTGAAATGAAATTCTTCTCAGGAGAATCATCATTCGGCAGGAAACACAGGGTACATGTGGCTTTTTCTTCTTATCTCCATGGTGTATTTTCTAGTCAAATACACTTTGTTCAATCTATCAACACTCCAAATTGCAAATAGATGATCAGGCATCCATGTTAGCACCTCTTGTGGTTTGAATACTCACTCCATGCTGGATGTGCTTTTGTTTATAGGAATCAATGAGGAATGTTCTTCTCCTGTTTTCGAAACATGTTAGCACCTCTTGTGGTTTGAATACTCACTCCATGCTGGATGTGCTTTTGTTTATAGGAATCAATGAGGAATGTTCTTCTCCTGTTTTCGAAACTCAATCCCGCCATCCGTTATGTCCAAGGCATGAATGAGGTCTTGGCACCATTATACTATGTATTTAGCACTGATACAGATGAGAAGAATGCAGTAAGAACCATATTTTATTCTCTTTTTCCTTGTGAATCATTTTGATATATGATCCTTGGTCATTTATGGCAACAAATTCTGTTGTTGTAAGCAAATCATTGAGACATAAGAGCTTGGTTTGGTATTATATATTCATTTAATTCCATTATTATGCAGTCGAATGCAGAAGCAGACAGCTTTTCATGTTTTGTCCTACTCTTGAGTGATTCAGTGGATCATTTCTGTCAACAATTAGATAATAGTTCTGTGGGCATCCTTTCTACTCTTTCTCGCTTGTCAGACTTACTGAAAGCCAATGATGAGGAACTATGGCGACATCTTGAATTCACTTCTAAGGCAAGTTTAAAACAAAGTATATAAGGTGTTTATTAAACCCTTTTATTCATTCGATTTCTGCTAAGGTATCATCAAGCTGTATCAACTATGAAACTTGCCTTCTGCGTACTCCTCTTTTTTATACCATGTATTTTAATGAACAGGTTAAACCTCAGTACTACGGATTCCGGTGGATAACATTACTGCTTACTCAAGAATTCAATCTCCAATCTATCTTAAGAATCTGGGATTCTCTTATAAGTAGTCCTTTCGGCATCCAGGTCTCTCTATCTCTAATAGTATAGTCCTTTCTGCTTTTTGTAAACTTAAATGAAGGCATAATTGTTGATAGCAAACTGTTCGTTGTGCAGGAAATGCTTCTACGTGTTTGCTGTGCCATGTTGTTGTGTGTGAAAAGCAGGCTATTGAGTGGTGATTTTGCAGCTAACTTAAAGCTATTACAGCACTACCCTGAAATCAATATAGAACACCTTCTGCAAGTAGCCCAGGATCTTACTCTAGACACCTCTTACTATCGTCTGTCTTCGTAAATTCATACCTCGTCCACTTTTGTAGACAAAAACGTATCTCTTTGACACGGTTTGCAATATCAGACTGTGATTCCCTCTATCTTTCTCTCTTGTCTTGTTGGAAAATGAATTAAAATGTTGCAGCCCTTAAACTGGTGATCTCATCCGGCCAAGAATTTCCCTGAAGTTAAACCCCATATCCTACGGATCCATTGGATTGGATGGTCTATTTTACATCCTTACAGATAGTCATGATTGGATTAGCCAGGCCTTAACTACAAATCCATGCAACACTACTAATTTGGTATACGCTCCGAACCAAAAGCTAAATCTTTTCCTTTTGTCTTAGCATCCCCATTTGCAAAGACCAAAAGAATATTTGTAGGTACAACTTCTTGTTTGGTACACATCCAAACTTATCTCAACTTCTCCATGTGTAGAGTAAATTGAAGATATTTTAAAATATGCTATTGGATGATCTTCTATCTTATCACCCAAAAATCCAATAATTTGAAGTTTTAATTTCCGATAGCAAAATGCCAAAATTCAGAATCTGCCAACCCATTACTCCAAATCTGTTGACTTTCCAAGTCCTATGATAACTGGAAACTTCCGGGAAGCTCCATTTTCTCATTATATTTTTATTACTGCTTCAGCATATTTACTGGTAAACCCAAGGTTTGGCCATAATGGACTTCTTTGTTTATGGCTTTATGGGGTAGATATCTGTAGCAAGCAATTCGCAGAAAACTACAGCAAGTGGACTCCATCAGTCTACCAAAACATGTTTTTCTTTAGTAAAATCTTGACCATACGATGGTCTCTGTAGGCTTTAGCCCTTTTTTCAATTTTGCATCCATTCAATCTAAAAATATGAACTACTTTGGAAAAACATAGAGTCCTATCTTCTTCAGTCTTTTCTAACTTTAGGTCACATCCGCCCACAAATTTCTGACATATTCATTCATTAGTCTTAAAATAGTACAACTGTGCATTCATATTTGCCACATCAGGCCATAAACGTGTGGCTACAAATTAAGTTTAAGAAAGTTTTTCCTTACAACTATCTTTCTGAACTTTAAATGTACGCAGGTGTGTGCGAGGAAAATTGTTGAGACCTAATAGTATGATTAACGTTTTTTATGGTAAAGTTTAAATTTTAAAAACCAATCTCACCTGGAGAATTTTTGAGGGCTTAAAATGAGTCTAATGATTTGATGTAAATAAACCTGTGGAAGGACTTCCCTTATACGATTTCAATCGCTTAGCTTGTTAGGTTTGCCGAGAGGAACGGGAAAAAAATCTGTGTCTAAATCAAGATTATTCTGATAAATCACATCTCACCGACTTTTACTATGCTAATTTATCCGTTACTTTTATGGTTGGATTTGGATTAAATCAAGCATTCAACATAACATTTCCTCTCCAATAGATAACATATAGTCGAAACTAATTACGATTTCAAATTGTTCAAAACTTGATAGCAAAGTATCAAGTGTTGTTGATACACGAATTCAACTTCTGTACCCCTCATTGATTATCAGAGAGATTGAAGGTTATGATTTGACAAATGAGGAGGTGCTTATCTTCAATGTTAAACAAATTAGTAGAAACAGCCATATTTGTCTGCAAACCTGAACCGCAAGAGGACATTAATGATTGAAGACAAGCATGTGCCAATGAAGCCCTAAAACAGCAGCTTTTTTTTCATTTTTTTAAGTACCAAAGCAATTACCCCATTGGTGACACAGTCGTTTTCCAATCTTCAACCGGAGATCTAAGCTAAGCGTCTTAAAAACTCCACTGTCCAATATTTTGGCATCCCACAGTCTGACACATCATGGATGACACCATGCAACCATTCTTCAAGCCTAAATTAACTATAAACTATTCAGCTGTTCAACTTCTCTATACGCTCCCTTCCTTTTATTCTCCAATGCGTGAAACTCACTCTCCGGTTTTAGTGAAACAATTTTGTGTGCAGTTTGTAAGAGTTTCGGAGACAAAAGTTATAGCACCTATGTTCTGTCCATCTTCTAACATTACACAGATCATTGTCGGTTTCTTACAAGTCTCTGTCCTCCTGTTGTCGGTCGTTTCCTTAATTAGCCTCATCTTTCTCATGAGATTCTAACCTTCTGTTGAAAATAATATTAGAAAATATTCCCCATTGCGCAAGAAGAAAAATTCCAACACCTTGTCCCATTTTTCTTTCAATATGGAAAAAAAAATCAAGAAAGGCAATTTTGGTTTTGGGTATAATTTAAAAAAACACACACACACACTAAAGCATTGAAAGCGCCATTAACATTCTTATCCAAAGTCTCCGGAAATTAGTCAATTTTACAATGAGCTGAAAGGCCAAAAACAAATTAAAAACGAAAATTGGAGGGTGCATATCACGCGCTGCCAAATTTGTTGTTGGAAAAAAGAAAGGAATTGGCCATCAAATATGAATAGACGTCAGCAGCAAAGGTATTGCCGTTGGGCTTTGCTGTGTAGTGCACGAGCAGCAGTTAAGAGATCCCAATCCTACAATCCCTTCTCTAAAAGCCAACAACACCACTCATCACCCATTGGCTTTTTCAGCCTTTCATTACATTTCTTAGGTTTTTTTTTTATATTTAAAGAAAAAAAATTAAACCCAACAATCAAGCCTTCTTTTCCTTTCTAGATATATAAATTATTGCCCCATTTGATCCAATATTTTCTATTCATCATTCACACTAGTTTATGTTATGATTTATGAACCATCATCATTCTATTTATCTCTCTGTAAACACCACAAAACTACCCCCCCCCCCAACAACTCTCTGTTCCCCATCATTCCTTTTCATCCATTATGACTTCAATATTGAGTTCACAAGTAGTGGTTTTAGCAACAGCCATGGCAGTTTCTGGTACTGTAATCCTCCTTGCTTTTCGTCTTCAAAAATCTTTCCTTTTGGATCAAATCTCACAGCCTTCTCAACAAGCTCTCCGTTCCTGCATATCTTCCGGTACGTAACAGTTGCATGCATATGTTTCAACATGGGGTGTCCGTGTTCGTAATTGTTTTTAACAGTTCTTTTTTTTTTTTTTTTTAAAGAGGGGAAGAAGAGGGAGGAAAAAAAGAAGAAGAAAAAAGTGCACTTTGCTGAAGATGTGGTTGATCCAAGAAAGGATGGAGAAGAGTTCAGAAAACAGCTGAAAAGTCGTGTTAGAATCAACAATTCAGCAGCTTTGAATTCATCGACTAAATTCAAGAAATTTGGTGGAGGTAAAGATATAGGAATTCCTGCTAATAGAGTTGCTTTATACAACGGAATTCTCAGGGATCGTGGTGTTCAACGATTAGCTTACTCCTGCTAATTTTTTTTTAAGTACCAAAAAACAAGAACAAAGATTTTGGTCTTCAATTATTGTACAGTCAAATCTGAAATTTGTGTTTTCCTTTTTCACTACAGCTTGTCTGTAGTTTGTAATTTTGTAAATAGTCAAGCTTTTCTTTTTCTTTTTTCTTCATCTTAATTGTGATTCCTTGTAGAAAGTTTTAACTGATGGGCGATAGCACTTTGTTAGTATAATTTTTTCCCTTGTTTCTATTTTTGGGAAAAAAATCGCCAGTAACTCAATCAAATGCTTCGATGTTAATTATGTAATTATGTTGACTGATGGGTTTTTTTAACTCAAAAAGAGCTTTCAAGGTTCAAATCACGAATTAATAATATGTTTTTTTATTTAAATTAAAGTCTTATTTTATAAGCTTAAAATTAAAGTATTAAACTATAAAATATAAACATTAACATTAAAATGATTTTAATGATAAAAGCAGTTATGGAAAACTAATCCGCTTGGACAAGCCATTTAAACGGGGTCAAGGGTTATCGCTTGATCCAGCCTTGATCACAATTAACATCTGTCCTCTCAATTCGGATAAATAATGAAGGTAAAAAATTAGTAACAGAATTCAGCCCATGGATGGACTAAACAAATTTATTAACGTCACCACATGTATAATATTTATGTACCCCAAAAAATTGGAATTTTGTGGGTTGCGTTACGTCTTGAACACTGTTTTTTGGGGATAATTTCAATTTCATACTGTTTACCAATAATTTTTTTGGGTAAATACTCGGATTTTATTATTAGGTAAACGATGGCAATGGAAGCATGAGAGCAGATATCTTATAAATTTCGATTTTATCTCTGTGAGAGTTACTTTTAATGGGTCACAAAACTTTTTTATCAACAATTGTCTTGAAAAGTCAACATAATAATAATATTTGCAACCAACAACTCATGAAGTAACCGGCAGTAATAGATCTTAATATCAAGTGAGAATTTCTAAAAAATTGACAAGCTTAATTAAAATTTTTACAAAATTTAAAGGATTCGATAACAAATTTTAAAAATTTTGGGGCTGTGGAGACCCTTGTCTCCTGTAAGTAAAAAGGATTTGTTGAGGTGCTTTTGAGAATATCCCACCGAACGATGTCAGAACTACAAGGGCGGAGGCAGGCGATGGTTGACAGGGCTTTGGTATACTCTCAAACAAATTTTTTTATCCTATTTAGATATTTTACGATTTATAAAATTTTAAATTAATAATAATAAAATTATATTTTAATTTATTGAAGCAATAAAAAAATTTGATTTCGTTCTTGAGCGGAAGGCAGCTTAGCATAGGGTCACATGATGATGTTGTATGTACATGTTATGTCTGTGTTTTTACATTATTAAGTGCAGAGTTTGAGCCATGTGCTTAGAAGAAAAACAACTTTTGCATGACAAATGAGGTGTGTGTTCATGTTTGGATTGACAAAATTACAATTTTTTTCTTTGTTAATTCCATGACGGAAGTACCTTTTCACTCTTACGGTCGGACGGGTTAAATTTACGATAACAATATATATGGCCAGATAAAGATTTTTTATTATTAATATTTACATTTCTTGTTAATTAAAATGGGATTCAAGTATGATTGAGCCACCTCATATTTCAAATATTTTACAGAGAGTTATTATACTGTTTGGTACCTGTGTCTTTCATTTTATTTTGGTATTTTAGTATGGTTGTAATGTTGAATTTAGTATTTAGATTAAACACTATGTGTGCTTCAACATAAAATTATAAGTACTTAATTAAGACACACAAATAAGTTGAGGTCACAAATTGAATATTAAAGATGAATCCAAGTATTTTACTCAAACGAAGAAAAACTCTCGTATAAAATAAACATTGAAACTAAATTTAAGTATCAAATTAAAAGGAAAAAACACATACTGAATTGAACATTAAAATCAAATTCAAGTACCGAATAATATTTAACCCTTTTATAAATTACATAATGTAATCTGAATTAAACTTGTGAGTTTTTCAATCTTTAAGCTAATATAATATTTTACGTTCATTAAATATTATATTTATTGATACACAATACCAATAAAAGTCAATAGAAATAGGTGATGTTTTGATCAATGAGATGAGAGGAAGAAGATAATGAAAAATGGAGTACCGTCCCTCTCCCCCCCCCCCAAAAAAAAAGGGTCTTTAAAAAATATATAGAGAGAGATTTAATCGGATCAGATTTTGAGTTAGAATTCGAATTGAGTTATTATATATTTTATTATTGTCGTATAAAAATATTATATTAATATCACTTTGTCTTTTTATCTATGTCTAAAATTATGTCTGGCACAAAAAAAAAATCTAAAACTATAGGAATTATCAGAGAAAGTTGGAAGGTAAGAGGAGGAGACAAGTAAGGGAAGGAAAGCCTCAAAAAATAACTGAAAATATAGTTGGAAAAAAGTTGCTCCGAGTTTTGAACACAATGGTTTCTTCTCGTACCCCCCACCTTGTCTTTTTTTAATTTTGAATTCGTACTTATGGGGGGCCTCTTTGTGCAAATCTCAAATTTCTCCCCAATTTTAAGTTTTTCCAAATTCCCCCTTTTTTCTGAACAATTGAATATTTTTCTCAAATAATCTTGTAATATGTACTAATTATTATGCAACCTAAAATGTTGTAATAATTAAGGCAGCCATGGCTCGAAAAGAAAAATGGAGTAGGTTTTCCAATGTTTAATGACCCAATAATCAAGCCTAATAATCAATGAACGTTAATTTATTTATCATTTATCCCTGCAGCATCTTGTCTTGTCCCCCAACATGTTTGAGCGCTGATTGGACAAGCCATGTGAAACAATTTTCATGCAACAACCAATCACATTTCTCCGGAGAGGGAGGGAGAGAGAGAGAGAGATCATATCCAGGACATTACTTGTTATTTCTTTTTTTATTTTTTTCCAAATTAAAAAATATGTACAATTTGGTGGGCAGGCATTTCCCTTCCTTTTTTCGAGAGTGATGACTGATTCACGATATGCGTTTGACGAACCAAGCATCTGTTTGAATCACATAGAATGGCATAAAGTTTTTGATGATTCAAAGTATCTAATATAAGTAACAATGATTAATTTTTTTATTGCGTGTATTTTTTAAAAAATAAACGATTGTTCATTAAATTTGTTTTGTTTTTATAGGCGGATCCTCTCAACTTATAGTTAAAAAATGAGGTAAAAAACCATTATAATACATCTCATAATTAAACACTAAATTATTCATTAATCCAACTTTTGTTCTAATTATTATTTCAAATAGATAACATTTTGTTTTTCATGTTTAATAATGTTATATACATACATTTTTAACTATATAGTTACCATTAAATATTAGTCAAATTCAATTATTACTCTCTATACTATGCATAATATATATATATCAAATCCTCGTATTCTAATTTTATCAATTTCAATTTTTCAAATATTTAAAATTTAGTAATGGCCCAAACTTTGCTATTAACATTATACCATGTGTAAGCTATGATTTGATCTTTGTTTTTTAGTGCAATCATTTTTATTTTTTATATTTTTTAAAATTTGAAATTTCAATCAAGACTCGAATAATTATTGTTAAATTTATTAATTAAAGTATATTTTTTTTGTGAATATAAAAATAACAATCTAACATTACATTACACGTGTGATAAAAATATTGGCGCATAAAATTTCAAAAATAACAAATTTAAATAAACAAAAAAAAAATGTTAACGTATGAAAATAATAAAATTAGAGTATAATGACCAAAACTGTAGCTTGTGTGTAATATAAAAGGGATTAGAAAATTTTCATCTTGACCCTGGGATTACGAGGACGTAATTAAGAAATTGGACAGCAAGCGGAGTGCATATGGAATGGAAGTCAGCAAAAAATTGTCAAAAAAAGATACCTTTGAATTCAGCTTTGTTGGAGATGAATAATTGAGAACTCATGACTAAGCAACTTATGCTTACAAGTTGACGAATGATTGGCTAAGATTCGAACTCGAAAGAAACTCAAGGGGATAAAAAGTTACCAACTCTTTTCCCTTTATTTTCTACTGTTTAATGTGTGATGTTTCTTAGAATTAATTTGCTAAATATCTCATTTACATATATCATTATGATGTCAAGCAAAAGGTTTTACCCGTTGAATTTGAGATTAATATTAACATTGACACAACTGGTGACATAATCTACATTAGGGGAATGAAAATAGAATTGGGTAGGTCTTGAGGTTTGAATTTTTGGGGAATTAGGGCAGTGGAAGATGACACATCCCCATTCAGAAAAAAGAAAGAAAAATGGGTCAATCAAAGGTCACCACATCAGTAGAAAGGCACATGACATAGCCGAATCTGAATGCTATAAAGTATAAAAGATGCTGATTTAGATGCTTCCCCGGATGCCTTTGCCCCCTTAATTGCCTCACCAGTTAACCTTTTTCTATTGCATTTTAAATGAAAAAGAAAAGAGAGATTGGGGATCTTTTAATGAAGTGGTCCCAAAAAAAATAAAGGGCCAATACTTTTTGCTTAAGTTAAGCTCCTCAACCAACTCACATAATTAAGATAATAGCTACCCAATAATTTGATCAAAATCCCATTTCCCATATGACCTCATTCATTCTGCTTAGCCTTTTTTACGTCTGTTCAACCAATAAAAAGGGGCATTTGGGTTCTTTACGAAATGGGCTAAATTTAAAGTAACTAATTGAATTGAGGGATTTAGGTGGGTGAGGTAAGCTGATGGGTCTGCCTTTGCCTTTGCCTTTGCCCTTGCCCTATATAATAACCCATGAGGCAGGCGGTTTGAAGATAAGGATCACCGCCATTATTACCTAAATATAAGATTAATATAATGGGTTCTACGCTATTTGTTTCAAGTGGTCATGACGTTGAGTTGATGTTGCGTGTTTGCATCTATTTTAATTTACGATTTTATAATCCACAATTTGGTTTCAATCAATTTAAAATATATCTAAATTAGATGAAATAGTAAATTAATCATTCAGTTAAATTTTTTAATAATTTTTATTGTTTAAAGTTGATCTAATACATCAACGTGAATTATATGTGATTGTTTGATTATTTCGTTAATCACATTATTTTTAATTGTATAAACAGGGGCGAAATTTAAAAAAAAAAATAGGAGAACCGAAATTAAATTGTAAGTTTTATGATAGTAAAAATGTAACTTCTCTATTTTAACAGCCTATAGCTTTATAGTTTTTAAATGATCAAATCCAATTTTTATCATTTTTAAAGAAATCAAAGTGTAATTTTATCTTTACTAATTAAAAATTTTAAAAATTTCATGCAAATGAATGAAATTTTTAACAAAATGAACTAATCTTTGATTTAACATTCAAAAATTAATTTGCTCATTTTCTGAATAGGAACAAAATAAAATACAATCTAACTAAAGAGATCTCCGTTATATTTTTATCAAATTTCATTATTGAAATTTAGCATTGAGAGTAGTTGATAAAAGTCAAACTCAATTAATTAATTAGTTTGCCAACAAAACCAATTTTGGAAAGCAGCACACCTTAAATCTCCAATTTTATGAGGTTGATTATAGCAACTTCAGATTAAACAAACATTCTTTTTTAAGTGGGTGCAATATTGCATCATTGTATGCATATGAACACATTTTAAATGGATATCAAAACATTTTAATTATCAATTTCAATTTCATGTGTTAGTTTGATGGTCAAAGATGCTCATTGTTTTAGATGTGATTTGAGTTCAAATCGCGTCAATCATGTTATTGTTAGAGCTTTATCCTCCATTATAATTCAAATAAAAAAAATATCAATAACTTATAATTCATATAAAACATTGAATGAACATATATCTATTAAGAAACACAAACAATGATCAAAATTATATAATCATACTTGATTTAAAAAAAATTATTTAAATGAATGGATTGGTTTTGCATTGGGTTATTTTATTTTATTGTTGCTGATAAGTTTGATTTTGTATTATGAGAATATGATATGAAAACTTCAAGCACAAATGTGGTGAATTTTTTTCAAAGTATAATTAAGTAAAGATTTTCTTTTTTTGCGGTCAAGTATTGTATCAAGAAAACATAATGAAATGAGATGAAGAGATGTGTTTGAAAATGATATAAAGAAAAGTATCTATTTTTTTTTTTTTGAATATATTGGTGTGATTACATGATAATATATGTTCATATTTTCTTAACCTTTTGATAACGCACACACAAGTACTCGAACTCGGGACCCCTAAAATAAATAAAATCCTCTTTTTTACTGAAACCACTTGTTGAGTTCAAAATATCCACTTATTTTGATGAGAAAAATATTGGGCTTTCTTAATAAAAGTTTTATTAAGATAAGATGTGTAGAACAAAGACCAATAACCCACATAAACATAAACCATATATTTAATGATGATAAGCCCACCAACAATATCCATATTTCAATTAACATGTTTATGATTAAATGAAGAAAAAAACAAGACGGGCTGATGCGGGTCAGGCTTGGATCCATGTTTTATGTTGAATTTGGATTAAGATAAAGCCCATCTGATTTATCGGGGGCTTCAATGTTTTTTACTGCTGCCTTTGGACATACATGTCCCCCCACTTCATTTGTAGGAATTAATCTATCCTACTATTAATTTTTGGGCAGTCCATTACGATAAAATATCATAAAAAAGTTTAAAAGAAAAAGAAAAAGCTTACCGATTATTTGAATCCAAGAGTGTTTAGTGCATTTAAACCAATCATTTTGAAGTAAATTGAATTTTAACTCGATTAGTATGAGAATTATTGCTAGATTTGGTCATAATTCGGGTTATCCATCTAGGTCCGAATGCTCACTCAAAAGTTGGGAGACTTTGGACAAAAATATTTGGTTCAAAAAATGGGTTTGGGTAAAAAATTAACCCTATGAAATATGGGTTGACCTCGGGTTAAAATGTTCAAGCCCAAGCCTAATTTGGCCCGGCCCGTTTTTAAGTTTATTATATTTTATATTATTTTATTTTTATATATTATGTAATTTAGAATACATTAAAAAAAACCTAAACAAAATGTTGTTGAACAAAACACGTTAGCGAACATAAATAAATATAAATATTTCTATTAAAACAAGATCTCAATAAAATTAATATAAATATATATTTATATAAAATCATTAGATTTAAACAAATCATATTTATTTAAAAATATCAGATCAAAAAAAATATTAAAACGAGATCTAAAGACACTAGAAGTCGATTTAGAAAATCGAATTTTTATGAGATGTTGAAGCTTATTTGCACAGTTTCCTTAAGATAGATTCGGCCGCTCCTACGGTACTTGAAGAAACATTGGTCGTTTCTCTTCTAAGATACAACAATAATATGATTGCGACAGTAGCACCTCTGCTGTGATCAACGAACAAACCAAGCCTTCTTCTATCACCGAAACGTTTGGAAAATACCAGAGAGAAAACAAAGAATTTTCGAGAGAGAAAAAAATCAAAATAACACCGTTTTCTGTCTATTTTGTTGCAAAGAATTCTACAGTAATTAAGAAAATATATTTTGAATAAATAAATAAATCTGATTTAAAGGAGCCTATAAATCAATTTGATAGGATTAAATTAAATCAGGAAATAGTTTAATTTGAAAACAATATCAAATTGATATTTTGTCCTTTTAATCTGTTGAGGAAAAAAATAATTTACGTTTTTTGGCTAAAATATCTGTATGCCCTTCTTGGGCCTGACCGATCGAGACATTTCACATCGTCCACGTCGTGCGGGTGCACCCTAACCTCGATGGATTTGGATTTGCACTTCTTGTGCCCCCCTAAAATTATAAAAGTGATTATTTTTTTATTTAACCCCTTAACTTTTGAAAACTTTGACCCCTTCAAATTTTGTCTCCCCTTTCAATTTTGAACATTAAAAAAATATTTTCTTTTTTTTTATTTAATATATTTTAACTTTTTAACTTTAAATAAACATTTTTTTTATTTTTTTCATATTATATATTTTAATTTTTTAACTTTAAATATTTATATAATATATTCTTTCGTTTTTTAGATGATATTTGTTCACTTTTTAATATACCATTAAATGTGAATTTAGGTTAAAATTTAATTTGTTAACTAGTGAAAAAGAAGTCACTTTTCCTATTTCTATTAACAACTGCTATCATCAACGTTTGTCTTTCAAACGCGGCATCAAGTTTGTCCTTTAAGGTTTTTTTTCATCTTTTTACAATTTTACTATTGTTTTTATTGTGTTTTAAAGTTTATAGTTTAATTTTATTTTATAGTTATTAATTTTTTTTATCTTTTAAGATATTGTAGTTATGAAGTCGAAAATAATTGATTCGTTTTTTAAAAAGAAAAGCACATAGACAACACAATCACTTTAAAAAACGTCACAAACTGAGGTACCACCTTCATTGTTTGCTCCTTTAAACTATGATACTCTGTCTTTCTCAAATTCCTATAGTTGAAGAGGGTTTAGCCTTTAGCTGAAGAAGGAACATACAATGATAGACCAAGAACCTTTAGCACCACCCTTTAGCAAGAATGAAAAAGAATAAAAGAAATAGAACGAGATATTAACAAAGAAAAAACAATAAAAGATTGGGTTAATATCTCGCCCTCTTTCACCTCGTCCATTTCCTTTATCGTGGTATAGAACATGACAAGCGTAGGTTGAGCTGCACAGTTGTTGAGTTTGCTATTTTCTGTAATATCCCTATATGCATTGTAATATCCCGACTTTAAAAATATAAAATTATGGTAGAAATTATTGAATAAAAGTTTTATAAATAAATAGTAGTATAAGAAGTTTTGATCGTTTTTTGAGGAAACTATTGTACATGGAAAAATAGAGAAATATTATTAGGAGCATGTGGTTAGTTAAAAAATTCGTTATTGAGTTCAAGGACTAAATTGAATAAATTGAAAAAGTATAGAAACTAAAGTGCAAATATTTTAGTTTTATTTTGATGGAAGGACCTAATGGAAATTTTACCATTACTTAAAAAAAAATCAATGATTTTTATTATTATCATTATTATCAAAAGATATATTAATTAATAATAACATTATAATAAATAATAATATTTTATTATTAATAATATAAAATATAAGAAAAGAAACACAGAACATTGTTCTCAATTCTCATCTTTTCTTTTGCCTTGTTCCATGTTCTCTGTTTCTCTCACGAAAAGTGGGAAAAAAAATTTTCATAATTTTCTTTCAAAATTCAAGCATAAGGTATGGTCTTTTTTAATTTTTTCATAGATTTTGAATATTTAAAGCTTGTTCTAAATATATATACCAATAATTTTTTATTTCATCAAGTATTTTAAAAGTTGCCATTAAAAAATATTGATGGAAGCTTAAGAAATTTAAGTGAAATAAGGATATTTTCTCGATAGAAAATTATTAGAAGATGAATTCTAACTTGTTAGAAGTAGGAAAAAGAAATGAAATTGGATGAGAAGTTTATTTGATTTATTTGGCTATAGTGAAGGGGTAGTAGAGAAAATTGACTATTTTGAGTAATATTGGTGCTAAATGATAGCTTATAAATTAGTGAGTGCTCCGGTGAAGACGAAATTGAAAACGGATAATCGAGTTGAAAGATATGAGAATTTCAGATTTGGAAGCTTAGTATATTAACTTGATTAATCATGCATATTTATGTTGTTTTTATTAGTTTTAGTATTAAAATGGGTAAATGATATTATTTTGTATTGAATTGCTCATATTGTAGCTAAAAACGAAATGAGCACCTTGAAGGAGAAAGATGAAGAGAAGAAGTAAAGAGATTAAAATTTTGGTTTGTGCTAATATCTTATTTTCATTACATAAAGCTTTAGAATAATTAGACTATTATGATTAATTATATTAATTTTATTTATATTATTTTTATGAGTTTTTAATGAGTTTGAATTATTTAGTTAATATTTATAAAATTATGATTTGAGATGGAACATGTTTATTTTTTCAAATGATTAATTTAGCAAATACAGGGTTATATTTTGAGCTTGAGTATTATGATTTTGAATACTTGAGCAAGAAAATATCTTATATGTTTTTGAATTGGAAGTCTAATTTTACATTAGGCAGAATATATGATTTGATCATGATATGAGACCAAAAATGAGAATGATGTGAAAAATAGAATTGAAATGAAATTTGATTTTTATCCCGATATACTAAGTTAGACTAGATCAGATATAGTTGGCATGCCATAGAGTCTTTATATCAGAGAATTTAGATCTCCCCAATTCTCAGACGGTCGAGGGAGAAATGGCCAAATTGGTTAATTTTATTATTGTTAGCCCCAATTCCCAGAGGGTCGTGGGCAGTCCCAATTCCCTGAGGGTCGTAGACTACTCTGATAGTCATCGTTGCCGAACAACTCGAGTTGGCGGATTCCTGTATCTGGTTACGAGTCTAAACTTTAGTACGAGGTTTAGATTGAAACAAAAGCAAAAACAAAAGTTGAATATATTTGAATTTTTTTATTGTGTGAATTAAATTGATTATATGATTTTAAATTTGAATAAAAAGCTTATTGTTATTTATTTACTTTTATTAACTAATCTATATTTAATACTTATGTAATGATTTATATGATATTAGCACCACTAGCAAAAAATTGCTCAGCGTACGGTTTGTCTATTTTTTTGTGCGCAGGTAGTTAGATTCAGTAGATCGTACGAATAACATTCGAAGAACCGGAATTCAGCTCAAACAAAGTTGGTGAAAAGTTTACTTTTTGGTTAATATTTATGGCATGTACATTGGCTTATATAGACATAATATTGTCTCATAAATTAAATTTAAATATGTTTATTATGTTTCTTTTGTTAATACTTTATAATCAATGTTTTGATGAAATGGTTAAACGTAGATGTCAAGTTTATTGAAATGCTTTGAGAAATTGAAGTGCTGGGAATTGATTTGGGAGATTATTTGAATGCGAATATATTGTGAAATGCAAAATTTTATAGGGGGATTTTACGTGTGTTGTCGAAATTTTTATAAAATATTTTTTTTCTCACTACGCTTTAAAAAAAATAGAAAAGTAAGTTGTTTCGACAACGAAATGTGACATTTTATATTCGGATCAAACAACTGGGTCGGGTATAAGGTGTCACGTGCATCCTTTATTTTCTAAATTATAAGAGCCAAAAAAGAAAGAAAGCAATTGTGCTCCATTTTGTTTAATTCCTCTTGCAACCCATTGAAGCAGTGGCGGAGCCACTATCCCCTAAAATGGTAAATTTTCAATTTTAGTATTTTATAATTTATAAAATTTTAAATTAATAATGGTAAAATTACATTTTAACCCCCCAAAATAATAAAAAATTGATTTAACATTTTAAGTTTTATAAAGATATAGGCTATTAAAAATGATAGAATTGTATTTTTACTACTGTAAAAATATACAATTTAATTCTGTCAAAAAATTTATTTTTGTTTTCGTCACTGGTTGTCCTGTATCATGTGTTGAAAGCTTAAGTCAAATAATAGTATGGGCTTAGGCTTAATAACTCAATTGCTCGTAAGTCTAAGTAAAAGCACTTTACTCGTTGAATTTGGTTGTCCCTAAGAAAGTTAGTAAAAAGAAAAGAGAGCAAGAAAGCTATAAGAGAATGGGAGACTTCTTATTACTCAAATGACTTGTGTACAAATGAAAGGTGAGGTGTCATTCTATTTATAGTTCTAGCCTCAATACATCAACGATGGAGATAAAATTACAAAGTTCACTATGGACAATGGAGATCTAATCTCTAAAATCCCCAAACAACTCATAATAAATGTTATATAAGAGCGTATGATCAAGTGTGGACAAATCTATTTATATTCATCTAGAATATTCCAAGGCTCAATGGACTCATGTAAGCCACAAAATCCCCATGGAGTGAAATTGGGCCTTTTGATGGTTCTTGGTGCTCTTTGGTAGCCCGAATGGATGCCAAATTTGTCGAGACAACATTCTCCCCCACTCGATTTAGTGATATCCTCGTTGCTCCTTTCTCATGGAACTTATTGATCTTGTCCTTTAATTGCTACAAGGCATCCCTCGATTCCCTACTATCCTCGACATCTGGTAGCCCTTTCCACTTCACAAGGTATTATTGCCTCGACATGTGATATTGTTGCCTATGGACCCGATCGAATAAGATGCATTCAACTTCCTTATCGTGAAATGGCTTAGCTTAGGTCGTCTCGGTCTTCAAGAAATGGCTTCTAACATGCTCACATGGAGATTGAAAGGACTTTGAAATGAGTGGGAAGCTCAAGCTTGTAGGCCATATTGCCTACTCTCTTGATGACTCGAAAAGGTCTCTCGTATCACCGCATAAAGACTTATAACATTGGATCTTGGATTTTTCATAATTTTTAAATATTTGTTTACATTTTTTTAATTTTGTCAGTTATTTAAATTTTTTATAATTTAATTATTTTTATAATTTTTATAAATATTTTTAATGTTTTTTAATAAGTTTTAAATTTTTTTGGTTTGTGGTCAATGCCCAATTAATGTCGACCAACTCCCACATCAACGGTCAACGGAGACACGTGGTGTGTTCTGATTGGTTGTTGATTTTTTTAAATATCGATAACAACATGGGCCAAATATAATGAGATAAAAAAAATTAGGTATCAATGTGGGGGATATGAGTATAGTTCAATGAATAATATGATTATGAAATTAAAACATAATGATATACAGGTTTAATTTTATAAACATGATAATTCATATTAGATTGAATTCAAATAAACAATATTTAGAAATTATTTTTAAAATGTAAATACCACAATAGTAGATTATGTGAAGTTCTATTTTTTTATATATAACATCTAACTTAATTTTAATTTCAATTATTGAAGAATATTGTTACCATTGAATAGTTTATTGTATTATTATATCTATTTCAATTTTAATCATGTATTTAATTTATAAAAATAGTGATAAACTTAAAAAAAATTAAATGAATTTGAAATTGTTAGTTGAATAATTAAACGTAAGCAAATCCAAAAGAATTGATTATAAAAATATAATTTGTAAAACACCATAAAAATTATATAAAAAAGGTGGAAGGGTTTATGCTACAATTTTCTCCTCGAAAAATGATTACTTTCTTTCTTTTATCATGTACCAAAAATTTATAACGTAAACACAGTGGTGTGACGGAGCCAAGGGGGGTTGGGGTTGGCAAGGGCTCTAGCCCTCTTAAAAAAGAAATTTTTTTATTTAGATTTTTTATAATTTAATAAAATTTAAATTAGTAATAATAAAATTATATTTTGGCTCATTAAAAATAATAAAAATTTGATTTAATCCTTCAAAATTTATAAAGATATAGACGATTAAAATAGTGAAATTACATTTTTACTATTGCAAAAATATATAATTTAATTCCGATCCCAAAATAATTTTCTAGCTCCGCCACTAGTTAGATTTTTATATTGATAACAAGTTTTTTAGGAAATATTGATAATTTTTAAGAAAAATAAAACTTGTTATGTTTTTTTATACTAGATTTAAAATTATTTATAATTTTTAAATAAAAAGATAAATCTATATATATATATATATATTTTTTTTTTTTATATTTTTTTTGCATATAATTAACTTGTTTCAACATTTTAATGATTAGCTTATTAATTTGGAATTTAGGTAAATTCAAATAAACAAAATATTTTATTCAATATATTAATCTTATAATTTAATTTAAAATTAAAATTTAGCGAAGTGAATAATCTCATATCTAATCCGATATTTCAAAAAAGGGTCAAATCCATAATCAAAACCCTAAAGCGCGTGCATTTCAAACCTCTTCAAAAAGCTTTTGTTCTGATTAGATAAGAGTAGTTAAAAAAACAGCTCCTCCACCCCACACCCATAACCCAGGAAAATGAAATCATAGCATAAATTATACTTTCTCAAGCTTTCACTAATTATGATTTTCTTCTTTTAAACTGCCCAATCAAATTGCAGCAACAACTGCCATTAGCACCCCTCTTTTATTTTTCCTTTCTATCAAAGTATCTTTCTCACCCACTATCCTCAATATTAGGATAACAAAAATTGAAAATATCAAGTACCCAATAATTTATTTCCAGATTCCTCAGTTTCTGTTTCAGCTAGGTTTTGAGTTTTCTTTTTTTTTTCCCCGGATTATTGTTGTATTCGTGGTGGCTGTGAGGTACACTGATGATCGGTGTTGTTTGATAGTTTCGCCCGGGAAAAAAAGAAAAAGCAATGGTCACTGTTCATCGTATGATCACTACTTGGGTAACTGACCTTCTTGATTGCATGTGGTAATTTTTTTCCCTGAATGATTTCATGGTTTATTTTTATTTCGGATTTTTTTTTTTCACTTATTTTTGTAGTTTCATGTGATACTTAAGGCGCGTTTTAAGTCACAGTTTACCTGATTTAGTGCTGGCCTTTGGATTTGAGAATACCTATATACTGAGAAAACGAGATTAATATTTGCAACTATATTATTGGGCTAAAGAGTAGCAATTTAATAGAATATGAGTCAAAAGGGAGGCCTTTATAAGGAATTAGGACCAAAACCAGTTTTTTTTTTCTTGTATAAATCACCAAACAAAAATGTTGAAGTGGAAGTCCCAATCTTTAAAGACAAGGAACCACATTTTTTTTCTTTTCTTGGTCGGGGAGTGAGTAGCATCATGCTAGTACGAATTAGATACAATGGCATAGCTGTTTATGCACAATTTGTTGCAACTGTAAATTGTTTGATGGCATAGAACAAAATCCTGAGTTAATAAACATGTGATGGGAGGTGGAGAACAAGGGGGCTTTGTGAAACTTAATATGCTTGTATGATTTAACTTGGTTTCAATGGAACTTTAGTACCATGAGAAGATGGCAATATTAGTAATATCATGGAGGGAAATGTAGAAAATGGACAAAATCTATACAGGTTGAGTTGCTGTTTCTGTATCTCATACTAGCTCCCTTGACAAGAAATTTGTTCCTAGTTGGTCATTCTAGGAATCCTGGAAAGGGTATAATTTCTTTGACCAAATGAAACTTCCTATAAAATATGCCTGGTCTTTTCAGATTTGTGTGTATGGCCGGATTAAGGTGCTTATGTATGTCAAGGAATTCGTTTGTAATTGGGGAAGATGTCTCCAAGTGGAATATGCACATACTCTGAACATAGTTGCAAGTGTGCAGAAGAGTCTGTTGACAATGTCATGCCTCTTTCCCAGTGTAGCGGCTGGGAAACCAACAATAATACTACTTTTTAGGAACTTTTTTAGCTTTCAAAATGGTAATATGTTTTTCTTTCCTTTTATTAGCTAATCTTAGGACTTCCTTAATGTCATTGATGCAAATCAGACCTGTAAATTACTAGCCTAGCTGCTCAAGCTATCTAACAGACACAGAGTGTTTTTCTTTTATTGCCTTTTCAATATATGATATCGTTCCACTCGGAGATATAGTTGGCAAATTGCTGCAGGACTTAACAGTTGATACAGTATGGCTGTGTAACTAGTGAATTTCAGTGATATTTTCCTATTTCTAGAAGATGAAAAAAGCAAAGGGAAAATGTAGCTTTCTACCAAATTTACTTTTGTTTAAAATGGTAAAACCCTTTTGCTACGGGCTCAGTTCTGCAGTTGCTTCTTGCTAGATGTTTTATATATCTGTGTATGGTTTTAACCTGGTTTTCAACAGAGCAGTGGTTGTTTCGGATGCTGCACTAAACCCACACCGATTATTGCTGTGGATGAGCCAACAAAAGGATTGAGAATTCGAGGTCGTAGAGTGAGGAAGCCTAGCATTTCTGATGATTTTTGGAGCAGCAGCACGTATGAATTGGAAAACAGTGCCCTCCAATCTCAAAGGAGCTTGTCATCAATTAGTGCATCAAACCCAACTCTAAGCCAATGCAGTAGCAACAGTGGCATTGTCAACCCATCTGATTTTGTTAATCAGGGCAAGTTTTGTTTATTATATTTAATATATATATTTCCAAGTCGACGGAATATATGGGCCAAGGATAGATCATGAAATTCAATTCATAGTGTTATTGTCAACTTTGAGTTTCTAAAAATTAAAACGTACAATTATATATGTGTTCATTGCAGGTCTTATTGTCTGGAATCAGGCCAGACTCCAATGGATTGGAAGTAATAGGCCTAGGAACCATACTCGACAAAGTCGACAGCCCAGATTAAGGTGTGTCACTCTTCATCTTGAGATTCGGTGTCTGTATTAATCCTACTTATCTTAATTTCCCTGATGTTACATTGTTACAGTTTGAATGCATCGTATGAAAGTTTACTTGGGACCAGGAATCCATTCCCACGACGGATTCTTCTTTCCGTAAGTCTACTCTTCGTGTAACCGGCTTTTAAGTACAGCTTTTCTTGGCCTGCACTAATTTTTCTGTCTTCTAACAATGACTTAATTTGCAGGAAATGGTTGATTTTCTGGTGGAAGTATGGGAAGAAGAAGGATTGTATGCTTGAAGTTAACATCAAAAAAAGGAAAAAAATATTTCAGTCATTTACTGTCCATCTTTGTGATTTTGATCATTTAGGGAAAGCTGTATATAGCTATGGGGAAAATGAAGCAAAAAAAGGAAAAGAGATCAAAAAACAGAAGTTCCTATCTCAATTTGTATAATTTCATAGTATCCACAGTCTACACTCTTTTGTTCGAATGCTTTTCTCCTTCCCTGTTCTTCATTTTCATTATGCCATGTTAGATAAACTGGTATAGTAACTTTTTGCTCTCGTTTCGTTCTATTGTCATTATTTAAACATGAATGAAATTACGTATTCAATTTACGCGTCGTTTTAAATTTTTAGATTTAAACGCGTTTGTTTTCATATCAATACTTTCAGCACAACATCCAGCCTGTGTGCCAACCGCCGATGTGTCATATCTTGACCGAGGCTAAGCCATCTTATCAATGCCAGGGATGCAGCTTCGCTTAATGAATGTTGATCATGCACAAAGACAATAGAATTACAGTTTTCACATTGATCTATCAACGACCACCGTTTTCAAATATCTTGAAAGCATTCAAGGAAATGATTAATTGAATCTTGGAGAAATAATCAACTTGATGATCTCATTCACATGAAAGCTCCCCTCTTTTTTCTTTTAATTTATTTGCCTTCCTTTCTCTGTCCTTGTTTCTTGAACCACTGCTTTTGGCTTATTACACAACGCGGTACGTGTAAGCATATTCTATTTAGAAACATTAAGACAATTTAAGAGTTACGCACATCGCAAAAAAGAATACTTTTAAACTTAAAAATCCAATCTTGTTGATTCATGCATATCATATTCTTCCCCACTCGGCAACCAACCTTCAGCCTCCCCTTTGTGTAATAAAAAAATAAAGCAAATTGGATGTTGAAACGTGGGCTGAATTCCTAGTACCAAACCAAACACAAACCTTTTCCTACCTTCCTCCCAATTCCCAATATTTACGTCTTCTCCCCCTTTTTTTACCAGGAATCTTAATCAACCCAAGCTGTCTAACCCCCTGCTATTGCCTCAACTTGATATATATATATATATATATATATATATAAAGAAGGGTTTGCTTATTCGTTATTTATAAACATTTTTTAAGACTGGTTTCATTTTTTATTTCAAAAAAGATTTATTGCATTTAACATTGCATTAGTTATATCCTATATAAAAATTGCAATTGGGGGTTGCACTTGCTCCATGCAGACATAAAATCCTGGTTGGAATTTGGATTAACTATGAGCTACCTCCATGATGGATCCACTGAAAAAAGAAATCAGTTTGGAGATGAAATCAAATGGCATTGCATGATTGGGTCTGACTTTGAGATATCATGTATAAGTAATAGAGATACGCCGGATTACCAAGTACCACCAACTTGCTATGCTGTCGAAATCAAGGTCATGCTTTCCTTCTGAAACAACATGATCAACTTGAACTGGAAAACAGGAAAGTGCAGCTAATGCAATAATTCTTTTTTTTTTTTTTTCTATTTATATACTTAAAATAAAATCAAATGGTTGAATAGACAATGACAGAAGAAGTAGTGCAGAAATACGGATGGGGGCACTTGCACAAGTTGAACGAGTCCTTTAAAACACTTCACTTTCCAAATTTCTTATCTTTGCCAAATTTTCATATTTACCAAACTGCAAAGAAAATGATGTTTTTCAATGCAATCAAAACTCACTCAAAGTGAAGCACAAATTTGAGGTTGTAAAAAATTGAAGAGATTGGATTCAATTATTCAACACTGATTTTTTTTCTTCCCGCTTTTATTATAATATAAAATTCTCACGATTTTATCCCCGGTTACATTTATTTTTATTTTTTCAATTTTGATTCCAGCCCGCAACTTGGTATGGGACCAAGACACAATCCCATATGCCAACCAACAACTTATATTCAATGCATATTTTTCATTACTTCAAGGCAACGAATTTCACCATAAAAATCTAATGCATGCATCTCTCTACCCCATCTTCAAGTTGAGTTTGTCAAATTTGAAATTCATGACATCTTTTGTTGTGTTTTATTTTTCATTTTAAATCAAAAGCGAGGGATGAAATTAAAATTATGGGTGGAAAAGCACAGTTATGAATTACCCCATGCCTATGGATATCATCATCATTTTTTCCCCACCTAAAATACTATCTATTTGTGATGGTTAAAATGTGCTTCTAGTCTCCTATGCTTTTCAAAAATTAGAATTTTAATCTCTTTGTTTTTCATATTTTAAAATTCGAGTTCAACTGTTAATATTATTAATTTTTTTGATTAAATTTATTGTTGTAACATTTTGAAATAAAAAAATTATTCACTTGATATCATGTACTTAACCTGAATTTAACAAAGAAAAAATAACAATATTAACAGTTGAACTTAAATTTTAAAATATAAAAAAAATAAAAACTAAATTAATAAAAATACAAACACAAAAATTAAATTTTTAATTTTCAGAAAATACAAAGACCTAAATCACATTTTAACCATGGTGATGAGCCACTAAAATCTTATCAAGTCAAATAAATAAATGTGAAAAGAAGGGAAAATGGATTTTGTGAAGTTAGTGCCATTGAATTTTGTACTCTCAAGACTTGATGGATGTAGTTTTGGAGTATGGCCCACAATATTCAATTGGGAAAAAAAAAAAACATTATGCATACATTTAATCTGGTAACAATTTTTAGCGACGAAAGAATCACGTACGTCGCCAACTGGTTGGGCTTTTCGGATTTTATATTTTATTTCATCCATCACCGGTTATATATGCATAATAAGGGTAAATTATAAGAAAAGGCCGATTTTAAAAAAAATAATTAGGATTTCAGTTTTTTTTTCATATTTAAAGAAATAGGTTGATTTTGAAAAGAGAAATATAAGACATGTTTTCTTGCCATATAAGCTTAAAATGCGTCTAGACATTGTAATAGTTTTAAGGTATATTTGAGTTTATGGTGATACAATAGCATTTCGAGATTCATGCATTTCATCGGTCGTGTTGAGATGAAATTATTACCTTAGAAGTTTATCGCATTGCAACTTAAGTTACCAGTTCACGGTAGTTATACGGCCACGAGTTGAAGTATAACTAAGACTCCTAATTGACAGTGGTTATGCAATCACAAATTGCAATATAACTCGGGCCCTCGATTGACAGTAATTATATGGTCACGAATTCAAGTTTCATGATACTAGGAGAAGATGCTTTATAAAAATCATACTTAAATTTGAGATCAATATCATAGGAAAAAACAAAAGGGATTTTCAGTATAATGAACTTATTTTTTTCTCAATCTCCACCGAAAAAGTATCTTTAACCTCATTATTTGAAATCCGTAATAGAGTTGGGGTCAAAAAGATTTTCGAGAGAGGAGTGACTTTGGTGCTAGATAAAAAGATGAAACTCAAGTCGGGGTGATAGCGATTGTAATTATTAATGAGTTCTTTAATAACAACAATAGATTAATACGCATGAATTACTTGTATAAGACTTGAAATTGATTGTATAACGATTAATATGCATGAATTACCTGTAGTTAAATGTATATTGATTATCTAATTAATTGTTATAAATAGTAGTTGTTCCGACAACGAATGTGACATCTTATAGTTTAGACCCAACAATTGAGTCGGGTATCGGGGTGTTATATTAAAGTTGTTATTTTATCAATTTTAAAAGTTATCACTGTTAGCCAATTTGTGATAAAAAAATATAAAATTGAATAGTTGGAACCATTTTGTAATTTTTCATATTTTAGTTTTATAACTTTTCATAGTTGGATGATAAAAAAATACTAACAGATAATAATTAAATAATAATTTTATAACTTTTTTATAATTAGATGATAAAAAAAAATACTAACAGGAAAGTGACTATAAATATAATTTATTCTTAAAATCTAGTAATGAAACGAAAGAGAGAGAAACATGGAATCCAATCTACAACACACTAATAAGCGCCGTGTTTATCCATTTCCAGAACGAAAAGACAAGCAAAATTAAAGACCGCCCGTTCCCTTCATACCTTGTATTAGATTAAAAGCTGTCTTATTGATAAAAAGGTGCATTTTTACCATTAAACTTTTAAAAAATTAATCAGTGGTTTTTTAAAAAAAAAAAAAAATCAATGGCGAATGGCGTCTTCAACTTTTAAGAATTTTTAAATATCAAAATCGAGTCTAATTTTATTTAAGTTATATATAAAATATAAAATTTATTCTAATTTTCAATATGTTTAAAATATTTTAATTATCGGTGTGACTTTTAAAATATTAAAATTCAATTAAGCCAACAAATTATAATTTCTAGAACCTTGAGTTCAACGATTCTAACCCATTTATTGAAAGCCAACAACAAAGAAAAAAGAGACCATTAGTCAAATCTATTCTTCATTTCCGGCCGTACATTGGACCTAAATAAAATAAATTCACAAAATATGACCCTCTCCTTTTTTTCTCTTTTTCTTTTTTAACAACAAATACTAATAATAAATAAATAATAAATCAAATTCAACGCACATCATTCTCCCTTTGTCGATGATAAAGAGAGCCTCAAAGCTGAAGCATTTGGCAACCCATTTGCCTATTTAGGCCCCATTTTCCCTGTTTAGTGTTTGCCTATTTAATTTAATTTAATTTAATTTGATTTCATTTCATTACATTTTATTATTTGGGTTAATGTAGAGTTATTTTTCTTCCTTGGTGAGCTCTAAGGGTTTGACTGTCATCCCCCAGATGCAACTTTTATGGGTTTTAATCATAGTTAAAATATCTAAGTTATTTTCATTAAAAAACTTGTTACACCATACTTATGCAAGACTTTTAATAAATGCACTAAAATATAGATTAAGATTATTTTCAAGTTTACTAGACATTAATTATATTAATATTTTATTATAGATACATCTAAATACTTTAATTAATAAAACCATTTTCGAAATTATAATGAAAGGAATTTCACCAATCGTGATCACGTGTACAAAAAATTATTGGTTCACGAAATGTAAACAACAGTAATTATATATTTTTGGATAAATTGTTTTTACTGGTCCATGTATTCTGTGTGACGTTTCATACGCTTCATTTGATTAATTTTAATGTTACAAATTTTGAATTTTAAAAATTTAATTTTGATCCGTAGAATTTATTAATTAGTTTTATGAGTATTTTCTGAAAATAATGAATTGACATAATGTGATGATATAGTGTCACACAAAATTTCGGCATCGATGAAATACATATTATCAATAAGGAAATAAATGAATATTTTCATTTAATTAAAGTAATAAATAGGGGTTATATAAATTAAAATTGAGGCAATAAAAAACAAAGTTTAGACGCAACATCAACCTCGAAATATATAAATTTAATCTCAATGAACCAAAAAGGAAAATGCAATGAGCAGTCCCAAAATAATTACATAATCACCGCCCGCAATTGAATTCAATGTTTATTAAAAGGCAAAATTGGCGATTTGTTTAAATTTCAAAGGCAAGTAGCCGATAACCAGGGGTGTTAGTTAGGTGAGGAAAATAAAAAAGAAAAGAAACAGGTTCCGAGGAAAGATACATTGCATGTGCAGTGTCTAATGTATCTGCAATAAAAAAACATCCAATTTTAAACTAATAATTAACTGGAAAATTCTTAACACCACATTTTCTTTTTTTCTTATTCCACAACCAAATAAATACAACTCTCATGTTCTGTTTCAGCTAAAACACAACAAGCTTTGGTTTTCCTTTCTTCTTTCACAACAAATTTTTATTTTTATTTTTGCCCTACTTAGTGGGGTTTCAGTATTCTTTCATCTGAACCACTTCTGATGCATTCAAGCTTTCGAGGATTATACTTGGTCTGCGTTTTCCTAGCGTTTTCTATTGTTGGGTTTTGCTTTTTGGGGTTCAAGGCTTTGGAGAAAGGTTTTTTCTTTCAAGTTCAACCATGCCTGCTCTTGTTAATTACAGTGGTAAGCTTCATTTTTTTTTCTTTTCTTTTTTTTTTTTTTTGTGGGTAAAGATTGGCTTGAGCTTATAGATATGTTTATGATTCTTAGATTGATGATAGAAATTTAAGCATTATATGTTGATATAGATATCCTTATGGGTGTTTTTATACTTGATTTTCTTTACGAGTCTGGAATTGGTTTTAAAGCATGGCTATGTTAGTTTTTAGCTAGAAAAGGAAGTCAAAGGATTTAGGAACGATTAGTTATATGGATATGTGTTACGGGTTTGGATCTTTGAAGATTTGCATTAAAAATTGAAAGCTTTGCATAGTTTTAAGGTTCTTCCTTCGTTGTCTTTTGTTTGATTGATCTTGGAAAGGAAAAAAAAGGATATTGTAGGAATATGTATGATTTTCACTTAGCTTTCCTTTTTTATTTTGGAAATATTCTTTGAGTAGGTGGTGATGATGTGTTTATTGGGATTTTCAGGTGATGATGATTTCTATAATGGAGGGTCCTTTTATACAAATTCTACAGACTTGGGTAGATTGTGTTCAATCAGTTCCCAAGTTGATGTGTACTGCCCGCCTCGTAAAAGAACGCGTATTAGTGCCCCATTTGACTTCGGAGAAGCTGAGTTTGAGCAGAATAAGCAACCATCGATCGATGTCCTCCCTGATGAATGCCTTGTTGAGATCTTTAAACGCATTTCTGGGGGTAAAGAAAGGAGCTCATCTGCTTGTGTCTCTAAGCACTGGCTTATGCTTCTGACCAGCATTCGCAAGGGTGAATATGAGTCATCAAAGGTGGTCAAGGAGAATGTTGGTTCGAATTCGGACGATGTTGAGATGATCTTATCTGAGGAAGATGATGGGTATCTTACAAGGTGCTTAGAAGGAAAGAAAGCAACTGACATGAGGCTTGCTGCAGTGGCGGTTGGAACAAGTGGTCATGGTGGTTTAGGAAAGCTTTCTATTAGGGGAAGCAGTTCTTCACGTGGAGTAACTAATTTCGGGCTGTCTGCCGTAGCTCGTGGTTGCCCTTCTCTAAAGGTACTTTCTTTGTGGAACGTTCCACGTGTTGGAGATGAAGGTCTGTGCGAGATAGCTAAAGAATGCCATTTATTGGAGAAGCTTGATCTTTGCCAGTGCCCCCACGTTACAAACAAGGGGCTAATTGCCATCGCCGCCAACTGCCCTAATTTGACTGCGTTGAGCATCGAATCTTGCCCAAAGATTGGTAATGAGGGCCTCCAAGCTATTGGAAAGCTGTGCCCCAAGCTGCAGTCCATCTCTATCAAGGACTGCCCACTTGTTGGGGATCATGGAGTTTCAAGCCTGTTGTCATCAGCATCTTCCGCCCTTTCAAAGGTTAGGCTTCAGGGTTTGAGCATCACAGATTTTTCTCTTGCTGTGATCGGGCACTATGGCAAGTCTGTGACTCATCTAATGCTGAGTGGTCTACAAAATGTGAGCGAGAAGGGATTTTGGGTGATGGGTAATGCTCAGGGTCTGCAAAAGTTGGTCTCTTTTACAATTGCTTCTTGCTGGGGGGTAACTGATGTGAGTCTTGAAGCCATCGGAAAGGGATGCGCTAACTTGAAGCAGATGTGCCTTCGCAGGTGTTGCTTCATTTCTGGTGATGGATTGGTGGCTTTTGCCAAGTCTGCTGGTTCTCTTGAGTGCTTGCAGTTGGAGGAGTGCAACAGGGTCACTCAATCCGGGGTTATCGGTGTTCTCTCAAACTGTGGATTGAAATCTCTTACCCTAGTAAAGTGTATGGGAATTAAGGATATATACTTGGAAGCTCCTTTGTCTTCCTCTTGCAATTCCCTTAAATCCTTGTCTATAAGGAACTGCCCAGGATTCGGAACAGCCAGCCTGGCTATGGTGGGCAGATTGTGCCCTCAGCTTCAGCACGTAGACCTGAGTGGACTTTGCGGCATTACAGATGCAGGTCTTCTGCCTCTTCTAGAGAATTGCGAGGCAGGACTTGTGAAAGTGAATCTGAGCGGCTGCTTAAACTTGACTGATGAGGTCGTTTTGCACTTGACCAAGCTACATGGCGCAACCCTCGAGTTGCTCAATCTCAACGGTTGCAGGAGGATTACTGATGCAAGTTTGGTGGCAGTTGCTGAAAATTGTGTTTTCCTCAGCGACTTGGATGTGTCAAGGTGTGCAATCACCAATGCCGGTATTGCAGCCTTGTCTCACGCAGGGCAACTCAACTTGCAAGTCCTTTCGTTTTCAGGTTGTTCAGGAGTATCAAATAAAAGCATGACATTCCTAAAAAAATTGGGCAAGACCCTGGTGGGGTTGAATCTCCAGCACTGCAATTCAATCAGCACTCAAACCATTGAGCTGCTCGTGGAAAGCTTATGGAGATGCGACATCCTTTTCTGATCGAGGTTCGAGCCACTGAACAACACTTCTGGCGTTAAAGAAAGTAGAAATATCAATCTCGTATAGTCAGCTCCCACGGGTAGCAATAACATTCAGCGCAGTTTTTCGGTTCAACTAAGTAGCCATGCGGGTTGGCTCTATGACTTGTTTTTTTTTCCTGGGGACTTAGGCTCTTTTGCAGATGGCCTCAATCCATCTCAGTTTTTTGTAGGCTTTCTATGTAAAGTCTGTTGTAAATCAAAGCCTCCCTTCACCAGAGGCGATTTCATAGCCATGGTTCCTGGAGAATCTCATCATCAAGTTATGGTTTTAAGTTTCCAGTCATCATCATCATAGCTGTTGGATGTGCCCTTCCCTAGTCGGTGTTTTAGCTTTCGTTGTTTTCAATCCCATGAAGTATGTTGTTTATATCAGTCGATAAATATCTTTCTTTCAAGTGTGTTCCAGTGAGTGAAACTCCGCTAGGCGGTCCTTGAGTGTTTCCTTTTCACCTTTGGCTATGGCAGTGGATCTCTCATCTGCCATAACAGCCTTCATTATAGTCGTGTTGTTTTGTTTTGTTTTGCAAGAGTCCTTGTCTTGTAGGTCTTTCCCTGTATATATGGAACTGCAACTACTTTGTTATTATCAATAAAGCTTGATATTTTACTCTTAACTTTAATATTTATTTGGATCAAATTTAGAGCTTCAAAGATCCGAATTTTCTTTAACCAAGAAACTAGAGTCCCCTCTTTGAATTCCCTAATAACACCATAAAAAGTATCTTGGTACTGCAAAAGAAATAACCTCATTGTTGCGCAATCTCATAAGATGATTAAAACAAAGAACAAAGAAAGCTATATGTATATCCACTTTCCAGCAGCCGGTTCAAAGAAAATAATAGAACCCTAAGAATCTCAATGAAACGTTTGTTGAATGCTGCTACCGTTTAGTAGCTTTCGTCACAAAGATCAAATCCCGGTGGAAGAAAAATGACAGAAAAAATGGGAATTTTTTTTACAGTATATATTGTTTCCCAATGTTCTTGGATTTTTAAGAGCAATCTGTCAAAATAATTAGCCTTAATACATCATTTGACCGATATAGAAAATTTTTTCTAACGTGTTGCTGCCAAATACATGTGCTACCGGATAAAATCATAAATACCATGTTTAATAATATCAAACTTTCAATTACCAAATCCCTATTAATTAATAAACCGAAAATCAGTGTTGTCGAGACTTGAAAACAGCATGACGATATCAAGCAGATCTCTCTTAAATCTTGAAAATTGGTTTCCTTTTTTACACCCAAAGCATATAAATTTTCGATAATAAAAGAGCAAGAAAAATAATCATTGCATGCACTGTTTAACCCCAAAGAAATACAGTAGTAAAACATTTAGGACTTTAGCCGCTTTAGCATAGACAATATAGAGCTAAATTAATGTTTATGACGGTAGAAAAAAAAAAGTAGAGAAGAGATCAGCAGTTTGACAATGGGAGATTCATCGACGACTACAATAGGGTTTAGCGTTATATGTATACATTAAATTTTTGTTTTGGGGAGGGGGGAATCAAGGTTGGAAGAATTTATTCCCACATTTGCATTTCCAGGCTAGTAGATAATAGCTTTCATCACCTTGATATGAAGAGCTTCGAATATTTCTATGATTAGGAGAAGCAACTAAAGTAGCCATGCATGGTCTGCAGCTGAAACACTTGTTCACACACTTAGGTGGCCTCGAACCCAGAACTGTTTTATCTTGCTTTAAATTGTTATCATTACCTGTTGTTACTGAAACTGTGCCCCAAAAAACCATCCATGAATAGAATGTCAGTACATATAACATTAACATATATGATGATGACAATAAGTTTCATATGTGTCGTGTTTGTTTTATTTACCTGATTTGGAAGGGAAAAACGTGAGGTAAAAGATGAACATGACACTGAGAACTGTGACTTTTAGTTCAAGTGGGTTGTGTTTGAATGAAGCCATCATCAGTCTTGTCTACAAGCAGCAGCAACAGCAGCATAGAGTTTAAGGAATGGAGATTGTTTGCTTCTCAAGGAATTAGAAAGATGTGAATATTTTGATACCGAAGAGAAGAAGATGATGGTTGGGGGGGGGGGGGGTTAATTTGCCTGTAAAAACAGAAGCATCTCTCATCAGTTTCAACTCAAAGCAACTAAAGAAAGAAAAATACAATGCAACTCTGATAAGAATTTGGTGGGGAGGGGGGTCCCATAGAATATAACTTCAAATTTTATTTTTGAAGTCTCACAATCAAGAAATAGTTACTCTCTGTCTTCATGTTTCAGGATGAATTGACTGAAGTTACATCTTCTTTCATCTTTTTGTAAGCTGGCTTGACTCTCTTTCTTCACTTTTGTTCTTTTTCTGTATTTTTTTTCCGAATTATTGAATCAAAGCCCACCAAATACCTTTTTTTATTTATTTGCTTTGATTTAATGACTTTATAATATGATATAAGTCATGGTGAAAGCTTTATATATCGTAGTAATTTAGATAGCCGTACCGTACGCAACATGTTCCCAAGACATGATGCTTTATTATTGTTTGAAAATCATGTTTACGTACAGAATGGGTAGTATTGTATATGAATACAAACAGATGGTGAGAGACAAAAGTATTTGGCTAAATAACGTGTAAGACCAAGGGATACAGTACATACAAGTAATTAATTTGCATGGAAAGTGAAAACCAACTATAAAAAGCCTAAAACTAGAGTTTCTCAGCTTCCAAAAACTTGGTCTGCTTCTCTCCCATGGACCCAAAGCTCCTTCAGAAAAGTCAATTGTCCCTCAATCAAGCAAAGTGAAGGGAGAAAAAGGTGAAGTAATGACCAAAGCTATACGATCGACGACCAGATGATCCAGTGGTAATATGATATTAGAGTGGCTACACCAGCCAAACAATACAAGTTCGAAGAAAAAAAAAAACCAACAACATAGAATAGTGCTTAAATTTCTTGCTCGCAATCTGATGGTAATGAATTTCGCTTCCCCCTCACGTAAGTAAGGATCCATATTTTGAAATCTCTTGGTGAGATTTTCTTTAGTGGTAACGTCGTTGCTACAAGCATGTTATAAGAAATTGTTAATCGTGTGTGGGGCAATCTTGAAATGTTGTGAATCTTTTAATAAAATGTAGTTATCATAATAAAAATTTATCGAGACAAAAAATAAATAAAGGATCAAGCTATTGATAATCCAAATGAAGATTGTAGATTTCATTCAAAAGGTGTTCAACTCGTTTATCACAACTCTTAGGAGCATCAATAGAGATCATCTTAAAGCATATCTCATTTTCAAGAACGTAAATTCGAATCAACGATATCCTTAATTAGCAGAGGTTCATCTAGCCAAAGGTGGGAGAGAAGAGATCCAAAAACAATAACAAATTTGGTTGCACGAGATACTTTAAAAATTTGCTTAAAATAATTAAAAATAATAAAAAATGAACATTTTTTTTTTGTTACAATTAGTAGACCATTGGCAAATACTAACAAATAAATTTTACGATTTAATGTCACGATATGATAGACCAAATGTTGGAATTTGTATTAGAATGATTTATATATAAACATTTTATGGTTTTGTGTACCTGTGTCACCATTTGAATTAAGCTTTTATTTAATATATACAAGATCCTTCATAAATAAATAAATAAAAAAAAGGATTAGTAAACGGAGTCTCGAGATTAATTAAGTTATAAGAGGCTCTTATTGCAAAGCCGTGGGAGAGCTCAGCTTTTGCTAGTAGAAACATAGTAGGTTAACAAAGCGGATGTAATGAAAGGAAGGTTGTTAATTATTGATTTATTCTGTAAAACAACTTTGGATCAGAGTAAAAAGAAAAAAAGAAGGTACTTTTATTATGGGTTTCGAGAAACAGGGAAAAAATTACAACAAAATCAGAGGGTTACCACTCCTAGTGTGACTTGCATATCTTTTTAGGGAACAAAACATGAATAAAGTATAGAACAAATCTCACCTCTCTTGTGGACGGCATGAAATGACTAAAGTAAAACCAAATTCATGACTGTCATAATTTGTGTTATTCTAACTTTTGTTTATTCAGAAACATGTCTGATTTATCAAAAATATATATGAAAATATTTAGTGTTCAGTGCTGAACACATAGTTATCCATATACGAGACTCTAATATAAATACCTTTCAAGAAGAAACTAGAAATGGAGACTTTCCAACTTGTTATTATGGTTTCTTTTTCTTGCTTTAGTTTACTATTATGATTGTAGGTTAAAAAGAAAGCCAAAATGGCAGAAGAAAACAAAAAAAAAAAAAGAGAGAGAGAGAAGAGTGCACTGATTTTATCTTCTCAATGTTAAAGGAAAGAATTCACAATTAAAGAAGGGTATTTAATGATAGCTAATAGGTAAGAAAAAAATACAGACCACATGGGTTGATGTCTGATGAAAGGGTACTCTATAAGTAGCCCTGTTGTCTAATAGTAGCCCCTTGTACTAACTACAACTACTACTTCTACTGCTGTCTTTCACAACTGTTGCTGTTCCCCTTTATTGAATGAGAGGGCCAATTTAAAGGAAAACACACACACACACACAAAGTCATTACATAAACCAATCCTTTGGGATATGGTTTTAAACCCCGAATAAAAAAGATTGAATCTGCAGGTGAAAATGATAAACGAAATGGGTGTGCTAATGATAGCAGGGCGGTATACCGGGAAAGAGTAGGCTGCCTATCGGAATATGGTTTTGAAAATGTTAACAATGATTGCAGGATTATTTAACATTAATTATAGCTACATATGTTTTTAAGAAATGGGTTGGTTTTAGTGTAGGGTATCCATCAGATTCAGCAGTAGCAAACAGTGGTGAAGATTGCTGCTAATCTACTCGACTGCCAATGACAGTAAATAAAACAGGTGAAATCCAAGACAAACAGGGAGGCTCCATTTGCAAACACGGAAAACTGAGCTTTAATTTGAATTATTATTATTGCAGTTACGTATCATACCATTGAAATGAATATGGTGTAGACATTAACACGTGATGCTTTTGCCATAAAAAAAAAGAGAGAATGATCTGCACATATAAGAGTAATGGGACCTGCATTGTAATGCATCGGCCCCATAGGTTCTTTCTCTATGGAAAGGGAAAAAAAGGGACAATTATATGAACCTAGCTAGCTACCACATTCATATCAACATGGTGTAATAAATTCTTTTGATCCTATTCCTGCTTCTTGCAAGGATTTCATGGTCCATAAACCAGGAAAAACGATACGTACACGGCAGACATAGTTTTATAGCACGACGGTGGGTTGGTGAAAGCTTTAGAGACAAATGTGAGTCCAATCCCATACAGGTACACTATAATTTTCATGTATGGTACATCATTATTTTACATGTAAAAAAAGAAACTAACCAAAAGTCCAGGAGCAATTAATTGGCGATTGGTACATACCCTTATCGAAGTCACGAAAAGTTCTGCAAAACTATAAAGCGGGGATTGGGGTAGCCCATTTAGGGTTGGCAGCTTAGAAGAAAAGACTAGCATGAAATGGAAAATTACAGGGGATTTTATCGGTCTGCTATAACAAGTTCACCTTTGGTGTGTAAATATCATGTAACAGAAGATGGATAGCAATGGCATAAATGGTGCTGCAAGGTACAAATTGGAATCAATGAAGATGAAAATGGCACAAGGAGAGACAAATAACATGAGAAAACATTCCTCTGACAGCCAAAAATGTAATGTCTGTGCGACCAAGTTGTGAGATTTGGCTACACTCCGAAATGAAGGGGAAAGAAAACGGTACGCATGTCTTAAGGATAACATGAAATCTTTCATTACGATGAAGAAAAGGAGTTCATGGTAAACATGAGCTGTAGTGCGGTGATTAGATATCCGTCCATGAGAATAAAATATATTTTATAATCAATCATTTATCTCTTTAGAAAATACTCGGGACGAAAAGATTAATCATTGTTGTCGACCGAATTGCATTTAGATCATTTAAATTCATCTCACATTAATGAATCTAATTTAATCCCTTGATTTTAAAGAAGCATAAAAATAGGTCTTAACTATGCATTATCCATCCTTATCCATCTAGTTTTTTATTATAGTATTATGAAACTGAAGAACATGGCGAGGAATTATTATAGGATTATTAAATATGAATTTTATTTTTAAATTAAATTAATTGTAATTTTAATTTATTAGATTAGGTATTTGTTAGGGTTGGGTTGACATGGGTATAGAGTATTGGGTACTTGGGCTTGAGTATGGATATTAATTAGTGTGTCTAGTTCTGAAATTCAAAACCAACGATCAGTGAATAAACTGCAGAAATGATTATCTTGATCAAATAAATTGAAAATCGAAGAGTTTGCTTCTTGTTACACTTGTTTTTCCTTCTGCGGCTCTTCCATCATGGTCGAAAAACGTAACCCAGTGGCGCCTCTCAACAGTTTTCTTATGAAAATGCTTATCTACATTTAATGGCTGAGAATAGTTTCCCATGATTTTATCATTTTTGGGTCCTTGTTAGTTTTTACAGGGGCTTTCCTTATCTGGGCTTTTACATCATTTTCAATCACTTCCATCGCAGTATTTACAAAAGTTTGTTTGAGATTTCAAAATGCTTGACCTGAAAAATGTGATATAAAAGTTTGAGTTTTGTGAACGATGAATTTGTTAGATTTATAAAATTCAAGTATTTATATTCGAGTCTTATAATGTATAATTATTATGTGTATGTTGATGGATGGAATAGGTTTTCTAGAAGAAGTTTTTGAAGTATTGTTTTTTAGGACACTGATTTGAATCCTCAACAATAGAAAGTATTTTTCTTCAGAGAAGGGTTTTGTCCCTCCCTCCATTGACAGTCGTGTACAGCTCATGGAGGAGAGTGTCGTATGTTCACATACGACCACCTAATAATAGGCGACGTGAGCATCTCGTCCTTGGGTGAGATTCGAACCCCTAACGTATACTGTATAAGTTAATTGTTTGAGTATATGTTACTACAGTTGAAAGCGTTCTTCTCCATGAAATGTACACGACTCGTTGTGAAGGGAGGACAAAACCCTCTCTCGAGGGATAATATCGTCCGTTGTTAAGGGATTGAAATGATGTATTTAAAAGCAACACTTCAAAGATTTCTTTTAAAGAAATCGATCTCCCTCAACAGTGAACTTTTTTTTTTTTCCAAATTTCATTTTAAGTCCATTGTATGCGAATTTTATTCGAATATATTTCGAATTAGAGTTTGATTTTAATTTGTATTGATTTCATTCTAAATATCATTTGGATATGTATTATTTCATATAATGCGTAAAATTAAAAAATACTCTATTATATTAGCGGAAAAAAGTTTTAAAAGTAATATATAAAGGAGTAATCTATGATACTATATATAAAAACAAATGTCCATGATATTCCTGATCATCTCCTTTTTTCCATTTTAAGATTATATAACAATAGTTAATTTTTTATTTTTATTTTTTATATTTTAATGTTTTATTTTTTAAAAATTAATTTAAATTATGTCGTATAAATTTTAATATATTTTTTAATTAACCCTTTTAATAATAAAAATTGTAATTGATATTTGATAATTTGATATCGTAATTCGAAATATTTTAAAATCTAGACACTAAATTAAAATGAATATAATAATTTAAGATATGTATTATTGCTACTTTGAATGTCACTTCAAATATTACATAAATTCTAAATACTGTATATTAACTTGATAGTTAAAAGTATTATCGTTTCAAGTATTATTTGAATTCAAATCGCATAAATTACTGTTTATAATTAACAAAAAAATGTTACACCAAATCTAAGAATAAATAATTAAAGCCCGCAAAAGACAAAATTAGACTTATATTTGCAAGTGGGTAGGCTAAAGTGTAAAGACGAAATCACTTTAGGCGGGACCCACAAAAGGGTGCTGCATCCGTCCACTTATACCAATGAATGGCACACCCCAGAGGTGACGGTCTTGACTTGACGCTTTCTGAAACTCCACACCGTTGAGCCCAACCCCCCTGGGCTCCACCACTTCCATATGGCTTGCTTTCAATTTGCACCATCGGTCCCACATGGGTCAAGCCCAGCCACTTATGTACACCACTGGCACTCTCGTAACTCAACTTAAAACCCACGGCTTTTTTATTTTCGTGGGCGTATACCGTGGGAATGAATCGCCTATGGTATTTATTGTATCACGTGTAGAGGATGAATCAGAACCGTTGAATCACTTCAGGTATTCACGTGGCGGTGATGAAGGGTTTAAGGTCACCTGACATTTCTGGTGGGGTCTACTGCTCTTGTATATGTTAAAATTGTACTTGTCCCCTTCGAGCGTGACTATGGAGAAAAGTTCACTTGTTTGATTGTGCCAATTCTAGGGACTGTTTGGTATGATTTTTTTTTTCTTAATTACAATTTATTTATAAATATATATATATAATTGTCATCTTCGCATTAAATTATTTAAAAAAATTATGGTTGAAGATATACATTTATGATGTATAAATCATGTTTAAATTAAGATGATTTTTAAAAACTATCTTTCCAAGTATCACTGATAATAAGTCACACCATGGCTTTTTAGAGTATAAGCAATTAATGTTGTGAAATGTTGCTAAAAAATCACTTTGTTTAAAACATAATTAGTAATATAATATATCGATTAACACCAACTTTTTTTAATAAAGATTAACACCAAATTAATTATCATAGCTTGATACTTAAAATCATATCCTCAAATTCTAAATTTTAAAAATAAATCCTATTCATAACTATAAACCCTAGTGTTATTTTTATCATTACTATTAATTACTTTTATTTAATTGATGAAAAAAAAGAATATTAGAGTTAAAATATTATTAAAAAATTGATCTAGCATTAGAGAGTGTACGACATTAATTAAATAATAATAATGTACATTTAGTGTTGTCATAAAAAAGACATTTTAAAAATTATACTAGTGTGATTTAAACTCTTAAAATAGTATAAACAATTTTTTTCCCTCGCACAGGTTAATTTTGTTTTTATAAATTATAATATATTTAATAGTTTAAATTTTTTTAAATTCAAATTTTCACTTAAATGAAGTTTTAAATTATTATTTTTTATTTAGTTAAAGTACATTAAAGATATATTTAATTTATCTACATGTTTAATTAACATTTTATAATGTGTTCTAACATCTTTTACCTATTTTTAAACATTTATGTAAAATTTTATAAAAATTTGAAAAATAAACTATTTATTTTAAAATATACATCTTAAAACTATTAAAAAAAGCAATTAAGTAATTTCATAAAAGCATGAAATTATAAGTTAAAAATGAAAATCATTTGTTTAAAATTGTTTATTATTATTATTAGTAGTAGTAGGAATAAAATCATATTTAAACTTAATTTAAAAATGAGACCCACTTTAAATAAATATTTTCAAACTCAAAGTACCTTCGTTTATATATATATATATATGATTATATTTTTATAAAAATTTCTTGTAATTATATTTGGTTGACAAGTTAAGAAACATAAAATCGGAATAATATATTGTATTAGTCACAATTTTGAGCCCTTTATATATTGTGATTATCATATGATGTTTAGCATCGGTGTTGATTAATGAAAACATTTTAAAAAAAGTTATTATAATGTTAATATACAAATTCATTTATTGTCAATAAAGTAAATGTAATTATCGTTATCGATTAACGTGTCATTTGATATGTTAAGAGATCATCAATAAAATAAATATAATTATGAGTTTAAAATTTATATATTTAAATGTCTAATTGATGTAATTACGCATCATCTAATTAAAAATGATAAAAAATCATATTTAAAACTTAATTATAAACACGGAACTTTCTTTAAATATAACTAACAAAGGGAGCATTTCGAAACTTGAAGAAGTAACCTAGAACTCAATGTTTTCATACATGCTCCTATATATTCTTTATATATACATATATATGTTTTGTACAATTTTTAAATGGAAGGATTTATTTATGCTATTGAATTTATTGATATAATTGTACTTGTCATGTATGTACAATTTTGAATTAATTTGATATCTATCTATCTAAAACATTGTATGTATTAATATTTATTAGATGATTGAAGTTTTTTTACATAAAATAAATAATTAAAAATTTTAATTTACATAAAACACGATTTATATTAATAGAATATAAAATATAATGATTAAATTACTAAAATATTAATCGTATAAAAAATAATATGTAAAATATCTTAAATGTTACACTAAATAGGTTTCTCTCCAATACTAAGTATGTATACTAACAATTCCTTTCATCCAAAGTTTTATATGTTCATTAGTGTCATGTTAAAGCTGTTCATGTCAATGATGGCATATCGTATTTTATATGATATAGTTATTTCATCAAAAAATATATGATATAGTTATTTATGTGTCTACCGTATCTAATGGAAGATGCTGGCTATTTCTCCTCGTGTATTATACTAATGCATATATCCTAATCTTATTTATATTCAAACCCTAACCAACTTTTGCCTCTCTTTTTATTGGAAAAAACACACATAATTAAAATAATATTATTATTCATTATATGATGGGTTAAATATAATGCAAATTATGATTTTTATTCCATCATAACAAAAATCAAGATCAAACTCAATTGAATTTTAATTTCCTTTTTCATAAATAGGTGAATTTTTTTTCCCTGTATTTTCTTGCACACCAAACAGCTCTTAATAACACAGCACAACACAACACAACACAACAAAAAACGCACGTGCACATTAATGTGTCAGATCCAATCACTAAAATCAACGGACCAGATCGTTTCCCTACTTTACCTTGGAGTCTCCATATAAAAATCCCTCCACCGTCTCGTTTCTTCTCTCTCAACTTCTGTTGTTAACACTGCAGTTGCAGCAGAGAAGCGAGGGCCGGAAAAAGGTATTTGTCGTTGGCTTAACAATAAAAAATCTCCTCTCTTTTTTTTTTTTGAAACATTTCATTTTAGCACAAAAATGCTTTTAAGGAGTTCGTCAATACCGATACGTGACTCATGGGTCTCACCCTCGAAGAATTTCTCTCCGGCGCCGGAGTTATCGCACCAGAGTTCCTTGACTCGAACCGTTTCGTGTTCGTGCTCGATTTCTGCAGGGTCGATCGACGATTCGAGTCGGAGGATGATGAGGACGGTGTCGGATACGGATTTGAGAGATCTGGTCGTCCCCAAGATGAAAACCGCTAATAATAATAACGTGCTCTTGAATGGGATCTGTGTCGAGGAAGAAGAGGTGGAAGAGTGTGGGATGGGCGGTGGTGGGGGAAAAATCTTCGGCGGAGGAAGAGGAGATGGTGGTTCCGACAGTGAGGATGGCTTTTGGGATTCGAAAAACGGAAATGATTGTACCGATTTGTATTATCAGAAAATGATCGAGGCTAATCCTAGAAATACACTTCTCCTCAGCAATTACGCTAAATTTTTGAAGGAGGTAAATTTGCTTATAATATCGATTCAAGTCTTTCATCACAAAAAGAAAAAAAGAAAGAGGTTTTGAATTTAGAGTTTGAATCTAACGTTGGAAATCCGTACAGGTACGAGGGGATTTCGTGAAAGCCGAGGAATATTGTGGGAAGGCAATATTGACAAATCCGAATGATGGGAATGTTTTGTCTATGTACGCCGAGTTAATATGGCAAACTCACAAAGATGATCGGAGAGCTGAAGCTTACTTCAATCAAGCTATTAAATCCGCTCCTGACGACTGGTAAATACCACCAAAATTACAATGGGGTTTTTTAATCATTAATAACATTTAACCATATATTGCCTTTTATGTAACTGCAGTTTTGTGCTAGCATCATATGCACGATTTCTTTGGGATGCCGAAGAAGAAGAAGAAGAAGAAGAAGTAAGGGAAAATACGAGTGAAAGATTAGAACAGAGCGTTTTCCATGGAGCTCCTCCATCGCCTTCTCCTTTGGTGGCTGGTCCTTTGTATTTAGCAGTTTCTGACTTTTGTTAATATGCCCTTCTTGTTTTGTATATATATATATGTATGTATGTACGTGTATAAAGGATGAGATTTGTAGTTATGGAGAGAGCTTTTCTACATTTCTCATCGTTGGAGCCGTATCATGTAAAAAGGTAAAATAAGATATGACCACTGAGTTCTTCAACGCAATCTCTCTAATGATGTTTTGCAAATGTTATGAATAAAATTTCGTAGGTTTTTTGTTTACATTTATGTTGGGCGTTGGTGTTTCCCTAGGTTGTATGTTAATTTTATGTCCAAATTTGTTAGCCATTTTGTCAATTCTATTGGATGACGCTGCTAAAGTTGACGATTACAGTAACCTCGACGGTTTCTGAAGTGATTGGTTCCTTCTTGTTGATCTTATCACGAATGCTACAAAAGACGTTGTTTTTTTTCAACATTTTAAAATCCTCGTCACTTAAAAGTGTTATTATCAGATTTCATCATTAGTCCAGGTTTTGCAAAGAGACGGAATGTTGAGGAATTCCCAGGAAGACGACCAACATAATTCTGTTTCTGAAACTGGACAGGTGTGTTGGGAACTAACAGGGACATCAACACTGTTTTTTAGCTAACAATTCGTGGAATCCAGGATGCATGTAGATGCATGTAAGAGGTAAGCATCAGTCGTGGTGCTTCACCCTTGAACCATGGAGATGGAAGCAAGCAATGACAAAAAAGTCTAAATTTGCAGTCAGAGCATTTCACGTGGAATCCGCCACGTTAACACTGTGATCAGCAAACACGTTATAGCGGTCCCGATGAAATTTCTTCTAGATCAAAGATAGATAGGATCACTTTGTATGGTATATCTATAAAAAATTGACAAACTTATCCTGTTACAGGGATGATTATTTTGTATATAGGATGACAGATGACTTACACCCAAAAGAAATGAAAAACACATAGTCAAGTTCAACTTTATGTGCTTTTAGCTGAAGTGAAAATTAAAATATCTTTTATTTATATTAATTATTTAAAATGTATATAGAATATGCATTAAATTATTAAACTATTGATTTTGTCAATAATTTATATTAATTACTTAAAAGTTATTTAAAATTTATATACATTAAATTAATTAAAAATTATATAATTTAATTAATTTTAACTAGAAGTTCCAACTAATAAAAACCCTAATGAACCAAAAAAAAGGATAAAGGCCCAGCAGAAATTGCTTGTTTTTCGAGATCCCACTATAAATTCTATCCATATAGATTCTGATCGCCAACTCATACATACTAGATCTAGTTGCATTTTATTCGAATTGCGAGAATAACCAAAAAAATTCGACTTTACTTTTTTTGTTTCCGAAGTAACTCTCATCAACTAGTACTATTTTGATATGAACTTTGATATGAACTTTTAGAAGGAATTCATCAAATTGCTTCGATCTAAAATCATCCCCTTTATATGATCGCCTATACGGATCTACTAGATATATAGACTTTAATTTCATACATCCGTTCGGTACCGATCCACTTGCTATAATTCATTTAACCCTATATCATGTTTACGTATGCATAAGAGGGGCTTTTTCATTTATGTTCGGTTCGGGGAAGCCAGATGTTATACAATATTCTACTAAATAGGTATCCATGACATCTAAGTCTTGAAAAAAATAGATAAGATTTGGTCTTGGCCCCATCGAATCTAAAAAATCTTAATTTTTTGAACATACAAAGATAAAGAAGCCATTGCAATTGCCGGAAATACTAGGCCTGCTAAAGGCACAAAAATAGAGGGAAAACTGCTGAAAGTTGTCATAAAATGGGTACCTCAATTTAATATTTGTACCTGTTATTGTTATATTGTTAGTTAGAAATATATCTTATAACGATTATATTATAATCTGTATATTATACTAATTATATCTAAATACTAAGTATATCTAAACGAGTCTATATATCTAATATATATCTAATAAGTGCAAGGAATGTAGAATTAAATAAAAGGACTTGCCCATCTTTCTAAATCAAATAAAATAGGTGTATGATAAGATAATCCACTTTCTTTATTATCTTACTTTATTCTTACTTTTCTTATTATTCTATTGTTCTTGTCTTCTAATTTGAATTTTTGAATTTAATAAAGAAAGAGTTTATTATAAATTGTCGAAAGATTCGATTCGTTAGAATCCGATCCAAGCACAGGGATTATTAGTAAAAATAGAATTTTCGGGAGATATAGAAAGATGCAAAACTCTATATTTCTATTCTATTTTTTCTCTATTTAAATTATATATACATACGCAATAGAGGAAGATCCAATTCGTTTTATTTGTCTCTCCAAATTCGAATTTCATTTCACAGAAGGAAAAATTTGCTTTTTATCTTGTTGCTATAGGTTTACTCATTAGTAATATCGGATAATAATAATTATCCACATAATTTGTTTTTCGACAATTCCATTTTTTTGCTTAAAAATGAGATTTTAACATTCAACTGCTATTTTTGAATATTAAAAATTAACAAAACATATTTTCACAATTCTTTTCTATCACAATTTCTTAAAAAACACTTTTGCAAAGTATTTTTCAACTGTAATAACAATGAAGAATTAGCCCTTAGTTGTTTGTGAAATCCAGATTAAATTGAAAATGTTATGTGTATAAGTTGATAATATTAAAATTCACTTGTGATATTTCTCAATACAACTATTTATTATATAATAAAAAATATCGTAAAATAAAGGAATCATTGATAGAGAGCCACTATAGAAAACATCACTTAATTGAGGTTTTAACCGAAAACTTTGAATTAACTTTAATTGATTGCTAATTTTGGATGAAACCTCAATTAGAAGCTGTTTTAGATCAAGAGGATGGATTGATCATTTTTTTTTACGAAATTTGTTTACCATTTAAATCATTCCAATTTTTTTTGAACTCAGTAAGTGGGTCCAGTGTAAAAGAAGATGTTGTTCATCTTAAGAGTCCCGAATTCGAGTATCTGTGCGTGCAAGATGTGTATATTTTATCAAACGATTAAAAAAGTTTGAACAGATATATTACCATATAATAACTTCAATATATTAAAAAAATTCATTCTAATTTTTTTTATTTTTGGTAAGTAAAAGAGGGTTGCACCCTATCAAATGCTAATTAATCCTATTTCAATATTTTAAATTATTAATATTTGATACTTTTATTGCTGTAATATATTAATTATGTTAAAATTTTTAAATAATATTGATTATATGATGTAAAAACACAATTTTTAATATAGTATAGGCGCCAATTACCGTTTATAATTATTTTTTAATCCTTATATGTAACTTTTTTTCATAAAAAAATTATTGAATAGTACATAAAATTGCTTCATGTGACCACGTGGCGCGGGAAGTGCCTATGGGTTTAAATAAAACGGTCCCAAAATTAGAAAAGAAAGAAAGGAAGAAAGAGGGTTAAAACTTAAAACCAAATGTGTCTAAAAGGAAAACGAAGCAAAAAGAGTGTAAAAAGGGTGGTTTAGCACTTCGCACAGTGAGTGTGATGCGTGATCTTGTGTACTGAGACAAAGAGACTCGAATGGAGAGAACTACAGAAACGACGCCGTCCTACTCAATGCAAGTTCCCCAGACAATAGAGCGCGGCGTCCGTGGCAAGCCAAGGAGACAACTGCTGCGTCGACCTCCGGCTACACCTTATGCCCGCCCTCAGCAGAACCAATCCATACGCGGCCGCTTTCTCTCCAATCTTGTCGATCCGGCTTGCCGTCTTATAGCCGGCGGCGCCTCTAGAATCTTCCCCTCTCTCTTCTCTAAAGACCTCACGAACGATACCCTCCAGCCGCCAGAACCCCAAACTCATGGTTAGCTTTTATTTTTTTCTCTTGGTTAAAAATTTTCTCTTCTTCGTGATTAGTTGGATTTTTTAGTGATCGAAAGTAACTTTGTCAGTGACAAGCGTGGGAGAATATTTGGGGGTTATATGTTTCTGATTAGTAGTTCATTAAATGTTTTAATGTGATTACATGATGATTTTTGTTACTTTTTTGTTGGAAACAGTGAACTTGGATGAAGCTATATAAGAGCATCCTAGTGGTAAAGATCAAATTTCTATTTCAACCGTAAGGATTTTGTTCACCAAATCCATATATTTGTGTTAATCGCATTAAATTCTGTTAAATCACATTGTACTTACCCTATTCAAGTGAAAAAAAGGGGTTAATTTAGCTTTTCTTAATGAGTTAGCATGAATGATTACATTTGCACTCTTTTTTCTAGTTTGGAGTTTCTAAAACAGCTATTACTAGCGGAACAAGTTACGGATCAAACGCTAGTTCGGACTTTGCTGAAAAAGGAAAAGGTGTTGACCTTGAGATTAAGGATGACAAACTTTTGGAAATTGAGAAGCTAATGGAGGGGAAAACATTTTCAAGGTGAGTTATTGTTGTTATCCGGTGAGTTTAGACATTCTCTCTCTGTTGTTCATATCCCTGCTATTATAAATGAGCTTGTTTTTTTATTTTATTAATTAATGATTGAGATTATGAATTCAAGGTCTGCTGATGTTCCTAAAGTTCATCAAGAATGTAAGGATATAATCCTGTCCACTAGAGGTGCCAAAGATGGAGGCCAACAGAAGAAAACAGGATGATTCAAATAAAGCTGTATGGGATGTGGCAACCCCCCTTCCTAAACCAACTGTGAGTGAAAATCATTATAATGAACTTGTATTTTGGAACAATGTATCTGCATGGAATACTGAGGTTGATGCTGTATCTTATGTTTGTAGCTGTATACGCATAATCCTTGCGCAAAAATACAACTTAAGAGTATGTTGCCCCAACTCTTTATTTTCCTTGAAATTTCTGTTTCCAACACATCCTATGGACATGGTATGGGGTCCTGTTGTCTAAAGTCTAAATGTACAGAAAAAACTTAAAAAGAAAATTGAATATGTTACACTCACCCCAGTTAGAGTAACATAGCTTGTAGAACCCATGCATTTTATTTTTGAATTAAAAAGCTTGAAATCATACCGTCTTTATTATCCAAGTAATGCAATTTCAATCTTTTTTAATGAAGTTGATGTAGGACAAAGAAGGGGTTTGCATCAACTCACGGCAATCTATTTGTTTGGTGATTAAGACCTTGTAATTTTAGGGTGTAATTGGATGAGAGAGTATATTTTAGTGTTCTGGTTGGTTTAGAAAGAACAAGATTCAATTTGGGCAAAATGAAAAAAAATTGAAATAAACATCCCTACCAATTTGGGTTGTGAGCAGTAATCTCATTGGTGGTTTCACTTGAAACTTGAAGGTTGCTTTGGTGCGGGTTTAGCTAGGGTTTGAATTGATAGGTGTCAATTTTATGGTTTTAATAGAGCTTGTTAGGTTGGTTGTGATGTGAACCAATGCTGTAAAAGGAAGGAGATAAAAGATCTTGCATTCTCACCAAAGCTGGAATACTTCACCCTTTAAGGTAGAATTCCTTAAAACATAAACTGAAAAGAGATAATAGGAGCTTTGAAATTCTTATAAGTTTGTTCATTAAGATTCTTAGGTACTTATTTGATGGAAATAATTATATCTCAAGAAGTGATAGGTGCAAATAACATACACTTTAATCACAAGTAGTTATGATATGCATGTCGATTTAATTAGTCGATCATAGATATTAAGGAGCTGCAAATTTCTCATGATTTTTTCCATTGAGAGGTTAGATGCGCATAGGTGCTTATATGATGGATATCTAATAATTGTAACTTAAGAAGTGAAAGGCTCAAATGGAGTGTGCTCTTTATCTAGTAGTTATTATATACTTGTCAGTTTAATAATTTTGAATTGGCTTGTGATAGATAAATAATCTAATAAAGTTACTTAGGCTATGGCCGATTGGGAAAAGGAATGCTAGTTAGGATGAGATTGAGGGCTTGAGGGGCAGCCAACATAAAAGGGAAATTTTCTGATGCGTACTAGTTTATCCACTCTCAAGGCATTTCCCCCAATTTTGTTTCTTCTCTATTGTATCAGTTAAGTATCTCATCTCTCAGTCTCTATTTGTCTGTCGATCTCTGTAATATGTTAGTTCATGCAGAGAGTTGCATCTTTGGGCACGCCAAACATATGTCAATTGTTAGGTACATTGAACTTGATGTGCATGTGTCCTTCGTATTTTTTCCCTATTTATTTAAAATTTTATTCTATGAAACACTGCAGCTCCCAAATGAAACTGGATGCTCACCTATTGAACTTGCAAAAGCATACATGGCAATGAGGACATCAGAAGTAAACCTAGGTTCTAAGTGTGCTATACCAAAAGATGAAAGACCAACAGTGCTCAGTGACAATTTTGAATCAGAATCATTTGTTCCATTGCCTTCACCTATGTCATCCTCATGTTGGCTGGGTTCCATGGTACAGAATCAGTGTGGTTGTCTAACTCCACACAGTCGAAGAGACAGATTTGGGCTTCATAATATTCCAAGAACCCCTTACTTCAGAACTCTTTATTCAAAATCTAAATTGAAGGTGTGGAACTTTAAAATTTTGCACTAATTCTTCTATGATTACATCTGTGTGAGAAATATTTTTTTCTTTTCTCTTCCTTGTATGTAATCAGTTGGATCATGTACAAGACAAGGGTAATGGTTTCCTGAATGGTTCTTATGTGGATGTTTTTATTGGACAACAATATCAGAGAAGGAATAGGAAATAAGAACAACAGAAATTAGAGTTTTAGATTAATTTAAATTTCTTTATTATATTAGGTTTATTAAGAGTTTTAGTTTTAATTATTCTCCTTATTATATTAGGTTTTTATTTCCCTTATAAACTCTAAATTAGGAATTCTATTAGGACTTCTCTTCTGTTATTAAGCCTATAAAAAGGCTGCCATTAGGAAATACAGATTAAGCAATTTTTCTATTAAGAAACGTTATTTTTAGAGGGGGTTCAGTCAAGGACGAATCTGCCTTTTTAGTAACCATAGGTCGAAGCAAAGCTTCTTCCTCGTCTAGACCTGTGACTAGATCCTACGCCAAGGTTCTTAACAGGTTCATTCTCTCCCTTGCAGCAAGCACAAACTCCTATATATGGACAGGTAAAATTTCTTGATTAGCAACCATAGTACTACTCCTTATTGTACTTCCATTGTAGTGCTATAAATACAGGGAATCAGCTTCCTCTTTCTTGAAAGGAAAAAGAAATGGTTACATTGGGATTAATGAAAAGGGAAATTGAACCTTGACGGCTTGACCCTTGCATAGAATGGTAATAACTAGGTCCTCAATATGGATTCTGGGTTACTTCCAGTGCTTGGACAAACGTGTTCTATGATTTCTGATGGAGTCTGTGTTGTCATTTTTGCAACTGTTGTGCCATAACTATTATCTAAAATTGTTTTCAGTGACCATTTAGGCATTGCTTGTTAGGAAATAGGAAAGATACAGAGGGGGAGGTCGAAACGTGTTTAATCCAATTGTTAAGCTCTAAAGTGGTTATGGAAACTAACCATTAGACTAAGAAATTTTTATTCCCACCCCTTTTTATCCTTCCTACCAAGCAAAGCCTTGGGGAAACAATGTGCTTGTAGGTTGAACAGAGTCTAATTTATGTATTTTTGCCCCTAAATCTGGATGCTCAAAAGCTGAATAAGGGAATATTCATCATGTTGTAGATAGCTATTGCCTATTTGAAACTTGCTTTTTCATGACTTGAACTATTATTGTTACATCTATTTGACTTGAGTCCTATACTTGTTGAACACATATTTGAAGTTGAGGAGCAACCTTGCAGATGATGGCCGTGGAATTGTGGGACCCATCCACAGGATTTGACATAATGGCACTGCAGAAACACAATCTAGAGGACCTATTTATTCTCATTCATTGTTAAACGGTCCTTTTCCAATGGGGAATTCCAATGTTTCCAAGGGCGTATTTCCTTCTATCAAGAAGAACTTGGAACAAGGAGGGACCAGTATCTCTTCCAATTTTTCAGTCATTAGATGGTAACAGAAGCTCTGAGATCAATATCCCACCTGTACATCCACATTCCAGTTATATGGAAAGGTCAATATTAGAGCTGCTGGAGTGAAATCTAGTCACTCCAAAGGAGAAGTCTGAGGTGTTAAAGATAGCCATTTCAAGTAAAATATCTGAATATTCAGATGCTAATGCTAACTGTTTGCCATATTTAGGACTTGATTCTTCTAAAAGCAAGAATCAAATCAACAACAGAAGTCTTGCTCAGTGGAATGAAGATAGAGGGAAATCATTTTCTGTGTCTTCCCCAGAGTATACCATTGAAGCTAAGAATGTGAACAGAACTTCTGCTTCAAAGTTAGAAGCTCATAGCACTATTACAATGTTTGGCAATAATGCCGGGTCGTCACTAGATTTTGGAAATTTTCAAACTCTCAAATCAAGACTGCACAGGAGGTATTTCATTCATCCTTCTATTATTGCTCTATGACATTTTGCTTTGTACTTTCCTAGTAATTTAAAGTTATAACTAGAAGCATTTAAATTAGGTGTCAATATCATTTAGGAAATTTAGTCTATTTTACCTTAATTTCTCTGACATACTTTATAGAAATTATAACAAGTGCACTATGGTGAGTATATCAACATCATTTTGATCGTTTTGTTGTCCCAATATCCCAACTTGGAAAGTGAAAGAGACATCTTATTTTTGTCTCTATTTTTCTTCTTTCATGCCAAGTACATTGGTGACAAGATGTACCATTAGTTTTCTTCCCTTTTATAATGCAATTTTAAAATTTTTGGGGGTCACGAATCTGGTGAGCATGATACTACACAGCAGCAGAGTTAATCATTTTATGTCTCATTTGTTAACTTGCCTAGGTCTATCAAAGAACTCATTTGTTATATATGCCATTTATTTATTTGCCCATTAGAACTCATAAGCGTACATCAATTTATTGGACAGGACCACTCAAAGGCTGGTGCTTCAGAAAAGCCTTGTAACTCCGTTAAAAATAAACCGGTTTTGGCTTCTATTTCTGTCAGCAAGCCTGAGCAACGGTGGATGTCTACTTCGGATAATAGCACTGGTTTCACTTTCCCTGTTTCTGCATCTTCTGGTGTGTCTTCTGAGCCTCCAACACCATCCATCATGCCATCACTATCAGGTAGCAGTCTGCATCGACCCAAAGAGGAACAATCAAGGCCTTCATATAGCTTTGGCGGTTCAAACAGATCTTCCTCGGCCCTTGTTTTTTCTTTCCATTCAACAAGCAATGTCCCAACCCATGTCGATGCTTCAGATATTATTTTCAACTTCGGATCTGATAGGCCATTAAGAGTATCTTTCAGTTTAACAAGGAAGAAAACCATATGCTACTGACAGAGGAATGATATAATTCTTTATCCCCTTAAAGATTTTTAGTGCGAGTTGGGAGTGCAAATTATCTGATGTGGAATAGTTCTGTTAAGTTTGTTAGTTATATTAGCATTACTGATACGGTGCGAATAGGTAGTAGTTGTTTGGGTTAAAACGGGGAGTTTTGGTATTAACTATACGGTGCGTTTAAGTAAGGCTTAGTATCCGTTGTTGTCGCCTTTATTAGCTAGACAGTTATGTCTTGGCAGTTATCGAATGACAGAATTGTTTTCTCTCTTTTCTAATTTGAATTTCTACTTCTTTTCTCTGTAATTCTTCCTTGATCTTCAAATTTCTCTTCTCTTTCAACTTCAGTCTTCATCATTATCTGAAGCTGAAACCGTAAGACTTTACTTAATTTATAGCACTTAACCCAATGAAGAAATCAACCATGAAACAAGGGAGGGCTAAGGCAGTGTTCAAACTATGAGGTGTGTGATTCTCCATTTGAGGGGAATATGAAAGAAATAGAAACATGTAAAAAGGCCCAGAAATTGGTTCTTTGTGAGAATATGTCTTTGTAGGATAGATGATGCTTTGTTCCTTTTTTGGGGGCCTTTTTGGATCATCCTGGTTGCAGTTTTTATATGAGAAAGAAACAAAGGGAGGGGAAGATGAGGGTGGACGCGGCTGGATTGGTGTTCACAAATTATAGAATTTATATACGTCGAAAAGAATAGGGGATGGATGGATGCCATTAGACAAGAGGAATCACAAATTGGTCCTGATTCAAACAAGAAAGAATATGTGCCTGTCGTTTGGGGGTGGAGTCTAGAAAGAAACTGGAAGAGAGCAGCCATCAGCTGGATTTGAAGCACCAAAAACAAAGAGTCCAATGGGTGCGGGGGGAAAGACAGAAGCTAGTCAGTGAAGTCAGGCTTTGAGAAATAGGAGGTGAAATGACAATGAAACCGAGACATTGAATTAGACATTTCAGATTCTGATTATGTCGGACCTCCTGCTACTCTTGTCCTTTTCTTCTCGCTCTTTTTCTCCCAGACTTACATAATGAATTGGATATCAATTTACTTGTAAAATTATTAAAATATTTTCCTTATATAAAGTTATATGATGTTCATAAAAAAATAGAATTTATGATATAATAAATTTTATTATATAATTTTTTTCACTAACGTCGAAAATGTGTCATAATTATATATATTTGTTAATTATGTACTAGTTCTGTTATCTGAAAAAAAAAATCCATTTCCCAGCTTGAAAAAAACTACATTACATGCACTTGTTTTTTAATACTCTATTCTATTCTCACTGTTTCTTCTCTTTCAAACTATTTTTCTCCATTTTTGTGCTGTTCTTTCCCTTTAACTTCGACATAAATAGTAAAAAATCTAAAAGGAACTAAACTTTATATTTATATATATGTACTGGAACCCAACTAAATATATAGTTTGGTTTCTTTGATTAGCATGTAAATCCACTTCCCCTCTCAGTTTACTTAACTTGTTAAAATATATAGATTAGGCCAATAGGTTTTTCAAGTTAGCTTTGCAAATATCATATCTAAAGTTATGAAGGACATAAGTGAAAAGATTCATAAGCCTAAAAGTTGATTGATTTTTGTGGTTTATTATGTCATTCCTCTTTTCTTCCCACTAATCAAACAAATTTGGATTCGTTAAGGTTTCTAATGCAACCCAAAGAGAAAAAGTGTGGGTGTTTTAATATGTAGGTTATTGATTCAAAGTTGTAATTTGCTATCTTCTTGAGAAAAGAGCAGAGTGGGAAATGGGGAAGGGGGGGGGAGGTGACCACATTTCCACTTCACATCACACCCAGTTGTTTCCAAAGATGCCCTAATTGTTGTCTCTCTGCATATCTATATATATAATGCGTCTCCCCATTACAAGAAATCCAATGATATCGTTCACGAGAAAAAGGAAATTTTGAATGATTCATAAAAAAAAAAAAAAAAAAAGCAGTTTGAGAATAATTACACAAGTATAAACACATTTCAGTCAAAGAGTTGAAATGCAAAAATCACAGGCTGAAAATACATACATACATACATATGTAATATTTGATAACTTTAGTGCTTTTTTATGGGAGATTCTCTGCATGTTAAAATGGAATTGGTGAAGGAGCAAAATGGTGGTCCAAATACTACTTTTCACAGAGGTTTATGACTTTGTGAGTTGTATCTCCATGCTTAGACAGACAATGACTTTTCTTAGATATTTGCTTTTCAACACTAATATTATAACAACACTAGCTTTTTTCCCCTTCACTCTTTCAATAATTCAAAAGCAAATATGGGTCTGGTTTTCATAAGACAGCCAAAACAAAGCTAAGCAACTTTAGCTTATAACATAGAGCTTTAATGGCATATATAAGAGCTATAACTAGGAAGAAGAGGTAAACATGTTTCTATGTGACACAGCTTGACTTCAAGGGATTAAGCAGCAACTGCTTTACCAACGATACGTAATGCAACATATTTTAACAACCTTTCGTGGAGCTTAAGGTTTCTTTAGAATGATACTTTGCAATGGCATATATCGATATAACTATATATTTATATATTGCTTAGATAAATAAATTGTCTATTTACTATTTTCTTTTGGGATAAATATCTATTTATAATTTCAAATACTAAAAATAACTCATTTTACAACTTTGGGACTGCCACAAAAAAATTGTCATATTAATGGACCAATCATACCTATTTTACCAAAAAGAAAAGTGACTCAAAGTTAAATTAATGGTGGAGTTTTTTTTTAACTCCAAAAATAGAATTAAAAAAGAAAAACACTATCTCGTCTATTTATTTTTTATCTTTTAAAATTATGAAATTAATGGATGTGATTTTTTCTGAACTTTGCATATGAAATTAAAATCTCCAATATTAATATGCCAAATAATTTTCATCAAATAAAGTAAATAATTAGAGAGAGAAACAACAACACCACATGAAATCTTGAACATCTGTCTTATATTAAATCATAAAATGAGGTCAATTGTAGGGTCGAGTTTAGTTTGGTTTTATCAGATTTTTTGAACCGTAGCATCACTAAATATAAAATTAATTATAAATAAAAACATAATTCATTTCATGTTAAATCAAATTTTTGATTTTTTTTTTTTTTTTTTACTTAAACCCTAGAAAACTGTCTTAGGAAGTAATATATATAAGAAATATCCTGCTTAAATTTTAATTGTCCTAATCTATAGCCTACATGAAAAAGTAAGTAAATAGGATTATAGGACAACTTTTGTGTGTGTGTGTGTGTAAACTTAGGATATCTTCAACCCACATTAAACTTGAGATTAATCCTTATGGTAAAAGAATACATTGGTATGCATGATTTTTTTTCTCAGCTAAAAGATTAGTATGCCTGCAAAATTAAGAAAAAAGAAAAAGAAATGCTCAAAATCATATAAATTCAATGAATTGGATGATACCAATTTATTAATTTATCTAAATATTAAACACATATAACTTTGGTTTTGGAGATGGCATCTTGAGTCAAATATTGATTAAACAAGTACCCTAATTACTGATTTTCACGAAGGTGAGATATATTAATTCCCACAAGCTGAACACTGGAATTTAATTTTATACATACATACCTAAGTTCACTTGAAAAGTACTGGATAATATGATAACACAAACCAAGAAAAGTGGATAATATGATAACATAAAACTAATTAGGATATAAATCCATGTTCTTGAAAATAAAAATAAAAATACACATTACATCAACAACACTATATATATATATTCTTCACTTCAAATTTCAAACCATAGCTAGCCTTCACTGGGGAAAGGTTAATTACTTCTTCAATCTTAATCACACTTATCACTGGTTGAACAATGCAGTCCTTGACATGATATGCTTCTCAGAGGCCTGTTCAAATATTATCATCTTCAAATCGCTAATCTCAAATATTACTTGGTAAAAGCAAATAAAAAAATATGGTTATTATTATATGCTAAACTTTGTGTTATTTCAATATTCATGCCATAGCAGCTGTTTCAACTATACATATACATATATATATATATATATAACTACTTACATCATGCAGCTTAGTTTGATTGTTGGCTTCCAGCATCAGCCCAAAATGGATATGAGGGAAGTGCGCCCACTGTAATATATGTATGGAATACAAAATAAAAAAGAAATGGTGAATAACCGGAGATATTTTATATGAAACCTTAAGAATTATAATGTATATGTTAATGTTCTGATATATGGAATTTTTGCAGCTTTAAAGTAAACGTACATTCTTAGCAGCAGTGCTGAATGCTTCCCTGTGACTTATATCAGGATTGTTGGCCTTGATCCTCTGGATCTCCTCTCTACATCAGTTCATAATTAGAGTACATATAGTAAGAGCATGCAGCAGTTATATATAATACAAGATTAATGTCATGTGCAATGTTAAACAAAATCAATAGGATTTTTCGCACTTTATGAACTGATTGTATGCAGAAGGTACTCGCTGCCTCTTCCCTGGAGCTGAAAAAAGAAAACCAAGCATATATATATTAAATGGTGTAAAAAAAAAAAAAGAAGAAAAGAAAAGAAAAGGTGGTATTGTATGTAAAGAGATGTGATTAACTCACGTCGATTGACGACCCTTTCCTCAGTGACGACATTGTTGGCAGGTGGTCGCATTGGGAACTTGTTGCATTTGGATGAGGATCCCGATTCTTTCATCCTATAATCCTGCATTGCATGATTGGGTGCCTGTAATATTATATATAAACATTTAAGTTTTTGTTAAATTTATAAGAAATTAAATATTTTGATTTATGTTCCTAGAAAAGAATCTATGTAGAAAGCTTTTGTTGAAGACGAAGTTCATTAAAAGATATCATTAAAACCTAAGAACCCTAACTTACATGTCAATCAAATCAAACTACCCTAAAGCAGAAAACAAAGGAAAAAAAAATAACGGCACAAGAAAGTGATAAAAGCTTTTGTGTTGGATTAGCATAAAAAAAATACATAGTTTATGTTTACAGGCACCTTGTTCTCAAAGCCGCAAAATTCAGTCCTATATAAAAGCAAATAAAATAGGCTTTGATCATGGCGGCTGCTAGGGTTTCAGTGACTGTCTGCAACTATTTTTCATAGGAAAGTGTTTGGAAAAAAAAAAAAAAACTTTTAGCATTTCTCTTTTGAAGCACTAGGTTTCAGAGGGTTTGAAGATCCTGAAATGGACATTATATTTTTTTTATTCAATAATTTTAAGTTCTCAAAGTGTTCGGACCTGAATATCTTGCCATGAAAGTGACTGAAATGCAGCTGCCATGTTCACGGACCATAGATTGGTGCAGTGCCCGCATCGGACGGTCACAATATCAAACAGGCTGCTGCATGGGACACTCACCTGCGCATTATAATCCCATAATTAGCCAACTATAAAGAAGAAAAGAGGCAGTAAACATAGCAGAAGAAGATGGTAATACTATAATAATGGGTGCATGGGTGGGTTTCTTAATGTGTTTAAGCAGGGTGTGTTCAGGGAAATGATCAAAGGTACCAAGGATCTTCATGTTTTCATTTTCACCCATTAGGTAAAGCAACTGAGTTAGCAAAAGAACCAAGTTGTGGCTGTATTTTAAGCAAAGGGAAAGGTATGTAACAACAGCAGTGAAACGAAGGGAGTTGAGGTATTGTACTCATCAGATTATCAACAAAATGCCTGTTTTTGGACTTTGGACGTTGAAAGTTTTACTCTTATTAAATTTATTTACCAAAAACAACATCATCATCGTAATAATAATAAACTAAAAAAAGAAAGATCAGTAACTAATATCTAAGCTAAGGCTAAGGCACTAAGCCTTTTCCTCTCCATCTCTCTTTCTTTCTCTAGTCATTGCATTATGACTTTTCCATGACTGTAAAAGAAGCTGACGATAGAGACATGACTGGTAAGTGGTAAGAAAAAACAAGAAGACCCCAGAAAAACAAAATCAATAGATTTCAGTAAAATAAAGAAAGAACACGAGAGAGCACTGATCACGGATGCAAAGACCCACTTTTATTTTCAGGATCTAATATATATGGAGAAGGAAAATACCAAAACCAAAGAATACATAAATAATTACAGAAGAGAGAGAGAGAGAGAGAGAGAGAGAGAGAGAGATACCGCAAGAACGATGTTGCAAAAGTTGCAAGGGATATAGCAGAGTTGCTCAGGCGCAACATCGATGCAGTTCGACATGTCTTTCGAGTTACAAATAAAAAGGAATTAAATCAAAGTTTATAGCAACCACACCACAAGCGGCCCCCAAGAAGAAAGCAACAGATAAAACCAAAGAAAAGAAAAGGTAAAGTAAAGAGAACCAATTGTTTCCCTGCAACAAGTAGCTAAAACAACAAGAAGAAACTAACACTTGGAACCCTCCCAAAAAAAAAAACCTAAGCTTTTATTCCCGTAACTCTACTCCTTGCTTTAAGACGGGGCTATGAATCACAACAGTTAAAAATGTCCTTTATATATAGAAAATTTTATTCGGAGAGAGAGGATCAGAAAGCTAGAAGGAAAGAGAGAGAGATAGGAACCAATAAAGAGGAGCCAAAGCCAATTAAGAAAAAAGGGGTATCAACAAATGATGGGAACTAGAGGACAAAAATATAGGGTGGTTTGGTATGGGAAACCGGGTTTAGTTAGAGATAAAATGGCGGTTCAATTGCTTGGTATTGGTCAGGTTAAGAGGGTTAGGGTTTGAAGGGAAAAGAAATAGGAAAGTTTGGAAGTATTACCAACCTTGGCTCGATGTGCTATTATGAAGAAATGAGTGATCCTCACCTCGCTTTGCCACAACCTCAGCGTACCAAGCGGGCGAAGATTTTATTCCATTTCCTTTTTTTCTAATCATAATTATTCTTAATGTTGTAGGAAGTTAGTTAAATACGCGTAATGATTCATTGTAATATATATTGATTCTATATATATATATATATTTTTTTATATTTGTTGATATTAGTGTTCAATAAGGAAGATGTAGGGAGGAGATGTTGCGGTGGTGGTGACAAGGAAGTTGGTTTACAAATCAGAGTTGGACGGAATAGGGAGGAAGGAGATTAGGGAGATAAATATAATAGATTGTAGAGAGCCAATTTTCAAGATGTAAAAAGGGAGCGAGAAGGTCCCCTTACTTGATAGTGACATGTCACCGACAATACGGATGATGGTTTTTTCGTGTTGTTCGCTAGAAGGTAGGTCAATTATTTGTCGGTTGTTGTCAAGTATATTATTATATGAGCTTGTTTTGACATTCCTTTTGTTGGGGTAGTACAAAGTTGTTAAGCTTCATTAGTCCTTTAGTGGTCTCCTCTTGGGTATGAGAGCGTGTCACTAATAGCAGGTGACTTAATGGAGGGTCCAACGAGTAGTTGAAGACGGCTGTCCTCTCTATGGTTGGTCATTGGGTAATCAATCGAATGGTACCAAATGGAGAGTCATTCGCATAAGCCTCTTAAGTCACCTCTCGTGCTGCCACATGTCTTAGGGTAGGGGTATAACAATATTATTCATGTTCGTTTTACAGTTCATATTCAAAGCTTGTAATTATTTTTTCCAACAATGTTATTTTCAATGTTCGAACCCACATTCTCTCCTTAAGAGTGTAATGTGTCTTACTATAACAGTGCTTCAAATACAAAACCATACCTAATTATCCTTGAGAATGTAATGCGCTTCAAATACAAAGCCATACCTAATTATCCTTGAGAATGTAATGCGACCTACCATAACAGTGCTTCAAATACAAATTTGACTTGGAAATAATTTTTATTTATTTATTATAATAACAAGTGTTTTTATCCTTTAGTCATGTCTTATAATCCGAGACTAATCGTACTCAAGTTGAAGTGATATTCAAGTTAAACTCTCTCAAGAATGATGACTTTTAAAATTCGAATCCAACCCAATTAATTAAGAAAAAAAGTTGGTTCCTATTTTGATTATATGAAATTTAATGCAAGAAGTTTTTAATAAATAGAAGAGATTTTATGAATAGTGCATGGTTCACCTCCTAGGTCGTACTTGGACTAGAGGCGCAGTAAATTAAAGACATGGTATTAATTAATTTCATGCTCCAACTTCAAAATTTGACATATATATTTAATGGCTTGCTTTGTAGTTTGAACCGCGCATGCGCTTAAGCTGCAGGCCAAAAAGTAATGCCGTCTATTTATGAAACTTAATTACTCAACACCAATCAAGTTTTCAAGTTTCAAGCAATGGTGTCTATATGTGCTATTACATCATTAATTACAAGCGCTTAGCCATCATTAATTACGCCCAAAACACAAAACCCTCGCCATCATTTCTTTTTGTTTTCTCTCTTGAATTACAAAAAAAAAAACAAAAACAAAGTCCTAACAACAACACGACTCGAATCCAAATCACATCTGGAATGATGAACATCTTGATCATCAAACTAACACACGGAATTCGATTGACATAATTTCTAAACCTGTAAAATAGACAAGATCAAGCAACAAATACAATCCAAGAATCCTTACATAATCTCCCAGATGTGTCCAACACACATAAAAATGGGGCACACGCAAATGTCCAATCTTGGCCTACAAGACAATCAAACGTTTTATCAATTGGACTACTTTGTGCGTGTGCGTGTGCGTGTGCGTCTATTCACATAATTTGCAATGAATCTATATATTTTCACTTTAATTTGAACCTCCTTTTGAACCCAGAGAGGATATTGGGCTTGAAGTTTTTTTTTCCTTTCTCTCGGCTAAGCCATAATTTATTAGAACCAAGAAGGTACGAAGCATTGACACTCAAAAGTAACGAATTTGTTGTAGTGCATAGATATAATATTAATTTTTTTTTACACATGTTCATCTTTAGTAGGGCAAGGATGAAAATATAAAAATATGAGAATTTACATTAATGTATTGTTATCATATCATATAATATATAAGTTAACAATAAATAGGGGTGTAAATGAACAAAATGTTCGGATAAATCGTTCGTGAACCGTTCGTATAACATTCGTTTATTAAGTTAAATAAACGAGTATGAACAAAATTTTTATGTTCGTTTAATAAACGAACGGACACGAACAGAGATGTGTTCGGTTCTTTTATGTTCACGAACAAGCTCGTTTATAGCTCGTTTATTTATTAATGATATTTCCTTATAAAAATATTAAAATAATATCTATGTGTATGTTTTTATTGTTTGTTTGTTTGTTTATTATTCGTTAACATTGTTCGTGAACGTGTTCAATTATATGTTCGTGAACATTAAACAAACGAACATGAACAAAAATCTGAAATTCTTAACGAACACGAACCGAACATGAACAACTTCAAAAATAAATAAACGAACACGAACAAAGGTTTGTTCGTTCAGGCTCGGTTCATTTATAGCCTTATTCATAAATGATGCACATACTGATATATAGATAGTGCATAAAATATAAAGTATATTATGTTAATTGAGTTTTAATTTAATTAGTATCATAATTATCATAATAATAAAAGAGATATAGATTTAAGCGCATTTAAATACTTTATCCTCGAAGCATAGCATACCCATGAGGTTTTGGCATCGTGAATAGCACAAAGACTTTGGATTCTTGAGTGCTCGAGCTCAAATCTCACCATTTACAATTGTAATATGTGAATCTTTAGTCGTATACCATGAATAAATTTTAGTTACTTCTTTTTTGTTTTCTCGTGTGCTTCAATGCACCCACACTGCGGATGGAAAATAGAATTAAGAAACAAATATAATTTATTTTGTCAAAGAATAACAATTTAGCCAGTAAAATTACAATTGCTTTATTGAAAAAAAGAATTGCTTTAATCATTGGGAAAAAGTTACAACTCACATGGTGTACTAACAGCCACCATTCTATCAAATCACCGTTTTATTATATGAATCGATGAAGGATCTTACATGGAACTCCATCAAATTTCCATATACTGACCATTTAAATACGGTTTCGTGTAAAATTAGGCGGGGGTGGTGTTAGGATGGGGTCCAAGAGGAGTTTTTGCGGCAAATTTTGGACTGAACCCTAAATACGCAAATGATTGTTGAGATGGCATCCAGATGGAAGGAAGGACCTGAAATTCATTCTTGTAAATACTTGGATCTTCCAATAAAAATTACTGTCTCTCGTCTCGTCTCGCAAGTTTCTTTGGGGATGTTGTGGAGGGTTATTCGGAGATAACATCATTCAATAACAAGAGAAATTAGAAAACCAAGTTGTAACACTCGAGTAGTGATTGATAATAAAATGAAGAGTTGGTGAAATAAGTTAAGTGTGACTGGAAAAAAGTTTCAAGAAAGTTAATATAGTTTAATGTATTTCGCCACATTTTTATCGTTGTAAAAGGACGTATCCATGTTTGTGCTGCATTTTTTTTCTTTTTTGCAACCAAATAAGTTAGGTTTCATGGAGAAGAAAACTCCAAAAAGGTTACAGAAATTTGCATACCACGTACATGACAGGGTACATCCAGATATAAAACAATCCCGAGGGCAATGAAACAGCCCCAGATATGAGTTAGAAAAGACCCGTCGATACACCTTTTATTACAACACATAATTCCTACCTGACACCCCCCGAGGGGAAGTTACAATTTTTTATCTCCCCATAGACAGTAACCCATCTCCTCATTACCCTTCTATTTTAATTTCCCCTAATCATCATCCAAAGCAGTTGAAACATGAGAGAAAACGACATGTTGGCAAATATATATATATATATATATATACACATTTGATCATAGGGAAAGAAATCTTTGGCCTCCATCAATGCAACAAAACATAAAAGAAACAGTACGTAGAATCTTGAAAACTGTGCGGTTTTTTCTTTTTAACTTTTGAAGTGTTTAACCAAGCTGTCTACACTGTAGCAGCATATAATTCGTACTACCTATGAACTTTGAAAAAAAAAGGGGGATTATAATTAAGAAATTTGACAGTCATTTAATGGCAAAGGGCTCTGCGACCGCAACTCTCTGTCTCCTTTGATAGCCGTGGGTGGCACTCTCTCCATTCCACGCAAAAAAGAAAAAAAAAAAAAAAAAAAAAAAAAGTTTTCGTCTCTTCTCCTTTTTCACCAACTTACTTCTTTAAAGTCTTATAGACATTTTACTTTATAATCAGATCAAGTTCCCATAAACATCTTGATTAGTATGGTTAAATTAATCAATTAAGATGGGAACAGTTTTAAAGTAAGGTTGTAATCCAAAGATGTTGAGAGGAAAAATTATTTAAATTTTAGCTGACTCGATTTTCAATTTAAATATCAATCACCTAGAAAAATAGTGAAAAGAAACATCAGCATCCGACAAGATAAGCTCAACATAGGAGCATGACAAACTACCAACAAGGTTACCTATGACATTGAAACATTAATAATTGATGGTTAACTGAAAAACAATGATACACGGCTTTTTTAGTCACATAATTGTGAGTAAAATCAGATGATAATAGTCCTTAGAATTTTCAAAACTGTTGATAATGTGTTATCAAATGATTCAATAACAAAGTCAGAAATTTTGTGTTCGGAGCAGACATAAAATTATAAACTTTTAATGTTAATCTAATTTTTATCATAGGAGGGCTTAGATTGATTAAGGCTACCTAATATAATTTTTCTTTGAATATAAGGGCAAATTCCACTAGTACTCACTAAATTATTAGTATTTTTTTTGTTTTGTTATCCAGCTATAATAAGTTACAACATGGTCACTCAATTGTATATGTATATATGACATCTTCTTGTTTGGTCACTAGTCGTTAAATTACTCACAATATATAATTGTTGAGGGTTAAAATTGCTACTATGTCAATTTTAAAAGTTATAATATCATTTTTCCGTTCGCCATCAAACGACTAGTAACCCAAAAAAACAACAGAATAGTTGGATGATTATTTTGTAATTTTTCATAATTGAGTGACAAAAAAAAGGTTACAAATAGTTGGGTGACTACCAATGTAGTTTACCCTAAATATAAATTTTTTTGGACCAAATTACCCTAAATATAAATTTTTTTTGAATAAAAAGTTTACCCTAAATATATATATATATATATACTTATATATTTGAAAAGGAATACCCTAAATATACTCATGGGGAAAGAGTAGGGACATTTTAACTCATGAGTTCTTGATACACATATACGTATGTAAGTGGCGTTTTGAAGGCAAATTGGCATGTGCAAATGGCTCCAGCACCTACTACCAATTAATGGATCATATTTGATGTTTTATCCAAAGTAGATAAAGAAACCGGCCCCAATTCAAATCAAAGGCAAACTTTGTTTTGGAATAATAATTAGCAAGGTGGTTGGAAAAAGATGAGAATATTTTTATACATATGTTTCAGAAATGATCGACACAGCTGGTCCTGGTCCTTGAGCAGTACTCATTCATATACCATTTAAGTGGATTGGTGTATATGGTTTTGGTCCCTTCTGGTTAAAGGGTTTTTAAAATCACTGCTTTAAAAGGTTCATTCTACCCTTTTAAAAGCTCTTTGGACTCTGGCAAAAGTAAAAGGCTACGCTAAGCTAAGCTAAGAAAATACTAGACCAGGAAGATTTTCGGTTTTCTGGAGGCTGGACCGCTTAGATATTGGCTGTTGGGGACCTGTAACTTTCTCATGGATTTCTTTGAATGGTAGCTAGCCTTGTAGGCAGAATCTGTTCCATTCAGAAACTTACCTGTCGAGAGTCACCGGCCTTAAACTTTGCTAGGGTCACTCTGTATATGTGTAAAACCTACTCATCTCTCAAACATGGTGACAGTAACATGACACACACACACACACACACACATTTAGTTGCTGATGATCTCTTTTGAAGGTCAAAATCACCAACATAGAACTGTGTATGTGAATAATGTAATTTGTGTTTCATACTTTGGTTACGATGCTGGTGCAGTAGCCTTTGTAAGTCAAATGATTCAAGTCAGTACATCAACAATGAATATAAAGTTCATTTCTCGTTCATCAATAGATAGGGTTTACTTAGACTTTTGGAATATTATTCTTCAATTTGCATGTTACAATCGCTCTACATTTCTTATATCCTAATTAAGGCGATGAGGTTTGGAAATTAGGATTTCAAATATAATCTAAATTAAATTATATAACACATATACGTTTTTATACTTTATACTTTTCAAGTATATATCATCTTTAACCTCAATCTGGGACGAAACTAAAACTACTATCGAGAAGGGTCTAAGGTGTATAGTTGGGTGACCATTTTGTAGTCACCCAACTAGGTTTTTGTTTGGTTATTTAATTATAAAAAGTTACAAAATGACCAGTCAACTATCTTAGATATTTGAGTGTTCTCATTATTACGTTAGTCAACTGGTGATAAAAAAAGAAGATAAAATTTGATAGTTGGGTGATCATTTTGTAACTTTTCATAGTTAGGTGACCATAAAATAAAAATCATAATTGGGTGACCTCCATTGTAATTTACCATATATTTTAGGGTAAGCTACAAAATAGTCACTTTTATTTGCCTCAAGTTACATTTTAGTCACTTATGTTTGAAATGTTACGTTTTAGTCACTTATGTTATTATTCTATTACGAAGTGATCACTCTGCCGTTAAGTTCCGTTATCTCCTTAACGGTAATCCTACATGGCAGTCCAACTAGATTTTAAGTGCCAACCTGGATTTCCAAATGAGATGAGAATAGATTTTTAATTAATTAAAATTTTTTAAACCTAAATCTTAGCGGAAAAAACCCTAAATCCGTTTTCACACACCTCTCTTCTTCATTCTCATCTTCTTCCCTTTTGATTCCAACTTCTTTAATTACAAATCTATCTCAAAGCTTGAATCTTTGAAACCCATTAACCCAAAGAAACTTAACGGGAAGAAGATATTAGAACCGAAGATATTGAATCTTTTGGTTAATGGGTTTTAAAGATTCAAGCTTTGAGACAGATTTGTAACTAATTAAAGATATTGGAACCAAAGATATTGAATTTTTTGGTTAATGGATTTTAAAGATTCAAGCTTTGAGACAGATTTATAACTAAAGATATTGGAATCAAAGGGGAAGAAGATGAAGATAAAGAAGAGAGGCGTGTGAAAATGGGTTTAAGGTTGTTTTAGTTAAGGTTTAGGGTTTAAAAATTTTAATTAATTAAATATTTATTCTCATTTCATTTGAAAATCTAAGTTGGCACTTAAAATCTAGTTGGACTGCCACGTAGGATTACCGTTAGGGAGATAACGGAATCTAACGGTAGAGTAATCACTTCGTAACAAAATAATAACATAAGTGACTAAAATGTAACCCGAGGCAAACAAAAATGACTATTTTTTTAGTTTATCTTATATTTTAAGATAAGAAAATTACTTAAATGACCTAACCATGGGCCGTAAGATTTCAATTTTATTCCCAAATGACCCAACCATGGGCCATAGAAGAATGAAGTTTGTTATGTGTCCAAGGTGTTGGACCTTAAAAAGACGGCTTCTCGATTATGAGCTTCACATAAATCAAAAAGCTCCAACAATCCAAATCTTTCACTTGTCTATATAATTCAATATGGTTCAACCTGTCACATGGTTTCCCCACTGTTCCCATCTTGGGCTTATGGTTGCTGAATTTACACTTTGGGGAAAAAATCAATCACTATTGCTGATGAGGGGACCATAAAGGAATTGACAATTGGGGGCTCCTTTCCTTGTTCCGTTAAAAATCTTCTTTTTGTTATGAAAAATGTATCCATTCAACTAAAATTATACTTTCATTTTCAATCACCCACATGTGTAGGTATTGTATCTAAAATATTTGTGCACGGGTTGGACCTGTTCTTTCGTTAATGCCATATAGTTATGGCCTTATGCGCAGTGTCCCATTTTAAATTTGATCAATTTTTGACAAATATTTGATATATGAATACATAAAGATTTACAAATGATAAATAATGAGACTTAGATAATAAATTATATAAAATATTATTTAATAAATATCACAAATATAATTCATCACTAATAAACAAGCAAAAAGTTTATTTCATAAATTAAATAATAAAATCATGTACGGACAAAATCAATTAATACACAATACTGACTAAAATTTATAATTTTAATTTACTATGGAAGCGGAATATTTTGACTGGCACGAACAGCATGTGACATCTTTCACGTTTTGCTGTAATCTCTCTTTTCTTTTTCTTATGAAATGAAAAGAAATTACTGATAAAAAAAAGCACATGCCGCATGAGAAAGGGAACCTACAAATTAAATGGATAAAATAATTGATCCACACAAATCGTGTGCTATTATTTTAGGGGAAAATTAAATTCTTCCCTTCTTTCTAATACTATCGGTGTCAAAATTGTTTAATTTTCTGTTGGAGTCGTACGTGATAGATATCATTATTCTTATTTAACTTTAATTTATTAAATGAAAATATTTATAGAAAAAATATGAATGCATTAAATCCAAATAAGTGTTCCTACAACAATAACTCATTTGTAATAAATCGTGGACAGGTGTCACAAGAAAGATAAATATTGTTGTCAAAATATAATATTCTGAAAAAATAATTTGAGAGAGAAAGAAAACCGGAGATCGCTAGTTGTCGACATTTTCTTTCTCTCCAGCAGACTCTTCCTTGTTATAAATAAATAATAAATTAATTATATGGGTAATTAGTAGGTGTAAATGGCGAGCATGTCGGAGAAGAAGGAAATGGAGAGTGGCAAAGAGGACGTTGTTTGCTTTGAACTCCCTGCTCCTCCTGGTTGGAAGAAAAAGGTTCTTTTTCTTTTAAATCTTAATTGCTTCAGTTTAACATGGGTTATACTTTATACTAGCTTTCATAGTTTCTAACTAGTATGTTTGAGTTCTGTTAATTTATTTTTTTAGTATTTTATACTTGGGAATTTTGTGATAGAATTTTGGAACTAAGGGTTAATTTCAATTAGGATTTTCTTTTTGTGTGTGCTTCTTCAATTAATTGTAAATTATGATTAGTTTTTTTTTTTCTGTTTTTGGGGGTTCATTTGCTCTGCTTGTTCTTGAATATTTCTGGTTTTCCTAGTTTACTGGAAGCAAAGCAATAGTTAGAGTTCTGTAGAAGCTGCTTTTTTTTTACTTTCTGGGTTTCTGTTTTTAAATACTTTCATGAGACAAATAAGCAAATTAGGGCACCCCATATCAAATTTCTAGTTCCATTTAGTTGGATTTTGGAAGACGAAATGTTCATTTGAGAGATGCTATGTTAACTATTGGCTTTGAGTGAAGTTAAAAGAGTGTGAGTCGATCAAACATTATTTCAAAACCTTTCAGCAATTTTGTAAAATTTATATGATTTTTTATATATCTGCATTCTACATCGTTGCTGAAGAATTTATTTCGATGTTTATAATTAATTCAGTGTTGATTTGTTGTGTACAACGTTTTGCTATATTTCAGAATGGTCTCAATGTATATGGCTGTTATTTCTTGGGACTTAAATTCTTAATTTCTCTCATGGTTGTGATTTTCTTGTTTGAGCATGTTCCAGTGTATTAGGTGCTTTCAAATGTTGTTGGAGTTATGTTTTCTTTGAACATTTCCTGTTCATTTACGGACTATGGACTACGTAACTTTATGCGATGAATTGCCTTGGAGTGCGCATAAAGTTAATTCGGGGTGATGAGCATATTGACATTTTCCAATTACTGTCTTTAGTTTTATCTATTTTATGCTTTGATTTCTCTAGAACTTCTATGGAGAATGAACCTTAGCAGTATGTAAGATGCATATTGGAGATGACGTGTATCTGCTTTTCTTTGTATATCTTAATATTTTGGAAATCGCATTAGCACTATTGCTTGTATAAATTAATTGGCTGTTTTATCGAGGCGCATTTTACATCTTTGACCTGACATTCCTTTTTGTGCTCACTCAAGCATTTTATGGTTAGTGAAGAACTTGTGAATTATTCTTTGATTATCAACCTGCCATAGATTTTGCAAGCATATGCTTACTCTCAGTTCATCAGGATATTTTCATGTATGGTCTTGAATATCTATATATATTGGATATATGTCACTATATACATTTCCTATCTATAAGCTAGTGCAATATTGAATATCTTTCTGTTTGCAGTTCATGCCGAAGAAAAGGGGGACACCTAGGAAAAATGAGATCATATTCACGGCTCCAACGGGGGAGGAAATTAGTAACAAGAGACAATTGGAACAGCACCTTAAGGCACACCCTCGTGGTCCTCCAGTATCAGAATTCAATTGGGGGACTAGTGAGAACCCTAGGAGATCAGCGAGGATCAGTGAGAAGGTAAAAGCAATGCCAATGCCAGAAGGTGAGCCTCCGAAAAAACAAGGCAGAAAATCATCTGCTTCAGAAAAGGTTATAAAAGAATCAGAAACTGCCCCTGAAGGAACCGAGGTGACTAAGGACGTTTATATGGAAGAGGATAAACAATCTGAGAGAGATAATATGGAAGGAGAGGCTGGAAAGGTCAGTGCAAAGCCAGATGAACACTATAAATCACAAGATGCTGATAGCAAAACTGAACCCACTTCACAAGAAGTGAAACTTGGAGAAGATGCTAATATATCTGCTGATGTAAAACAAGGTAAGGAAAACGCTGAAGAGTTGAAGGGCACACATGATTATGCGCAAAGGAAAACAGAAGGTTTCGAGACTGCAAGAGCAACGTCTCAGGAAAATGTTGAACTGCCAGTGGCTGAAACAGAGAAAGGGCTTGGATCCGGGCAGCTGGACAAACCCGACATACTTAATACCAAAGAACTGAAAAACGAGGTGGAAGGAGAAGAAATAGGGGAACATGGTAGCAACACTACTGAATCCAAAACATCAATCAAGGAGAAAGAACTGGCAAACTGCAACGAGGAACAAAATACTTCAGGCGTCAACGAAATTAACAAGAAACCCAAATAAGCAATTCAGAACTGTAGTAACGGTAGCAATGCAGGTGAGATCAAGCCTTGAGTTCCTATAGGCTATAGTTTTAACATGATGCAGCCTTGTGACCCTTCTAGATTTTTTGGGACACCTTTCAAATGACTGTAGCGTCGTTAGGGATAGTTATACTGATTGTTCATTGGGTCATCTTCCTATGTAAAACAACTGTATAATGCATGTGTGTCTGTTAGTGATATATGAGTGAGACCTGATATATGCAAACATGTAAAGTTATACTACAAATGAGTGTAATATGCTGTGTTTTTGAAGTAATATGTTACAGTGTTATTCAGAAAAAGAAAAATGTATATTTTCCAGTTCTATATTGATGTTATTTTATTTTATTTTTTCCATTTATTTCATGAATAAAATACATGATGTATATATATACGTATTAAAACTTATTTGATTTTTAATATACTAATATTTTTATATTCATAAACTTAATAAAAGGGGAGTGGGGGGGGGGGGATGCATACCATTAAAGCCATATATGGCCTTAATTTCAAACTTAATTCCTGTAAAGAAAAGAATTTTCAAACAGGTTGAAAATTCGATATGATACATTTCGTGTTAGTCTGCAAGTAAATTCAGAAAAAGCTGAAGCTCCGAAGTTTTTTTTTTTTTTTTTTTTTAACATTTCCAAGCTTTCTTTTTCGTTTCATATTGCCGAACTTATATTTGTCATGATTTAAACCGAATTAGGTAATGGTTAGAACTTTTGGGGGTAAATTCTGCGATAAATCCATGTACTCTTTGAAAATTTAAAATTTAGTCCCTGTAATTTTATTTCTAAGAATTTAGTCATATTTTTCAAATGTAATATTTTAATTATATTTATTTAATATAAATATAAATATAAATATTGATATAAAATTTAAATTTATTATTATTGAAAATATTTATGTAATTTTATAGATTTCTTTGAATTTTTTAAGAATTAGGATAAAATTGAGACTATTCGTAAATTTTGAGGGTTAATTTTTTAAAATTATGACTAAATTGATATAATATGTAAAAATTGAGGATTCAATTTATTATTATACCGATTTTTTTAATTACCACATTAACTTGACGTTTATGATTTTAACAGGAATGACCGAAATGACAAAACTATATAACATAGATGCTTAAATTACAAACTTTTTTATTTTATTTTGAGTCTAAAATGAAAATTTTTTTTATAATTGATTGACTATCTTTACTATCTTTATAGTTTACCTTAAAAATAATTATTTTTTTTTATAAAATATCTAACCTAAAATATTGGGAAAAGGCAATGGCGTTTCTAGCGATTTTGTTTAAAACAAAAAAAAACAAAAAACCGAATTCGTCAAAGCAATATATAATTAACAATTGTGCCCCCTCCTATCACGTTGGGAGGGCCATTAGGCTTAGAAAATTACTTTGTTTCTATGGTGTTTAATATATGTTTAAACACGTCGTACGGTGTTTATTACATTGTTTATATAATATTAGTGTCGTCTGTCCTAACTTAAAAGATTTAGGCAATGTTAAAATCTAAAACGTAGAAGTCAATTTCTTAATAAAATTCTTAATAAGTTGTTAGAGATTGTGGAAAAAAAAGAAACCTCGACTATCATATTATTACACGGAGCGAAACTGCTTCGTCTCCGAAATGTTGAATGTTTCTGGTCCACAAAATACATAAAAAGCAAAAGACCCGGAATTATAAAAGATATTAAAGTAGAAATAATTAGACTAAAAAGAAAAAAAGTTAATGTAAAAAAAGCCAAAAGTCAACGTTGTTCTACTTCATCCCATCGTTTGCCGTGTTGAAACTTCAAAGATTAAAATGGACGGTGGCGATAGGCAAACCTTGATTTTTGGATAAATTAAACTCAAAAGTCACTAAATTATTAGTAAATTTATGTTTTGGTCATTTAACTTCAAAAAGTTACAAAATGGTTATTGGACTGTTCGAAAGTTCATTTAAGTTATTGAAATATTTGAAATTTTTTATTTAAATTCTTGAGCGGTTAAGTTTTTTTTTTTTTTTTTTTTAAGTCTGACTAGGAACGTCCAAGCGATGATTCGACAATTGATATAATAGATCAATACTCATCGACGAGTAAAAGAACATACCTTATATTTAAGTTGTTATGATGGTCAGTATTGAGATCGAAGAATAAAATTGTTTGGGTTTTGATTCACAAATTTGTGACGTTTAAAATTATCTTATGAAAAAAAAAACTAATTTGTTGAAGAAAAAAAGAATGAAAGCTTCTGGGTGCAGGTGATGACAACAATTTTAACAACTTAACGAATTAAATGAAAACTTTCGTAAGATTACGAAGTTGAGTTAAAAAAACATAATTAGTGATTTACTCTTTTCTTTTGGCAAAGTTCATCAATTTTTTTTTCGTTTTTAAAATGAAATGGTCAAGCATGTGAATACGATCAAGACGTCGATGGAATGACTCGGTTTTGCCGTGCGTGAATGGCATTCGACAACTGCTCCTCCACATCACATGGCTATTAGTAAATTGAAGCAAAGCTAATTTCAACAACTTCCACGAAATTTGTAACTCAGCCTCCACCACTCTCTATATATTCTAATCCGTGGGAAGAAGGATAAACAGCAACACAGTAAGAGAGCCAAAGATCTTGGGGCGACTGTATAAGCAGAGAACACAAAAGATGGCAATGAAAATCATCAGCATGGCAGCACTTGTTGTTGTTGTTTTGGCTTCAACCCTGTTGCAGAGCACTTATGCTGTAACTTACACAGTGGGTGACTCCACCGGCTGGACAGTTCCTAGTAATACTGAATTTTATGATGAGTGGGCAGACAATAAGACCTTCGCGGTTGGGGATGTTCTCGGTGAGTTTCTTAAATCCAACTTAGTTAAGTTTGTTACTTGGATTAAAGAAGTTGGTGTTTTTTTGACGAAATATGATCCAATGTTCTCGCAGAGTTTAATTTTACGACCGGACAACATGATGTTGCCGAGGTGAATGAAACTGCTTACGACAGCTGCATCACTACCAACCCCAGCGTTCAATTGAATACAGGACCGGCGAGTATTACCCTTAACAGGACCGGTGAATACTACTTCATTTGCACTTTCAACAGACACTGTAGCTTGGGCCAAAAGCTCAGCATCGATGTCAGAACTGGCTCCAGCACAGCTCCCACACCTGGTTCAACCCCCAATCCATCCAGCTCATCTTCATCCGTTGTTGCTACCGTATCTCTTGTTTTCACTTCCATTGCCTTAGCTTTGTTCTGCTAATTTTGCCTGTTCATTTTTATTTGATATTCGTATGTCAGTTCAGTTTGCTTCACACTTTGTATCGTATGCCTAGACACAGTCTTCATTCGTTTTGTTATTTTCATTATAGTTCATCATATGGAGTGAGATTTTTTATGTTTGAATAAAAAAGCTTGATTCATTTGCTTTACAAATTAATCAGACCCTTTATTTTTATTTTTTATTTTTCCTCCTCTCAATATCTCCTTTTTGGAATGATGGGTGTCAAGTGGCTGCTGCCCACCGCCCAGCTTTTATAAAATCTCAATACTACAATTTGGTACACATGGCTTGATTTGAACACAAAGGACATGGATGGTAGCAGCCACCAAAACAACCTAACCATATCTTGATTGCATAATGTTTTAAGTTTTGTCAAACTCCCATTCAACCCGGCTTAGCTACACATTTATTTAACCTTATAGCTAGCCGCCCTCCCTGTAATTCGTTGCGCACTGGATGTTGCTTTTTTCAACATACCCTTCGCCCCATGTAACCTGCCCAAGAATGTTCTTCAGGTTGAAATTTGAACTATTAATCTAACAGATGTCATCTTAAAACTCCCAAGGCTGTGGTGTATCATTCATACCTCTTTCGGTTGACTTGAACTTTTATTTTGTGCTTTTTTTTTTATTTCTTTTGTGACAATTGTCTTGAAAAAAAAGGCGTTTCCTTGAACCAATTTCCAGGGTATTTTAGATTCTTTGACTTCACCATGGCTAAGGCCAGCCGACTTCGCATTTTGCGGATCAATGTTCACATATGGCAATGAGGGACGTTGATATATATATATATATATATGAGAAATCATAAGCCCATTTTACGGTTTTACCATTATATCTTAACGAGTTCACCATTGATGACATTGGACATAAAAGTCCAGGGGTAGATACTTTCGACTTTCCCTTTCAATTTCAATTTGTCACTATTATCTAATCATGAGGAAAATTAAATGTGGGAAAGGAAAAAGGCATTATTATTAGCAAGGAGTCATTAACCGCGTTTTTTCAAATATTTAGCCGTGTTTTCAACATTTACGTTAGAGCTGATAATGGGTCGGATCGAATTCGAGTTAAATTTTAATAAAATTTGAAGTTCAATTGTTAAGTTCGGATTCGATTGGATTCGAAAAGTAGACTTAAAATTTTGTGTAAGTCCGATCCGGATTATAAAAATAAAATCCAAATTTGATTCGGCTCGGCCCGTATTAATTTTTTTGATTATTTTATTATATACAACAAATTTAAAAAATATATAATATATCAAATACACTTAAAAACATTAAAACAAACATTAAAAAATAAACAAATTTAAAATACATTAAAAAAATTTATACTAAGATAATTGCAAACAAAGTAGTAGAAAAATTAACAATAAAATAAAAGTTCTACAATATTCAAATAATATTAAAAAAAGACAACGAAACAATAGTAAAAACGCATAAAAAATAACATCCAAACAGCAAAAATAACAACCAAAACAGTAGTAAAAATAACAGCAAAACAAAAAAAAAACAACACAAATAGCAATAAAAACAACAACAAAAATAACAGCAAAAACAAAACTGAAACAATAAAAAAAAGCATTAAAATAATATTTAAACAGCAATCAAAATAGTAAAAAAAAAAATCAAAATAGTAGAAAATAGCAATCAAAATAATAATAAAAATAACACCAAAACAATAATATAATTTTTTTATTAAAAATAATAATTTAGTTGGGTCAGTTTGAGTCGGGTCAAAGTAAAAAAAACTATTATTTGAGGTCCGATCTGTTTAGAAAATTAGACTCATTTTTTGTCTAAACCCATTTTTCAAACCTACATTTTTATTCAAACCTTTCCATTTTTCAGACTGAACTTCAGGTCGAGTCGTCCAAGTCTAACTTACGTAAGTTAAGGGTTTAGTTTGGTATAATATATACCACAACATTTGTTAAACTAAATTAAAGCACAGTTAAGCAATCGATTAGAAATTTAGTGTCAATTAACCACTTGACGACAATGCAAGTTAGCAGTGACAATAACAATTACAAAACAAAGTGATTCAAAAAAAAGACAACTATTACAAAATAATTATGTATCATTCTATTTTTGTATTAAAACAGTTAAACAAACTTTGAGCTATTTTATATTTTTATTTATTCAAAAAATAAACTAATTATAAAACTAATACCTAGAGTTTTCAAATTTTTTTCCTGCGCCATTTTATTTTTTATTTTTTATTAGTCAGCGATAACATCAATTTTGATGCTGGTCGTCGATCGACGGTATTCCTTCCCTTTATTTTTTTATATTCAGTTTTTTTTTTTTATATTTTGACTTTCTTTTAGTTCTTATCTACCTTTGTCATGCTTTTGCTTTATGACACGTTTTCGTCTATTTTTGTGGTAGATTTGCGTTTGTGGTTTTTTAGTAATTTGATCCTTTTTTGTGGTTTGTTTGTCGATACAATCAAATCTGTTTTGTAAATCAATATGCAAAATTGTTGGTTTCGCTTATCACTCTTATTTCGATCCTTAAGTGTATAGGTGGATAGAGATAAGGAGTTTTGTTTCTTGATTCCTTTCTCCAGTGTTTCATCTCATCTTTGTTATTGCAGCTCACTGAACGTATTTTACTAGTCTAATGTTTCGTTTTCTAATTTTTTTATTTTATCTTTATTTTGTGATTTTTATATTATTAAAAAAACTTTGAGCTATTTACACGCATAGAGTATGCTGACATTATTTGTTTGACTTTTTCACCCTTACACATGAAAAAATTAAAATGATTTGAAGTATCTAGAATCATTAAGTTAACATCGTAAAGCAAGTGTTGAATAATTTCAATAATTACGAACAAAAAATACATATATAATTGTTTGATGACAGATAAAAAAGACAGAAGAGTTGATTTCTAGCATGACGTCAAGTTTTAGTAATGCTGACGTTTGAGATGAAGTTAGGGTTAGATTCGTGAGACACACAAGAAATCCTATTAAAAGACCGAAAAATTACAAAAACCAAAATCTACTTACAAATACAATACAATGATGTCTACAGAACGTGACGTCCTTCTACTTTTCTATTTTCATTTCCCCTTATTTATCTGTATATATGTCAAAGAAGATTAACATTTATATTTTTATTTTATGTTGTTTTAAGCTTTACTTTTATTTTTAATTATTATTTTTAACACATTTAATAAGATGGTTAAATTATTTGATTTTATAAATAAAAAAATTATTAGTTAAAAATAAATTAAAATTAAAAAAACTTAAAAATAATATATTTATTAATTAAAAAAAAAACTTGAAATAAGATCAAATAAAAGATACAAATATGCTAAGAAGAGGATCAAACCTGGGACTATCTAACTATCTATTATTTAACTATCTAACTAAAGGAGTTAATATGTTAAAAATAATAATTAAAAATAAAAGCAAAGCTTAAAATAAAATGAAATAAAAATAAAAATATAAGTAGGAGAAGAATCAAACTCGGGACTTAAGGACAAAACCACTAACATTTAATCAGGTTTGTTCTTGACATTTTTGGGCCCTAAGTAAAATAATAAAATAGTGTTTTAAGTTTTTTAAAGGTTGGAGACAATTTTTTTTAGGCTCCTTAAGTTGGTAAAAAAAGTTGGACTATTAAAAGTAATTTTTTTTGGGTTTCTTAAAAAATTAATAAAAAAAATTGACTTTTAAAAGTTAAAAATATTTTTTTGAACCCTTAAAAATTAAAAAATAATATTTTAGACCATTCTTCAACTACCACACTTCCAAACGATTCTCAAAACCGCGACCGCATTAACTTGTTTTTAGCCGTCTAACCAAAAGAATAGATACGTCAAAAAAGTCGAACAGCGCATCCTCCAATACACCTTATTAGGAGTTGAACTGATGTTGGTAATCGTTTGCGGTTTGCGTGATTAAAGTATACTTTTTCTTTCTGTTTCTTTTTTTACTTATCAGCAAATAGGTAACAACATTGAATGAATGATTAACTGTATTTGCAAAACAGGGGAATGCAACAGGTCATGATCATTGAATTGAAGCAGTCTCTCATCGTATAAAACATGCAAGAATGGAACACCAATTTGAACATTCAAACGATGATGAAGAAGAAAATTAAACGCTGGAACGTATTCGACTTCTATTTTTCCTCCATGTTTGTTATACACTTGTCATCTGCTAACCGACTTGCCCTTCTGTATATATACTAGTTCATGTTTATGCAGCATATAGTTGTCAAATTATCCATTTAAATTTTCTTGCTAAATCGAAACTTTTCACCAAGGGACCAAAGAAGAAGAGGGTATTATCCCTGGACGACCTGAGTAACACAAAATGGCTGACCGTCGCTTCAGTTTGAGCTTGATTGGATTGTTAATGGTGGCAATGGCATTTTTGAAGGGTGCCAATGCAGCTGTTTATAGACGATTATGGGTGGGATGTTCCCCCTAGTAACTCCAGTGAGTACTATCCTAGCTGGGCAAATAGATATGAATTTAAGGTTGGAGATTCAGTAGGTAATAACAATATCCAGCATCAGACCTTAAATACTTGTATATATATGGTTTTTATAATCTAACCCCTGCTTTTGTGCTATACTTTTGTTGTTATATATTTCAGTATTCAACTGGACTGGGAATCACACAGCAGCTCAAGTAAGAAACCAGGCTGATTACGATAACTGCAATACAAACGCTACGGAAATAACTCTGTACGCAGAGGCTGGAGTAAGGGTGCCTTTTACCACAGAGGGATTCCATTACTTCATCTGCACTGTTGGTACTCACTGTGAGCAAGGCCAAAAGGTGGCATTCAATGTTACAGCTGCCGACGAATCATCTGCACCACGTGCCACCTTGTTTTCATTATCCATGCTTCTCTCAGCCCTGGTCATCTTCCTGTTAGTTCATTGAATTATTCAAGCAATGTCCATTGCTGAAACCATTGTTATGTAGAGAGAGATAGAAGACATCTTATACTGTAGATTCATTTTACAGGGATTGTGTTGGGTGTTGCCGTGTTTGTCCCACATGGAGAAGGGACCAAATTATGGCGTCTCAGCCGTTGTATAAAAAATAACATAATATTAATATTTAAAGTTATTATTATCTATTAAAATTTTAAGCATTGTTATTAAAAAAAAAATTTAACTTAAATGTGATTTTTGAGATGTAAATAAAAAATTATAAAATTTAAATATAAAAAAGGAGAGATTGTCACTTGCTTATCTAATTAAATATATTATATTTAGTCAATTTATCACAAAAATATTATTTATAAATATAATCCATATATATTATTTGTATAATCAGAATTATTTATATTATTTAAAAATTTTATTTGTATAATCCTAAAAAAAAGAAGCGTTTATTCAATTAAGGAGGTGAATACTAATTTGTCAAGTAATATAATATATATTCAAAATATTAAATTAAAAATATTTTAAATTATTTTATACTAATATGAATATATTATATATTCATATGCTGGGGTTGGTCTTTTATACAAATTATATTTACAAAATATATTTTTAATTATTTTAATCATTTAATAGATATATTAAAATAAATATAAATAATTTATGCATATGAATATATAATATATTAAAAGGCATAATATATATTGAGGGATAGTAATTATTAATCGTTAATATAATATTAATTAATTTTTTTAATATTTTATACTTATTAATATATTAAATTAAATTTATTTTGATACAATACTTAAAATTACCTATTATATCTTCCCACATCTTCTTATTCTTGCAAGATGACTCAGTCAAACTAAATTGAAATTTTAAATATCCATTTTAAAGATATATTTTAATATAAATTATATCATTAGCATAACATATTATTAAATATTTAAATATAATATCATTTTTAATAAATAAAAATTAAACGTGCATGGATATATAAACATATTCTAATAAAATTAAACAAAAAATGTTTAATTATTTGTTGGATTTATAAAAAAAAACTATTTATTCGACGTAAAAAGAGGGGTTTGTTTAGATTTTTTATGGTGTCGTTGATGAACCCTTAAAGCTTCAGCGAAAGAAAACAAAGTTTAACCCTGTGGAAAAGGCATGCATTGTTGGAGAGATGCAGGCATACATATGGTATCCCATAATCTTTTCTATTAGGCTTGAACCAATCCCATTTGATAAATTACATGGTAGGTAGTGTGTTTTTTTTTTTTCTTTTTTTTTAAAAGAACAATTGCCAAGATAGATAGGGTAATAGGGTGCTCGTGTCACCATTAATGGGTAGATGCCTTGGATTCAAACCTAACAGGTTGTTGCCGCTGGCAAGCTTGGCCCATTTAGTAGCCCAGACTCTGAAACTTGGATATCTCTCGTTTTTCCTTTTGGGGACTTTGGGTTTTCTCGTTAACAATAATACAACCTAAAAAACGAAGAAGGAAAGGAAATGAGAATTTTAGGAAGTGGAAGACTTAATGGAGATAGTTGCAAATCTAATGACGGGGCGATCTGCCCTCGCAAGACATTGCTATTAATTAATCGACATACCCCAAGTTTCTTTGGCAACTTGCATGAAAGCTGTAACTCGGCCTCCACCACTCGGTATAATGGAAGAAGGGTAAACATTCACTTCAGTACTGCAAAAAGAGAGACGAGTAGACAAAAGACCCAAGGCTAGGAGCGACGACTGTAAGCAGCAGAGAACACGATCAATATCCAGATACAGATAAAAGAAAATGGCAATGACAATCGTCAGCATGACAGCAACACTTGTTGTTTTGGCTTCAAACGTGCTGCAGATCACCTATGCTGCAACTTACATTGTGGGTGACACCATTGGTTGGGTAATCCCCACCGGTTCTACTGAATTATATCATAACTGGACAGACAATAAGAACTTCTTAGTTGGGGATATTCTTGGTGAGAGTTTCTCTGTTCAGTTTCTCACGGATATTAATTTTCTTGTGACTATCAATGTTCCATTTTTTTTTTTTTTGCAGTGTTTAAATTTACAACCGGAGAACATGATGTTGCCAAGGTGACCGAGGCTGCTTACAACGCCTGCAGCAGTGCCGATACCATCCTTACTCGGAGCACCGGACCGGCAAGAATTACGCTTAACAGTATTGGTGACCATCACTTTACTTGCACTTTCGCCGATCACTGTGCTGAGTGCCAAAAGCTGAGAGTTGAAGTCCGAGAAGGCCCCAGGACTGCTCCTGTGCCTGGAACAAGCCACAATACGACCGGAACCCCACCTCCTTCTCCCAGCTCAGCTTCATCCCTTGTTTCCACCATCTCTCTTATCTTCATGTCCATAGGGATTCAAATAGCGGGTGGCGGTCGCCATTTCGCATAGCCACACCGTCCGCCATCGCTAAAAGTCCAAATAGTGATGTAAAAAAAAAATTCACATCAATAGCTACAGGTAATGGGCCGTCATATTTATTACATGTAATTCTTAATAAAAAAATGAATTGTATCTTTCATAGGCGAATAGTCGAATAATAACTGGGATTTCAAATAAAATAAAATCTTTTTTTTGCTAGACTTGATATTTTATTGATTTCTACATAAAATTACAAAGACGGGCTGCCAGTCCCACATTTATGAGATAAACAGTGATGGCTCATGGTTAGTTTTTGAAAAATAAATGAGTTTCATTTAAAATTTAAATGTTTAGGGTATATTTATTATTGAAGTTTAAATAAAAAAAAGTTTTGATAAATAAATAATTTTTTAAATTAAACTTTGATTAATTAATTTATTTTTGGAAAGTATTTTTCAATGAAATTATTTTTTATTTCGTAATAAGTTTTCTACTTATTATTCAAAAAAAAAAAGTTTTCTATTTTATAACATGTTTAAAATTGTCATTCTATCTTTTTAAAAGTATTTTTTTAGAATAATGATAAACACTATCAAAATTTTCAAAAGTCTTTTTCACAACACTTTTCAATTTCAATAGTGAAGTAGTCTTAGCATTATTGTTAAAAAGTGCTTTTGAAAAATAAATGTTTATTTTATACCTGATGTAGTAAAATAAAATAAAAAATTCATTTAAATAATGTTTAAGTCCATTAATATTACAATATTTCAATAAAAATATAAAAACAATTTATTCCTACTCATTATTAATATTTTGATATGTGTAATACAAATTTAAATATTTTTAAGCAATTAATATTACTTATTTGTAAAATTCAATTGAAATATATAAATTATATTTTAAATATTAAAATATAACTATTACAAATTCAAATATGTAATTTATATGTTTGAAATAAATTTTAATAGAAAAATAATTTTATAAGTATTACATAAAACACTTTAAATTATAAATAAAGACTAAAAATATCATTTAACCTCGAAAATATTTTTCCGAAACGTAAAAGTGAATAAAAAAAAAACATTCTTACCTCCACAAATTATTTATTTGGCATTGTTTATAATTTCAAAAATGTTTTTTTTTAACCCAAAAACACATTTAAAGTAATGCTAACAAAGCCTAGCATGGCACATTTAAGAGCCCAGACTCAGTAACTTGGACATCCCTCATTTTTTGCCTTTTTGGAAATTTGGGTATATCCCCAATAACAACAATGCAAAGCGAAAAGCTCAAAAGGCCATTTTGATAAGCCCAGAAAGGTTCATGTTTAAGGAATAAGACGGTCAAATTCTGCTATTAGTCCCTGTAATCTAAGTAAGTTATGAATTTAATCTCTATACTTTAATTTGATTCATTTTAATCCCTATACTTTTTTGAATTGATCAATTTTAGTTTCCGTGCTTTTCAAAATTTCATCTTGATCTTAGTTAAATCTTGTTTTTAGTCTTATATTATACTTTTTGAAGTTTGAAATTCCAATCTTGATATAAGCTCAAGTCTTTAAATCTTTAACTAGATTTTTTGTGTGTGTGAATGATATTTGAAAACAATAGGCTAACATGACACATGTGATACTACATTTACCACGTCAAATCTTGAGAATAACAAAACTTAATAATTACCGTTTTGTCAAGACTGGAATTTTAAAATTCAAAAAGTACAAAGATTAAAAATAATCAAATGAAAGTACATATACTAAATCTACAACTTATGCATAGCGTAGGGACTAATAGAAGAATTTAATCAAATAAGAATATCCCAAAGTCACCACTTAGAAAGAAGACGAGAGAGAATAATAAGTGAAGCAGAGCGTTCAAAGCTTATTGCTCTTAAATATTAGCCTGACTGACCATGGTGGTCAATCAAGTGCTTGAACTTTCAAACAAAAAAAGGCGGCTCAAGCTGGTTCAAAGTACTAGTCTTTTTGCAGTCCTCATAGACTTTACTTGATTGTTGTTTAAGATTGAAAAAGAGTTAAATTACTATATATTACACAGACTCATTCTAAATTCAAGCAAATTAAAAAAAAAAATGGCCACCAGGATTGTTCATGATGAAAACATGATGATAAAGACACGCGCTAGCCTCTGCTGCTTATTAATTTCAGGCATTTCAAGGAACGAATGAAGGTCCTGTAATAACCAAGTTTGGTTCCATCACTTTCTAATTCTATCTAAACAAACATAAGGTTAGGAAAAGAAAGAAGAAACACAGGTACCTCCATGGAACATCTTCTGCAAGTAACCAGTCTCCTTCTCTGTCTTGATATGTGAGTTTAAAGCTCTTTCGATTGCCATCGGCTGTTGTCAAAATAAGATGGGAAAAAAATGTAACAGTTGGTTCATGTTTTCTTTTGCTATTAAACTTAATTAACGTTTTTAATTTACTTACATACGCCGAACATTCTCATCAAGGTGTTCGTAAGCCCTTCAAAGGAATGGTGGACGCTAAGGTCAATTTTCCTAGCAATTGCAGCTCCTTCCATTTTTACTTTCACGTACGTGGATCTTGAAGCCCTACCACCAATGCCATTCTCTACCGCCGGTAAGCGATTGTTTTCAGCTCCGCCGTTGGGAATTTGGTGACGTACCTTCTTCCTCCAGGTTTTTACCGGCGGCCACCCTACTAAACCCTCTCCATCATTCCTATATATTAAACCAAATGATTTCATATATATATACATATATATAAAATACCCCTGTCCCCATGAATGACAAAAACCCGAACACAGAAACAAGTAAAGGGAGAAAGTGAAGTACTTGAAAATGGCAGAAGAAGAATTTTCGTGGAGGACATTACTAGGGTCGTCGTCTTCGTCATTTGGTTGGTTAGTCCAAAGCAAAAGAGGAAGCGTTTTGGGAACATTTCTCTTCTCATCAAAGAATGGTGCCTCATCAAAGCTGCGTTTTTTGCAGCCAGCTCCGCCGCCGCTGGAGCTACTGCTGCTGCTGGTGTGATGGTGGTGGATGTTGTTAATTTCGATGTCAGCAGGTCCTAGTTTTAGCAAAGGCCAACTCAAAGCATTGGAACCCAAAGCCTCTCTAGACTCGTAATTACCATAGCTGTTTAGGTCGAAGGTTTCGATGGGAATTAAAGGAGGAGGGGGAAGAGCGAGTCCGAGTTGCAGCTCCATGCACTGCACGTCAATAACAACTGAAAACCGAAATTTGGTTTCTTTGGTACCAAAGTTTGCATAATTTAATATATGGTGAATCACTCCACATATTAAAATATATAGGAGTTATATAATTAATTGCGAGATGTTAATAATTTTGTCGATATGACGTGATTGTGAGGTGATCTAATAATGCTTAAATTTATATAAGTTTTTTTATAATAATAAAAAAAAAAACATATAGTTTGAAACAGAAAACCTTAATTTTCAAACTTTATTTTTTAAATAAGAATAAATTATGTGTCTAGCTTTATATTACAAAAACTCGGGTGCTATTTCGAATTTAAAGATGTTAAACATACATGTTCTTTAATTTAAACTTCATGATAAATATACTTTGGTGAAGTGGGTCCAAGCTTTGCTTCACTTTTAGCCGACCTAATTGCCCCCCTTCTGCTCCTTTTCTTAATTTACCATTGTTTTAAGTTACTCTCCTAATACCATACCATGCAGCTATATAAAAATCTATATGCCCATAAAATTATGTGAATGGAAATATAAATGCAATGTATGGTTTAGAGAAGGAATGGGGTCCCGTTGAGAATGAAAGCAAAGCCTCTTTAGGGTTATAGATATGATTTGATAGTCAAACTGAAACCCTATGGTGACCAAGTCCCAACTCCGACCCGCTCCATCTTTTTGCACTCAAAACCCGACACGTCTTTGATTTTTTTTAATCCCTTTGGTCCTAAAAAGACAATAATTACTCAATCGGGTACGTTTATGACTTTTTTTTATCTGTCTTATTGTTGGATCAATTATAACCAATCGTAGGTTAATAACCACAACTCTCGTCAATTTTACTGTTACAGTTCGGATTATAGTTTTGAAGAATATTTATATCATAATATATACATATATATTTCATAGATTTACATTATAAAATAAGTGTATGAGATTAGTAAGACTTAAATTTTTTTTTTTTTTTTTATGATTATGTGCGGTCAAGATCAAAGAAGTCTTTAAAAAAGAGTTGATGTAGGGGCCGGCAGACTACAACTTTTGCTGTCAAGAAAATAACTTTTTCTTAATGGCTATTATTTTACCATGGGAATATGGAAGAAAAGCATTGTGGAGGATGCAACCCACAGCAAAAATGGTGTTTTCCCAAAAAGACAAGTTTGTCATGTTTAAACAAAGCACATATTCCCTATGCACTTTTTTGTTTTTGTTATGTTTTGGTGCTGAAGTATGAAACATAATTCAGTACTTGATTTCCACAATTTTTTATTGATGTACTACTGTCCCTGTTTTCTTTTCTTTTTAATTAAGGTTTTTGTCTCACTTTTTTGGTTTTATGCTAAACAGAACTAGTTCCAACAAAGTTCAGTTGCCAACCGGGATTCACGTGATGGGAAGCAGAGGGCAAAAAGCCTGTAAAACAGAGGGTCAAGGTGGCGCAACCCGCACACGGCGGTGCAGTGGTGGCACTGGTCCAAAACTTTAGAATGGGTTAATTAGTAGGGAGGCAAATGCGGAAAGAAATTTTGTGTAAATTTGGTTGTAGTGAGAGTGGTAGGGCATTTTCCACGTATTGTCTGGGGGGAACTACTGCTTTGTTTAGTCAATTGAATCTTATGCGCATGCGCAAATCGATGTGGGATGTGAGTCCAATTCAATGGGGGTGTTGGAGGGGGCAAATTGAATGGTGAATAAAATTATTAGATGAATTTGTCTACCACTCACTCACTCAAAGTGCACTTTGTGGATTGAATGGGTCGTGTTTTTTGTTAGGCTATTTTCATCAGAGGTCCCCCCTCTTTTTAGATATTTATTAAAAATACTTATTTCTTTCAATAATTTAATAATTAGTTTTGAAAACTTTATTAATCTAGTAGTTTTTTTTTAACTAGTATTAAGAGAAGGTTAAACTCGTTTTGAGAAAAATCTTCAAAGTATTGTCTGTTGAAAGTTATCGAACCTCTTAATGATGTTTAATATTGCGCTAAAAATGTCTATGCTCAATTTTACTTAGGTTTGTTTCTTGATTCTGAGAAAAACTTTGAGGCGCTCAAATCCCACAAAGCGCGAATGCTCTCCCATTTTCTTGGTGGGTGAAGTACTCCCATTTCATAAGCCCTTTAATATTCGTCACGAAGTTGAGAGACAAAGTTTGAGAATAAAACTAAAATAAACATTTTGAACATAATACCGACTATCCTTGAAAAGTTCGTTAGTGTCCGACAGACAGCACTTTACTAATAAATTTAAAAATAAAATCGTATTGGTTAAGGTAGGATGAAAATGCAAAGTTTAAAAAGAGGGATTGGGACATGGTTTGTCGGTTTGGATTTTGCTGAGATTCTGAAATTACGAGTCGAAAAGCATACTTGGGATGGGGACTTGCCCTGCCCACCTGTCCCATTCATTTTATTCAATATTCTCACTGACTCCCATCCCCAGACCCATATGAAAAAATGTATTCTCACTGATAATTTTGGATGCTATAAAATAAATAGGTGATATACCAATTCCCATGTGATGTTTGAAACGTGAGAAGAAAAAAGACTAGTGTCTTCTTGTCCCTCTTGTCAGCCTTCCTTCTGAAAAAATAAAGGCTTGGAGAAAATTCCAACCAAAAGGCCTGGAATATTTGAAAGGAGAATCTTGGGACCCAAATTCAATTATGAATTACACATCTTTTCAAGTGTTTAACGCTTTGGGTCGTTTTCCAACCAACCATATCTTGTTGGGTCGGTCTATTAGCATCAATTTCTCTTCTTCAATAGTTTCGAATATTGTAATAACCTATTCATATAGCCACCAACAAAATGTTGAGCGTACACCATATCATCAGTTCCAGAAAAAATAATTGCCAAATCGTTTTTAATCAAATAATTATTTTTATAATTAAATGATTAAAACAAAAATTTATCAATAATTGGGTGTGATTTTCCTTTATTATTATTATTATTATTACAAAGAGGCTATAGACACCGAAAACATCTCAAAGACAAGAGCTGCCAGTTTCTGATAGTCTCATGATCAGTGCAAAGACTGGTTGTCCTTTCAGCTAAGAGGTCAGCAACAGGCTGATTTTCTCCTCTACTAATTTACTCGTTTAATGGTACATGAAGGCGAAAGAAGACACCACTTTTGGCCAAACAAAGACAAATGGCAATTGTTATAACAGCTAAATGCTCTATGGTTCCTTCTAGTAATTTAGGAAGAAGAATGCCTGCATAGTATTATACCTCCATTTTCCCATTCATACAGTTTTTGTTTTGTTTTGTCTTTTTCTTATATGATTACTGAATCAAACATTCACAGGGAAAAAGAGTAGACCAAAACATTAAATTGTTGGCCATGGTCTCATGTGAATGTGGTCATTAACAGTGAAGCTTTTACAGGTAAAATGCGATAATCAAGGTAGATAAAAGGGGAAACACCCAATTTCGGAAGCATGCCATTTTCAAACTAGACTAATGTTTGCACAAATGTTTTTGGAACATCGCTGTCTTACATGTCCTAACAAATTAAATTGCGTTGAAGTTTGTCTGCCCATCCCATCATTGGTTTCCACCATGGTTTTAAAACAATGAATTTGATTGAACTAAAAATAGATGACTTGTCTTCATTAAAAAATAAATAAATAAATGACTTGTCTGGTCCAACAAGGTTTGGGTAAATTATATGCTTAATAACTTCTGTTTGCATAAATTTATATTTTGATCACCAAATTTTTAAAATCTGCTTTTCATTATTAATTTGTTGTGTTATTGGTCATTAAGCTATTAATGGTATGACAACAAATTGATATAGTACATTAATATTATCATTTCAAATGAAAATTTTAAATCAAATTGTATGTCTAAACCTTATATTTTTTCTTTAATTCATTTTCTATTATTTTCTTCTAGCTTTCCTTTTTTTCTCTTTTCAGCAGTTTTTCTTTGCTTTGTTTGGGAGGAATCTATTATCAATCAAATGAAATATTTATTTAAAAAGAGAGAGAGAGAAAGAAGAGAATGAAAATTTTAAAAAATAAAGCACAGTTAGAAAAAAAGAAAAAAATAATTAAATTATTCACAAAGAAAAAAAAATATAAGTACTAGATGTAGAATTTGACTTAAAAATGTTAAGTGTAAGTGGATTATATTAAAATACCATATCAAACTATCATCACACCGTTAATAATAATTTATAACTTAGCAATCATAAAAACAATAATGTTTCTAATCATAATTTTAAGCAAAACTTTTTCTTTCTTTTTTTTTTTTTTACTATGAATCAGGCTGGAATTTATATTCAAAGTTCTTTCAACCCTCAATTATTAATTTTAATATTAATAACTTTTTTTTATTAAATTTATTGATGTGACATTTTAAAATAAAAAAATTCGATAACAATGCAACTAAAAAAATGACATTTGTAATGAACCTAAATTTAACAAAATAATCTTAATAGTGTTAATAATTGAACTTGAATTTTAAAATCTGTGAGGGACTAAATTTTTAAAAATAAAAGTGCAAGAACTAAATTCTAAATTTACAAAAAGTACTTGTTGGTCTCCAATAAAGTGAAGAAACAGCAATACAAATTCACCAAATAATCTATTTGTGAAAATAACAAACTAATTCATGCATGGCATGCTGTCGTTTAAGGGTCAAAAAACATACTGCTATCATTTCCTCATCTATTGACGTTCATTGTTTTGTAAAGGAGAAACGGTTAATTGCATTTCATGTAAGCTTGTTGGGGATAAACATTTATAAGACTGTATCATCTAGCTCAGAATTGAATAAAAAACCATCTTCAAGTGGCAATGAAGGTGGAGTTCCAGGTGGGATACAAGCAGAGCCATTTTCACCGGCACATAAACATAAAGCCTCTGCATCTCTGAGGGTTACATCAATGTCAATATGACAACTCAGTTCATTGATGAACTTTAAGAGGGTGTCAAATTCCATTTGCTCTCCTATAATCTTCCCACGATAGCGCTTCAAGAGAGCTACGCATACGTACAAATGAAGGTGTTCAGACAAATGATGTGTCCACAATACTTCCCATAATCGCATTGTTTGATCATATTCGAGTTCCCTGATAAATATGTTGAGATCATCCACAAAATGGAAACAGATTAAAACTATTTTACGTCGCATCAAGCATTTGCAGCACATGAAATAAGAGTCTTACCTTTTGAATTGTAATAGAATCCAGCGGAAACAGATGAAATAATTCAAGCAGTCCTTCTGCTCGAAATAGTTATGCAATGGGGCATCTAACAACTCCACCAGCTGCAAAAAAATAGAGGTACAGTTCAAAATAACGATACTGAGACATTTAAACATGCTTAAAATAGTGAAAAAATGAGAGTAAATAAAAGAGAAGGCATCAAGAATCAAACACCAGCAATTTATAAAGTTTGACCTCGTAGCTATGTCTACTAAGGAGTTCTCAATTTAATAACTCTAAGTGTTACCTTCCAATGACAACATATATCCTTCACAATCCCTATATTTATGTAGGCATAAATAGTAACCTGTTCGGCCTTATTTTGAAAGCTAAGATACAACATCTCTACCTTTTAAGGCTTTGGTAATAAACTCTCCCTCTTACAAATGCGTTTGTGGTAAACAAATAGAAACTTTAAAAGGTCAGGTGTTTACAAGATCTAAACTTAACAAAGAGAGGCTAAACATAGGTAGAATAATAAGATAAGCATGAATGATATGAAAATTAATCTTAAAACAATATGAAATATATATATATATAAGTGTCAGAGGCACCCATTTATAGCTAGGGAATGATTTATAACTGTTTGGAGTTGATTGGGGAAAAAAGGAAGAAGCAGTGGGATGTTTGAAAATCGTTTTTTGCAATATCAATCCATCCAGAAGGATTGGTACTGGTATTGATCCAGGGGCCAATCCTTCCCGCTTATACTTTTTTAAAAATTGTAACAGTTGGAAGCCAAGTATTAATCCTAGGACCGATACTCTTTTTCCCTGCAAAGTTAGTTTACATTCTGTTTTTAGGGTATTGTTACTAGGTTAGATACATGCTTCTCAAATAAAATGTTCTTGTTGAGAAATCATTCGAGTAAAAGATATATTAGTACCATTTTAGCAAATAACATAATGACCCAAATACTTTGTGTGAGAGAGAGGAAACAGGACCTTAGATAATGCAAAAAGTTGGGAGTGCATGCCATTTTGGTCACGATTAAAATTGGGCCCAAGGCGTTCCATCAATGCCACGAAACACCAAAATGATTCTGATTCATCCTCCATTACAAACAAAATCGGGGATAGCAGGTCATTCATACCCTGCAAGAATAATAGAAATAGCCTAAAACAACATTTTACAATTAAATTATGCTTGTATATAAAAAAAAACTATACCAAGATTTCAATTATCCTTAACTTTGAATAAAGTTTTAGATAATGATACCCACTTAGATACATGTCCACTTTTTTCAACCAGTAACACAAATATCCAATTTAAACCACTATTCTTGTTGCATTTAAAAATAAAAGATTTTTCATTGAATCAAATAAAATAAGCATAAAAACCGTCGCATCCTGTGAATGTAATCAACTTCTTATTAATGACAACCAACAAAAGGAAAAGTAAAGAATATCTGGAGCAATCACCTGACAGTAGCCAAGATCGAAGTTATAGAAAGAGTACGTTAACAAAACATTATGTAAAATGTTCAAATTTGCATTGTCATCCCCAACATAAAAAGAGATCGACCTGTCCGTCCTCACCTTAAAAAAGACAAAGTGGATGCATTGAACTTAAAAAAGTTAGAATTGCACTAATACGCTTTTCAAAAGAAAAAATATATGAAACTCTGAAGTCAAACATGTGAATCTTACATACCACATCTTTCTCTATAAGGCCTTTCCTCTCCCTGAATTTAGTAAATCTTTTTTCCTGTTCAGGAGAGATACTCTGCCAAAATATTCACCAAACACGTACTAAGCTTCGTGTGAAAAGTTTTTCCAAAATGAGGAGATAACTACAGATAAAACAGTATGGCAATGGTTTCAACAGGTGTAAGAACATTATTTAACCAAATAAACTACAAATTATTCTAGCCAAACATCAGGAATTTGGAATAATGTTGAGCTTATACCACAAATAGGTATTTTTTTCACTAGAGCATTGCAAGCTGAAGCAGTTATGCCTTTAAGAATTTATATAATATCTAGAATAAACACTACAAAATGAGATTTGCTAACTTACAGCATCTAGTTGCCCCCATTTTTTAATGAAGAGAATGTTGATAAAGATAAAATAACTGCCCAAAATATTCGCTCTAGATTTTTTTCCTAGTACAATATTTCCTATTCAAGCATCCGTCATAATGATGAAGCAGTTATGCCTTTAAGAATTTATATAATATCTAGAATAAACCTACAAAATGAGATTTGCTAACTTACAGCATCTAGTTGCCCCCATTTTTTAATGAAGAGAATGTTGATAAAGATAAAATAACTGCCCAAAATATTCGCTCTAGATTTTTTTCCTAGTACAATATTTCCTATTCAAGCATCCGCCATAATGATGCAGATTTTACTTGACCATACTCATAACAACTTACAACTAAGTATCAATGACTGTCTTTTTGGGCTTTCCATTATTAGTCCATGTAATCAAGAAAACAAAATACGATTAACAGAGCACGTGACATAGAACAAGAAATTCACTACTCAATTTCCAGAAAATATCAATAATTCATTCAGAAAAAGCCTCCTAAAAATTTTACAACTTACATATTTATAACTAAACATAAACCCTAAAAACTTAAAGCACCAATTATATCCCTAAAGCCCTAATATAAGAATATAAGTAAAAAGATAATTGACAATAAATGACCAAAATTACCTAAAATATATAAAACAACCTAGATAATTACAAATATTACAAACAAACCTAAATAACTTGGACTATTAATTAGAATACCTACATTCTCCATTATGATTCCAACATTGAATAACCCCAAGATAAATGTCATCTCTAGGGTGAATTCATTTCAAGTCAATGATTTTGCTTAGAGCCCCCAATAAACCATATATGCTGCTCTTACACGATAACCGTGTTTGTCTTTATAAGAAGCACTTTACTGGTTGGCCCTCCATTTAGATGCATGTCTTGGAGCCATGCAAATTAGGTAAACTGTTGCACACCTACCTCAAAGGCAACCGACAATCGCAGCACATAGATTTGCTAAAGAAAACTCAAAGTCAACACAAGCTCCACCCCTTCTCCAAACCCCATTCCCCTCAAAAGGAACAAGTGATGCACCATTAAAGAAACCCAAAAGATGAGAAAGAAAAATACTATTTCCAAGTACCAAACAAGTCATCTCATAGAAGCAGTAAAAGGAAAAGTATATCATGTCAATAAAGAACATTCAAATGTGTCTTTAACTGAAAAGAACCATTTTCTTGAGCTGCAAAATTTTTGATTGCTTGTAATGATACAGATCATTGAAACTAAAATTTGATAAACTCTAATGCAAGGAAGGAAATATTGCTGCATAAAAACTAGAAAAAAATTATTACAAACCTGCCATTGGTTTTTTATAATCTTGTATTCTGTCTTTTTCTTAAACCTTTGATATTCCTTCTCGGCATATGTTGATTCATATGATTTATATCCCAATAATATTTCCCAGACCTAAATCATAAGTATGATCTCTAAGTTTAGGATTGATTTTAAATCAAAATAATCAATCCACTTAGAATTCCTTGCATGGTATAAATACTAACCTCTTTTCTTAATTTGTGTTCAACTCCTCCATAAAATATTCTTTTTCTTAAAGCTTTTAAATCCACCACTCGCCCTTCTGAATCCAAGAAGGTGGCCCACTGAAAATCAATTAAATTTAAAAAGAATAGTATAGTAGCTATCACATAATAAATCAGCTGCTATCGAAAAGAACACATGTAAAGTAAGTAGTAACTTCAAAGATCATGCAAAATTAAATCTATAGCGCAGAAAGAAAAGGAAATTTTATCACTGATCCATTCCCTTTCATATACTAAGAGACTGGTGATCAAGGTATGACCCAAAGAAGCCTAATCAGAAAAAAATGTCGAAAATAAATGAAGAAAAGTAGATAAGAACACAAAATAATAATGTCTGTATCTAGTCACTTACCTCTTCCAATCCCAATGGAGGTTGTCGGGGTTTTCCCCATGCTAGTGAGAGTTTGTCTAACTGCCAGAAAATAAAGACAAAAACATATCAACTTGAGATGTAAAATCTATTGCAAAAATGCAACAATAATACACAACGGTTATGGAGGTTAAAATTCATACATATTAATATCTGGTACACTCCATCTATCATTCTTAACTACACCACATTAGAGCATGCTTGTCTAATAGAAAATTATACTTTTCCAACACAAACTAGCAATACAATAAATTTCATTCAGTAACATTCATACTAACTACTGATAGGGTTGCATACAAAAAGACAAATGAGGGAATAAACTTTATTTCGGTTTTCAGTTTTCAGTTTTCTACTGTGATAAAGTAACATTGCTTCTTAATTAATTGACAGTGCAGTCCAAATGTAAAAACACAAACCTATTTTGATGTGTAACAAACGGTTAAACTTCATGTGAAAAAAATACATAGTGCAAATAATTGACAAAGGGAACAAACAGTTACCTCAAGAGGATCTGGAGGAACAGGGACAGGAAGTTCCAGAACATCATCATGTTGTTTCTGACTAGAATCAATGGCAGACAGGTTAGAGCTTCCCCTATCGAAAAGACTAAAAGCATTGCTAGGAGTTTCCCAAAATAACTGTGAAGTTGTTTCTCGGGCAAACTTGGTTACAAGAGAAAATTTCTCCAAAACTTGCATTGATATGTCTCGAGCAGGATCATGAACCTTTTGCCTTTCTCTTCGATAAAACTGACGAATACTAGGACTTCCATCAAGGACATCAACATCAGTCCTCTCTCTATTTTCCTGTGAAGCAAACTCCCTACCTGAAACAGGCGTTGATGGCACAATTGAAAGGGAAACTGCCCTGGGAAGCTCCAAGGAAGACAAAGTTTGCTGTTACCAGCAATTAGAAGGTTTAAAATGAAGTCACAACTCTCTAACCGTACATAAGCAATCAACAAAATGTAAACAAAATAAAATGGTATATCCAATTAGAAAATCTTAGATCACCAATTGAAAACAACAAAATGCAGATAAGACAATTTTAGTTGGCACAATGACACGAACAGCACTTAAAACTAACCTTTACAAAGAAGAAAAACATATTCACCAATTATACTATTCCTTAGTTCCCATATTGGACCAAAGCTATGGGAAACATTGTTGCTGAAAAGTTAATGAACTATGTAGCAATTACCTAAAGAAATTTGTAGTGAAAACAAGCCAAGCAGGTAACTTAGCATGCACAAACCTGCAGAGGGTTTTGAAAGTCATTCACAAGAAATACATTAGCATCTTCTGCCGACCTGAAAATAAGATGAAAAATAAGAATCTCAAAGAAATCTAACAATAAATCATTAGTATTAAATTGTCCGCTAAAGACATAGAAATAACACCAAAATATTCAAATGTATGACCATAATTGAAGCACAATACTAAATGTTTCCAAAAAAAAAGAACTCTTGAATTGAGAAGATTTAGAACTGGGAGAATCAAATCAGTATGAAAATATATGTATTTACATCACTAAAATTCTTCCCTCTAAGAAAACCCTTCTCACCTTATGTCCAAAGTCCAGACACGTGCAAGAAAATTTTTCATTTTAGGCAAAGAGCTTCATGGCACAAGTACCATTAAAAAGAATAATTATTAATTAACAATCACACTTTTTTGAACAAAAAATGACACATTTGACAAAAGAAAAATTCCCCATCATAGCAAATTCTTCATGATGAAAAATCAAGACTTACACCATAGAAACAAATAATGCAAAAACCATTGTTATTTTCTAGAATCAAGGAAAATCCCATAATAGGGAGTCCAACAATCTACCATATCTACTAAGATTTTAGTTTATAGGTCATCACTGAAAAGAAAGTTCATTACGAAAACATAGAAACAACCATAAAAGAATTAATCAACCAAACTTCAAAACCAAATGACTCGTATGGTTACCAATTCTATGAGACAAACAAAAATTAGGACAAGTTTTACAATATGTATGATTTCTTTTTCTTAGTAACCTAATTCCTTTACATATATTTCTCTGTTCCCATTAGATTTAATAAGAAAGAATAAGGCGGACCACACTTGGTTAATTTCAAGATTATATTCTTGCTCAAGGTACTGTAGCAAGGACTGTCAAAATCTTGCACATGAACTTAAAATTATCAATAGCCCAAATACACTTTAAATGAGCACAAACCAACCTCAGAAGGACAACATGTTGTTTTACTGTAGCAATGAACTCTCGAACTCCTCCATTATAAAAGTAAAGGGGAGGAAATGCAAGTCCTGTGCAACAATTATTTTTTTAATAAATGTAAAGGCTAGCAGACAATAAAACTAGAACTGAAACAAAATGTAAAGATAAAGATTTTAAATAAAAAATGGAAATAAATCCATGGGGTTAAACCATTGCATCATCTCTTAGCAATCATCAAAAGGAATTGCAAAGACTAGCAAGTAGAATAAATAGTAGTATTTTACACATTTCCAACTAGTCAACTAATAAGTGGTTTTTCAGGACATTTAACGAGCATTTACATGCATGAAGTAGCACTATAGCACAAATATGTCACAGTAGCACTCAGAAGTTTCTGTGCCTAGTAGTCTTTTCAACTTTCAGGTAAAAGTAGCCAAGCAACCAGTATGCTAAAAAGAAAAGCATTAATACAAAAATTACATTTTTATATGGTTAAACCAAACCAACAACCCTAAATCCCAATAAATTTCCAAATGTCCAGGGAAAAGATTAACTGTTAAGATAGAGATGTAAAGCAGAAATTTTCACACAATCTATAAAGAAATTTAGATGACAGAGACACAAGTTTTCTTAAAGCTTCAGCTATTTATGATATATAATACCTATTACAATGCTTTAGCATTTTCAAGTTATGCAGATTTTCGTTACATGATCAACCATTTCAGGTTATAGCATGCAGTATCTCCTTTGGGTTGATTCAGTTTAGTTAGAAAGTAGTCCAATGATTTGACCTTTCATTTTTCCATCGTTCATATAAGGCACCAGACTCTACGAGGGAAATAAATAAGCGAGAGAATGAAAAAAGAAGAATATAGGAACCAAATCTCCAAATACTTTGCTAAGCATCACTTAAAAAACTCATTAAAAAACTATAAAAAGTATTATCAGCTTCTCTACTCATCGGTTCTATTCACTAGGTCCCAAAACCAAAGACAACATAATGTGCAGTAGAATCCACTATCTTCCTTTAAGAGTAATCTGAGTATAGTTTGTGGTTCCTTACCAGATGACAAAACAACGATTATGTACTGCCATCCAAGAGTTGGAGTGTGTCTTCGAATAGACCTCACATCAGCAAATGGTACCGCCCTAATGGTATAAAGATTCATATCTGTGTGATAAAACCATGCACCAAAATTTTCAGCTAATGATATAATCAATAAAAACTTGACAAGAGCATAACACATTTGAATCAATAGTCCAAAGCTGATAACCTTTCTCAGACAACCTTGCATTTGTACTTTGCCCTTTGTATGGATTCCATGTCTACAATCAAACACAGCAGAACATAGATAAAATATGCTAAAATGATACTAATCCGATAACTATTTGACGATACAAATAACAGGAACAAATGATGCAAGGCAAATAGCATTATCAAAGCTCAAAACAATCTCCATGGCATGTTTATCAATGCTAATCATAATTAAAAAATTATACATTACATGAGTAAATACAAGTGCTTGAGAATTAATTGATTATTACCATGAAAAGAGAAGAGTTTTGCTTAATTAACTTTAATCTCCCACTAATCCGTTCAGATGCAAACTGAGTAGGATGAATTGTAACATTATCCTTCATATAAACAACTTCGGCTCCCTCCGGTTCATTTGACGAGCTTCTTTTTCCACTTTCACATCGCGTCATGGTCGCCGATCCCTGCAAACAAACAAAAAACGTTAAAAACAACAAAACCAGAAATTAATTCAAGAAAACTAATAAAAATAACAACTAGTTGTGTGATGGAATCGCGCGAAAAGAGAAAGAAAATGAAAAATGATTAAAAACAATTCAATTAAATAAAAAGAAAAACAAAAGAATGAAGTTGAATGTGAATGTGATATTGTTTCATTTAGCTTACTTGTTGTTGAGACGCGGCATAATCGGCGTCATCCGATAAATCGTGAAGCCCTGTTTCTTGCATCGTTTAGGGATTTTTCTTTCTCTTTTTTTTTCTCTCGTTTAGTAGTGATTTTCAAGGTAAGGATAAACCTTGTTTTTTAGCTGTTTTATTTTTTAATTTATTACTATTACTATTATCTTTTAGCTTCGAAGTTCGAAGGAAGGAATGAGAAGGGACGAGGGAGAGGAGGCGAGGAGGAGTAGCAAGCGGAATCATGGTGAGACCCGCGTGAACGAGACTTGTGGATAGTTTCTCAGAGGAAATCAATTAGATTACATCCTCCCGTTTTTGTATTATCTACCTTAATTCCTTACTATATACTATATTATGACAGGTCAATGATAAAAATATACGAGTAAAATATTATTTTTACAATACTTTTTTACTTTTTTATATACCAAAAAATTAATTTCTTTTAATTGAATTTGTGAACAAGCGGGATCACAAATTTAGAATATAGATTTATGTTTAAAGATATAATACAATAAATAAAAAATATATGATTCGAAATTAATTAATAATTATATAAAATGTACACTTTTAAAATAAAAAAATAAATTAAATTTTTTTATCGTGATGTTTTCATCAGTTTTGAGTTGATGTCGAGTTAATTTGTGATAACTAATCAATTAAATATATTAGTATATACTAGAAATCCTATCACATTGGTATGTATATGGAAACCGCAAATTACATAGTACTATCTATTCATACTTTTTTAATTTTATGACAACGCACATACACCTTGCACATACAAGTACTCGAACTCGAGACCCCTAGGATGAACAACATCCTCTTTTCCGCTAGAGCCACTTGTTGGGTTCAAAAACCACAAATTTAAAACATAAATGTGTTTAAAAATTACATACAATAAATAATGAAATGTATTGTTTGAAATTAATGAATAAAAACACATTAAATATGTACAATTTTAAAATAAAAAATAAATTATTTTATAACGATGGTGACATCAATCTTAAGTCAGTGTCGAATAACTTGTGGCAACTCAATCAAATTTATTATATATGGATACAATTGATTGAGATGATAAAGTGTGCATAATAAAAAAAATTATTAATCCAATTAGTTCGAGTTCAATTCCTATCATGTACATTTTTATTGTTTTTTTAAGTAAAAGACTAAATTGCTCTTAATGGTATAATTTATTTTAATTGTAAAAGGTTATTTTTGTAAATTTTATAATTGAGAATGTAACAGTAACTTAGTAAAACACTTAATAAACAACATAGATATAGATTCAAATAATTAGATGAAATTTAGCATATATATTTTTGTATTATAATTATATTTAAATTATTATAAATATTTTAATATATTAATAAATTATTTATACTTGTTTATTTAACTTCTAATTATGTTGGTGTCATTTTCAATTGAATTATCAATTCAATCAAGAAATTATGAATATGTCATTCCGTAATTAAAAAATATTATATTATTTGAGAGTATTTTAATATTTTTATTTTAACAAAAACCAATTAAAGCATGCATACTCACACAATTTGGATTACTAATGCCTTAAATATACTATTCAACCAATATTTCATTTTAATATATTTTATACATTTGTTTTAATATATACAATTTATTATTTACACCAATTGTGTGTAATTAATTCAAATTATATGTTTCATTATTTATTGTAAGTTACTTCTAAATAAATATTTGTAATTTAAATATTTGATTTTTATTTTTTGTGTTATATTGTAAGAGAAATATGTAGAGAACAAAAAATTGATGATTCAGTAAGTAGAGAATGTGTGGAGGGTCGTAGATAAAGTTGGTGTTCTTACGGCGTAGAAGGTATGATGGAAAGATTTTAAGGTCATCCCAAGACTAATAGTAAGTATTTATAGGTGATGATAGTTCTGTCTCTTAGTCATGGGTATTGACACCCGTATAAAATAAGTAACGTCTTAGTTGATCATTTAAGAGACCATAATTAGGCAAAATCTAATGTGCGAGACACCTAATACCAATTATTGACGAAGTAAATAGTAGGAGTTTCAGATTTTAACGAAATGCTGTTGTTAACGAAAGTATGTTTAACAAAGTGATAAGTGACGAAATTTATAATTTATAATAATATTATTTTTAATTATTAAATCTTCACGTAAGTACAACAATCACAAAAAGCCATTTTAGATGATTTTCTAAAATTTAAATAATTAGATACAGTTTATCTTTATATATAATTCGTATTAGTTCCTAGTTGAAAATCTTAATTACAAGGTTTATTAAAGATACTGGTAATGATTTCTAAAATCAAAATTGACATCAATGTCCAATTTTTAAATCTTATCGTGAAAACTCATTATTCTCTAATTTTAAAATAAAATGATTTGTTATGACTTATTTGATTCGATATATATTACTATTTATTTTTGTTGAGCTGAAAAAAAACTGTTAAACTAATAAAATTTTAATTGAATCATTAAATTTTGATTTTATATATAATATGTTTGTAAAAAAAATGATGAAATATGTGACAAAATCTGTAATCAATCATTATATATAAATAATTAATCCAACTAATAAATACCAATTTATCGCATAATAAAACTTCAACCTCCTACCTTAAAGTCCTAAATCTTTCTCATTATCCGACTTTAGTGAGATTTTATCCAAAATGTTTTATAAAATATATTATCAACAACCATTTAACACGAGAAAATCAGTGTTTGATAATTGAGAAACGGAAAGAAAACGAAGGAAAACATGAAGTAAATAGAGAAATAAATAAACTGATTTGAAAATGAAAATACGATAATTGTATTTATATACAAGTTAACGTGAATTGATATAACAAATTAACTGTTGAATAACAACCATAATTAACAGTAATTATTAGAGTTGTTATCAGTAACTGATAGTAGTTTGTCTAATGATATATAATTTTTTACTAAATATATATATAAAAACTTAAATAAAATTTAAACATAAAAAATATAAATATAAATTAATCTTAGAATTACTTATATGAGCAATTATTCAAATGAATTTTATTGATGGGAAAAATGAAGATAAAAAATTACGTAGATGAATATTAAATATATTTTTATCTCCATCTTCTTCTTCATCATTAAAATTCATTCGAGTAATTCTTGATCATCATCTGATCTTATACGTTTGAATTTTTTTTTTTTTCACTTTTAATTTAATTTCTCTCCTTTAGTTTCAACTTTCACCCCTTAATCTAGTTTTGTAAATTGGAAATTTTCGTTTCGTCCGCTTTCTATCTTTATTTTTCCTTTATTTCTTTATTTTTCTGGGTAAGATTTAGTTCCAAATATATGTCCTTTGGGTTTTTGCAAAATTAGGGCCTCTTGCGGGTTTAGCTACCCTTTAGGGTCCAATTTTTAAATGTTTGATTTCGAAGGGAAATGTTGCTGGCTTTAGTTCTTTTTGTTATTGGAAATTTGCTGAGATAGCTTCTTCGAAGCCTGGAAATCTGCATTCTCGTAATAAACAATATCCATTTCCCATATTTTATAATTTCAATTATTCGTTTTCTGTAAAAAAAAATTCATCCGTTTAATAAATGTATTTTTTAAAAATTTAATAAATTTTAATAAATATTATATAGATAAATATGATAGAGATATCGAATAAATTTAAAAATTTATATGTATGATAAATACAATTATATTAATAAATTAAATGATTGAATTATTAAAATATTAATCGTATAATAAAATACGAAAATACGTAAAATTATTTTAATTTTATATCGGTGTAAATAGATCACTTTCTCAATAAAATTTATTAAATCATATTTGTATTAAAAATAAATTGTCCTTACTCTTTGTAAGGTCACTAAAAACTCAAGTGAATAACTTCAAAATCCAACTACCTTGGCACAAATATTAAAATAATTATCTCTTAATTATAATAAAATACTATGTAAATATTTAAATAAAAGGATAATATATTTAAACACATTTAAATTTATATTTTTTTATGTTTAAGACAATGTTAAATTTGATTTGGAAAAGGTTTAATATGGTAACCTTTTGAGTCAAGTATACTCCGTTAATGTGCAATTATTATTAAATCATTTTACCAACTTGGTAATATAAAATAAAATCCAACTTTCAATATTCGTACCTAGCAATTAAAGAAATACAACCGAAGAAATGCTTTACTTTTTGACAACGTTCCTAAATTTCAAGTATTATTTTTGGTAATGTCAAACTTACTCCATATGCATTTTTTTACAATTAAATTTTATTTTATTATTCTTCATCAGAGGCAATATATAAATAAATGCCAAAAAATAGAAAAAAAAAGATTTACTATAAACTTGTATATACATTTTGCAGAGATTTTTCTATTGAGTAAATTAAAATTTTAATTTTAAATAATTTATTTTAGAAATAAATATGAAAATTATATATGAATTTTGATCTAATGTGTAATTTCACATATGAATTTTAATTTGTGCGATTTTATAAATAAAATTTTGATTTGATTCAATTTTTCAAAATTACAAATAACATTATCAAATTAATACTATTTTTTCATAAAAAAATACTATTTTATATTGATATTTTACATACATAAATTATTATATTAATCTAATATAAAAACAAATATATGAATAAATATATACAATTGAATCAAAATCAAAATTTTATATACATATGAATCACTACTTGAGTTTTATGTATATAAATACTAAATCAAAATTTATGTATCAAATTAAATATTAAAACAAAATTCATGTACAAATAATTCAAAAACATTTAATATATTTAATATTATTTACCAATAATAATAAAATTTTATTACAATTGAGAAAAGTGGAAATCTTAAATTCCAAGTATCCAAATTTAAAATCCATATGTAAACCTCCAAATTTTATCATATATTATCATCATAAATAAATTTAATTCAATTATTATTTATTTAAATCGCATAATAAAAATAAATTTAAAATCTAAATCCAATTTTCTTTTTGGTGAAAAAATCCAAATTTTCCTTAATTATCATTCCGAGTCCCAACCATTAAAAAGGAAATGCTGTATCCATAGTTGGCCAATGAACATTTAAAAATATGGAAAGTTGACAGGTAAGGAAAGCACAGCGCAGATCCAAACAAACTTTGTGACATCAATCATCACATTCCTGGATTGTTTTTGCTCCCCCCCCCCAAAAAAAAAAAATTACCTTCTTTTCATAAATACAATATTTATTTATAGATTTTTTAGAATAAGTCTTTAATATTATTTTAAATATTATTACCTACAATATTAATTTCATTTATCAATGCATTAAAAATTATGAGTTATGTTAATTAAGTCTTAATTCTCATTATTATTATTGTTAATACAAAAAAACATAAATTCAAGTATACTGAAACGCATTAACCTCCACGGTTATGAAAATAATTAAATAAAATATATATATTATTTTTAATATATTTTACAAAATAATTTTTAAAAAATAAAGTTAGAACATTTAATAGCAAAATCTATATCTTTGGGTGGGACCGGGGAGTTAACTTAATGTGGACCCTCAGTCCAACACATTCTCGGGCTCTGCCCACTCAAAAGTCCTTTTTTTATGGTTTTCGCTCTATCGCTTTTCGCTCCACTAAAAGGACACTCTTCTTCTCATGCTTGCTGTCACTCTGAATCTTCTTTTCCCTCATTCCATTTCTCAAACAGAAACCGAATTCGAAAATTCGGCCATGAATTCCAATAAGCAAGAAGGTTTGCCACTAATCGATCCCTCCAAAACTGAACTCCGACGTAAAACCGCCGTTGTCTTGCCCGGGGAAAGAAGAGGAGCGCACGCTGCCCTTGGCTACATGTGCAGTGCAGGTCTATAAATTTTAAACCTCTTCTTTTTTTTTTCTTTTTTTTCCTGTTTGATTGTTCGCGTTTTCACCTATGAAGATTCTCTTTTCTTTTTTTAAGCCCTTTCCCCCTCTCTAGTTCATTTTCGTTAATTTATTTTGTTAGCATACGTAGGTGGTTTGATTGTTTTTTTTTTTCTCATCACTTGTTTGGTTATAGAGTTTTTTAATACAACAAATAAATCATCATTCTACTGTGGAATTTAAAATCTCACTGGCTTACACTTGAATGCAAACAAGTCAACAAAATTTTTTGAATCATGAGCTTAACATATCGAGTTAAATGGACACGTTACAAAATTTAAAAACAGTTTTTAAATTTCACGAAAACTTGTATAGAATGATAATACTAAACTAGAACTAATTTTCTAAACAGTTTTTGGTTAAGATCGTGTTAAATAATAACATATCGAATGAAACAAATGTTCGTGAAATGAAGCTGTGTCCTCTATTCTATGTATTGGACGAATTGTGAGTTTTCCTACAAAGATTTTGCGAATAAGCTATCTAGTCGGTGGAAGGAATTATAGAGTAGAATAACTGCCTATTTGTGTGTTGAGCTTGAATCTATATTAACGGAGGTCACCAATCAGATTAATACATAGATTCTGTTTCATGCTATACTTTTAGCTTGTAGAAAGATTTGTCCTCTTTTTTTTTTTCCGTTATTAAACGTGACAAAAAATAAATGTAGATGGTTTCGAGATTTGTATCCCCTCGTAAGTATGACAGAAAAATATCTAATGTGTATTAATTCAATTGCTTTGACCTGTAGCTTGCATGGTGGAAAGGATCTATATAATAGTTTCTGCTATTCACGAGAGTTACCGAGGTTGTAACAACCTGACAAAAGTTCTAGTGGAAATTTTGCCGTAGTATTGAGAAAGTCTTGCCATGTTTGGTTTGTTTTATTTGAATGATGTTTTTAAAAATCACTTATTATTGGAAGTGGTATTGTTATTCTATTATCTCTTTATTTCTCTCTACGTCTGATCGTAATATCATGAATTCTTTTTTCTTCTTAATTAGTCTTTATGTAATTGAAGAGGATTCCTTCATGAACTAGAAAAGAGAGGGAGACCACGCTTCATTTATCACCATTTATGAAAATCCAATTGTTTATCTGTTTGTGCTTTTTGTAAGCTACAGGATTTTTGGCTTTATGTGTAATTTTGACACAGGGTAATAAATAAATGGGTCTAGTTATTTATTGAATCACCTTCAGCCTCTGCAGTTTCCATTTTTGATTAATTAGTGTTTTTCCATGAACACTACTAATTTCTCTTTTCTGTTTATGCTTTTCTTTTCTCTCCACAGTTCTCTTGGTTCTGTTCAACAAAGCAGCCCTTTCTTCTTACAGCTTTCCATATGTAAATGTGATCACACTTTTCCAGGTAGATCACTTACTAAGTTGGTTTCCTGAGCTAGCCTAAGTATGCTAGGGAGAATAGTTAAATGTTCCAACAGTTGAAAGACTTATAGAATATCTTCCTTTTTAAGATCTTCAGTGAAAATTTTCTTCATAAACAATTACTAGCAGCTAAACTTCCCTTCCTATATAGTTAAATATATTCCCAAGATGTTTCATGAACAGAGCAGAACAAGTGATATGGATCAAAGAACTGATTAATGACAAATTCAATCCTGAGTAGATTCTAAAAGTTGAAGCTCTCGCACTTAAAATTTCCGTTTTCTATCTGTATCAGGAAGTTATTTGTCATTAAAAATTTGTCATTAATCTTTCATGTTATTTAGACTTCAGTCATTGCACCCTGTTTGACTTTTGGAGTTTGACAACTGAACCCCCAACACATTAAAAATTTTCCTTCTCTTATTAGTTTATAAATCAAGTTGCTTTTATGTGTATTTAGATGCTATCTTCTTGTGCATTTCTCTATGCCATGAAACGCTGGAAGATCATCTCTTTCTCAGAGGGGGAGCCACAGAGCGTTACAAGCAACCCAATAACCTTAATACCATTGAGGACACTAGTTCATACGCTCCCTCTGGCAGTTTCATACTTGCTATACATGGTATGATATTAACTTTATGCGTGCTTGGTGAAGTTTTAATCTTTCTCCTAATTGTTCCCTTTACTTGCCTGTCTGGTTAAAGTTAATCACCATGGAATCCGTTCGTGGCATAAATGTTCCTATGTACACCACTTTAAGGCGGACTACTGTGGCTTTTACCATGATTGTGGAGTATCTTTTGACAGGACAGAAACACTCATCATATGTCGTTGGCAGGTATGGAGCCCTTCTATATGTTATTCGTCTAACAATTCATTCATTGTACTTAAGGCATATGCATGCATGTGCATTTGGTTGATGTGGTGCGTGCACCTCCTACATCATAAATAAGAATGCTTTTACATTTACAAAATTCAAATGGTTCCTGCCACTTTAAGCTCTCATGTCTTGCCCACATATGAAGTTTCACATTGAATATTGTGGTTGCTCAGAGAACTGAGATTTCTTAGATTTCTGCATCACAAACAAGAACTCATTGATTTTATATTTACAAAAGTTCAGAGCATTCCTGACATTTTGAGCTCTCATGTCTGAAGTTTTACTTTTGAAGTCTGTGGTTGATCAGAAGAGTTAAGTCTAGACAGCTGGGAGCTCTGCATCATAGCACCATGAGCACCAGCTAACCTTGGTGCCTGAGCATAGCTCAAGCACCATCAAAGACCCCACCCCCCACCCCCCAAAAGAAAAAAAGAGTTCTGTAACATAAATAAGAATGCATTGGTTTCATATTCACAAAGCTCATCCATTTTGAGCTCTCTTGTGTTGCACACATTTGAATTTTCACTTTTGAATATGTGGTTGATGGGAAGATTCAAGTTTAGACAACTGGGCAAGTTTGCTTGAGGTGCAAAAATCATTTTAAGCTTGAAAACAAAACAGGGTGTCATTTGCTACAGAAAGTTTGATAACTGATAGCTATAGTTTTCATGTTCTTGCAATTTTATATATGAAATGTTATCTTTTATACATCACTATTTTGAATGTTCAAGGCGTGAATAATAACTTTCTAATGGACTAATCCAAAGATTTCATCAGTGTAGGGATAATTTTACTTGGTGCATTTGTTGCTGGAGCTCGCGACTTGTCATTTGATGCCTATAGCTATTCCATTGTTTTTATGGCAAACATCTGCTCAGCAGTATATCTTGCTTCCATCGCTCATATTGGTACTAACCCATTTTTGTCTCTTCATCTCACAGAATTAATTTCTTTCTAGTTATTTGAGAGTATTTCCTAACTTTTCAGGTAAATCCAGTGGCCTCAATAGCTTTGGCCTTATGTGGTGCAATGGTAAGATAAAAGAACTAATAGAATTTTCTTATATCCTTATCTATATAAAAACAACAATTAGGCTTTATCTGAACTTTAGTTTTGGTTGATTCTTGAAGGAATAATTTGTGCACCAATCTTGTTATTTTGGACATCATTCAAAGGTGACCTTGAAGCACTGATGAGCTTCCCTTACTTATATTCAAGTGGGTTTCAGGTACAGAATAATATATCTCTTTCTTTGTTTACATTCCTTTTACTCATGATGTTGTTGAGAAAGTACGTGCATTCATTGTTAGCTATTTTGGAAATCTATCCATTAATACTTCTGCTCAGTTTGCAGCTATAATATTGTTTGGTTTTGCTAATGCAGTCAATTTATTTTTCTTGGTGGCGATTGCCAATCTTGCTTGTCATGCAGTCTTTGTTTTATTGCTTTCCCTGGCAACAAAGTTTTTCGTAATTGTTATCCTTCAAATTCCTTTCTTTTGTTAACTCATTTGGGCAAATTTTTTTAGCTTCTCTAAAGTTACACCAAGATTATACCGACCCTAATGATATCATGACATGAGATTAGAAAAACTTTATAGCATTTAAACTCTTTTACACGTTAATCATTTTAATGTTGTGCAGGTTGTGATGCTTCTCTCTTGTATCATGGCTTTCCTAATAAATTATTATGTATTCTTGAATACAACACTCAATTCAGCTTTGACACAGACAATATGTGGCAATTTGAAGGTGTGATCACTTGTTCTGCTTTGGACATATTTGTCATTGGCTTTGATGTTTTGTCACTAAAAGGACTCTTTTCTCTTATTATGTTTGGACGGGAAGAAGTGTTTTTGGGAGGGGAGTTGAAGCCTCAAATGGGGTGAATCATTCTGGAGACTACTGGATCACTGTGCCTGGAATTTTTAGTTGTCTGTCTAAACCAACTTTAAGCTGCAGTAATGAATTGTCTGGGCTTAAGTTTCTCAAATGTCCATAAATTTCACTAATCAAGATTTTTATGTCCATAGAAAACATCTCACTGTAGGAAAAAGAGTGTTTCTCCAACTCTTATGGTTTAACAATTTTGCTTTTCCTTTTTTTACAAAAGAGGTCAGAGTTCTAGAATAGGGGAAGGGCCTAAGGTGTGGGGTTGATCGAGATAAACTTAGGGTTCAAATGTTTTTCCATGTGAAATAATAGTTTATTTGGTCTCTATCATGGCTGCAAAATGTCGTACGGGTCCAATAGATGCTTTTTCTCAGCCTTTCATATAACTTGTTCCCTTGCATGTTGGTGGCGCCTAATAGCTAATTGTACTGTGGTAGGATCTTTTCACTATTGGATTGGGATGGCTACTGTTTGGTGGGCTTCCATTTGATTTGGTGAGTATGGGCTCCTTTTCCTTGTCAAAGTTTATATTTGCAGGACCCGTAATAACCTGAGATAGTTTCCCGTTTCTTGCTTTCAGATGAATGTAGTTGGCCAATCTCTTGGATTTTTGGGATCATGTTTGTACGCCTACTGTAAACTCAAAGGAAAATAGACCCATGGCCGCTGCTTGAGAGCCTCGTACTGGAGGTAAATAATAATATTAATGGCTAATTACTATTATCCTTATCTTCTACAAAATTTTGATTCAAAGATAAATACTGTAGAGCGCACATGAATATCTTCCGTGGTCGGTCAAAGCTCCCTGCACAAATAGGCAAGCATTTAGGCGTATAAGAGGAACAGGGTCTCTTTTGCTTTTCAGTGTCACCCAACACAGAAAATGGTTAATTATAAAGAACAGTAGTTTCTTCTTCTAGCTGATCACAGAATGTGGGATATAAATATATATAACTTCTCATAAAGAAATTTTGAAGTTGCCAAATTTTGATTTCACCAAATTTCCTACAACTAATACTTGCTATGGATACTTTGTAGCTTTGGCTAGTTATCAATGGTTTTTCAAATAGCACTTATATTCCTTTGTGCAACAACATTGCTCCACTATGATTCGAGTTATAGTAAAAAGCTTCTAACAAAAGGATAAGGTGCGTACATCTGACCTATCCCAAACTCCATAATGGAAGAGCCTCGTGCATTGTGATATATGCCCTTTAGCATATGTTTCTTCTCCCTAAAGATTAAGATTGTTGTGAAAATCTTGGTTTAGAAAATAGCGGAAAAAGTATATAAAAGATATGGTTTTAAGAAATTGAAATGTCCTAAAAAGTGTTTAAAATAATTAGATTTTTAAAAATGCAAGGAAAATAAAATCATTTCATCAAAAGCCTAATTTACAGATGCCAAAGGCAACAACCGTGTTGCTTTTTGTTTGCTTTATTAAATAAATCATGATTTTAATAATAGAATTTAAATTTCTTTTAATCAATATGTAGGGAAAAGAGATTAATCAGAGCTAGTTTGATCGCATCAATGCTGTTTGGTAGAGATTTTTATACTAAAAGTTAGAATGCATTTTTTATTTTTCACTTAAAAATGAGTAAATTAATTTTTTATTAATTAGATTAAGGAGTAAATTGTTTTTTTTATTATTAAAAACTTTATTCATTTATAATATTTAAAACTAGTCATGTACATTAGCATGAGGTATATGTGACACAACACGTGTAATTATTTAATTATTTTGTCAGTTATACCAATTTTTAACAGTAGAATTAGATGAAATTTTTAATAGAAAGAACTAATTAACTTTTTAATATAACGTATATGAACTTAATTATTAAATTTTTGAGTAAAAATAATAAAATGTATTTTTACTTCTGATAAAGGGACCTCTATAGTATTATTACATTCATTAATCGGCTATTGCTGGATTGATGTAACACAAGAAAAGAAAATTACGATCCCTTTACCTATAATGCAAAATGAGTATCGCTTTCTTGTACTGCAAGAACTCATTCCTGTTCAAATCAGAAAATCGCTACCATTGCTCTGACACATGAGACATTATTATAACGTAGCGACAATTCATGAACTAATTCCTTTTCTTTTCAATCCCCCCCCCCACGCTCTGCTTTGCCATGGTGTGCCCACACTGACTTGGGGACATTTCAGGTATCCCTTTTCAGTCTCCATAAAAGGTGAAATTGTGTCCATTTGTGCCTGAATCTTTTACAAAAGCAAAAAGCTTCTAATATCCACTTATTGCGGAGCAATTGTTTTGGGGGAAGAGAGATTCTAGGAGGTAAACCTCTGATATCTCCCAGGTGTGGTGTGGACAGTAAATAATAGTAACAATTAAGGCAATGTAAGAGAATTGAGAAAGAGATGGGTAATGTAATAAAACTCTCGAGATCTTGAAGATAGAGGTGTGTCTTTCTTGTCTCCACAAACTGACAACCCCAACTTTGGCCCAGTTGCCTTCCATGATTGAAACATACTCCTCAGTCCTCACCCCACGTTTTGTTAAAAGCTTAAATCTTGCTTTCAATGTTCTCGTTTCTCAAATGCACTTTCTTGACCTTTCTTACCAGAAACCCAGAAAATAAGGTCAACTTCTTTTATCTTTAGTGCTACGGTTCATAATGTCATTGATCTTGGTGTTAGGCTTAGGCCCATTTAGTATTATGATTAATAATCACATTTTAATTGTATTTTTTTTATTTTAAATGTAAGGTAAAAAAAGTTTAAATTTCGATATATGAAATAATTTTTTCCACGTATAAATATTAAAAATATAAATATATTTTGATCTGATATGTAATATCATATATGAACTTTAATTTATACGATTTTGTACATTAAATTTTAATTTAATTTAATTTTCAATAAATACTAATAATATTATCGAATTTGCACCATTTCACATTTAATATTACATAATTTACATACATAAACGATTATATTTATCTAATATGAAAATAAATGTATGTATTTATTATTTTAAATGTGTGCAGTTAAAATATAATCAAAATTTCATGTATACATATAATGACAATAAAATATTTATGTGTATAATTATACCAAATAAAACTTCATGTATCAAATTACTATATAAATTTAATATTTGTTTTACAGATTGAATTTTAGATTACATTCAAACCCAAAGTTGAAATAGTAAACCAAACTAATGCCCACCCTGGTCAAAGTAGTGTCTATAAAGTATAATAATTATATTTAATTTTTTTAAAGTACATGGAATATGAATTTTATTATATCTTTGACACGGATGGATGCAGTAATTCCTCAAATTTCTCCACTTGACAAAACAAAAGTAAAAAAAAATATATAATAATAATAAAAAGAGTGGAAAGTTGAAAAATCAAAAGTCATTCAACCACGCACTTCCATTGTAGAGATGCTAAGAAAGTAAATTAGCTTTGGGCGATAAAAGAATATAAAAGGCAACATGATGATGATGATGATGATGATGATGATGATGGGCCATTCATATTCCATACAACTTGAAGAAATCTCTGCATTAGTAAGAAACATGGGTGTCCCTTTGTCCCCACCCCTTCAATCAACACTTTCACTAATCAAATCCATCTTCCCACTCTTCATTCTCAATCTAACTAATTTTCTATTTTCAAACCATTTGTATTTTAATTTTAAATCTTATTTTTGAAATTGATTTATTTTAAAGCAGGTTGTTCTACTCATTAATAAATTTAATTCATCATACTAATTTTTTTTTTACTTAAATTATTCAATCACTCAAACAAAAACAATATAGAGTTAAATATTGTGCTATACACAATAGCATTTGACCTGTCATCCATTTTTTGAGACCAAAAATATGCAAAACCTAAGATTAAAAAAAAGGGGTTCCTAGGATCTGGTGAGAAGGGAATGGAATGGTTTAAGACGTGAGGGAATCTGTATTGGTAGTGGCACGCCAACTTATCCCCCCAAAATCATGAGTGTTAGAGAAGAAGGGTCCTTTATTTATTTTTTTAATTTAAAAAAAAAAAAGTTGCTTCTTTTTTTAACAGTTCCCAAAATCTTCAAGAAGAAGAAGAAGAAAAAAGAGGACCCGCCGCTCCCTTGTTTGAAAGAAATGAAAAAAAAGGAAGCAAAACCCAAGGAGTGTGTTCCCTAGTGCAGGCCCAAGGCAGGGCTCCTTTAGCGCCGGTGTCTCCGCTTTGGCTTCTTACAACCCAACCAAATCTTTGCCCCTTTTTTTTGCCAAGTGCTACGCGCCGGTGTGTATGTTTCTCTACTACGATTTGTATGAATCTAACTATACATACATACATACCTACATACCTACGTAACGTAAATTATTAGTATCAGCTGAGCTGAATAAAGATTTGGTACGTTGAATTCACTGATGAATGTTGTAAAAAGTGATTGATATTGATATATACGGATACGTACATTTAAGGCAACTATCTTATTTCATATAGAACGGTGGGGGGTGGTGGGTACTATATAATACAATGGAAAGGAGTTTTTTTGGGTAGGGTTCTTTATTTCCCTTTTTGAGGAGACTGTTTCCAGGTGCATGCGCAAGTGAAGGAATTTGATTTTTATTGAGTACAAATTAAGCATGGCAAACCCTAAAAAAGCAAGTCCATCATTTCCCTCACCTTCTTCCCCCTCGGTCCTCACATCCCATATTTCGTAATCACATTTTTAAATTGTAGAACCTACGACCATCAACTGCAATAAATATCAACGGAATACCAAATTCCTTTTTAAATTTCCACCTGTAATCACTCTCTTAGTTCTTCTCTCGTGCATCGAATAAAGTTATAATGGTTGTTTCTTTTGTTGACAATCTCATCACTTTTTTCCTTTCTTTTCCTTTTTGTTTTTCCTCCGTTTGAACCCTAATTCAGCCTTGTTTTTTGATTGATTTGAGTGGTACTCCATAATCAACAACAGTGATGATCATCCAATACTTTTGCTGAAAACTTTGAGGTTTACGTTAGGGTGAGTACTTTTTGAATTAAACAGAAGAATGTCTCCTCCATTTGTCTTTTGTTAATGTTTTTTTCCCCTCATAAATGCAGCAACATGTTTATGTCTTAGTGCACCGAGAAACATCCTATTTTTACTGTATTTGTCTTGTTGTTGATTAATATTTGATTTTTTAGATCTTTTTTTCTGTCATTTGCTTTTAGCCCAAACTCAGTGATTAGACAGATTAATAAATAGTTTAAGCATCAAAATTTTGCCTTGATTTTGACACAATTAAGGAAGGAATAAAAATCATGATATAGAGATCCCACTTTGTCATTATCATTCCCAACCACCAGCAAAACCGCCATGATCTCCACCTTCTACTCCATGAAGCTAGGCATCTTTTTTGCCCTACCAGGGACAGTGCAAAAAAAAAAAAAAAAAAGAGATCAATTTTTACTGTCATGGGGGCCATATCTAAAACTTCTTTATTCAAGTACCCTCTTTTTCTTCTTCTTCTTCTTCTTGGTTGGTTGGTGAGGGCAATGGCAACCATGCAAAGTGTATAAAAGCTTCAAAGGTGGTACAAACTCTTTAAACACCGATCGAAGTGTGTTTCTCTGGTTGCAATATCCGTGTGGGATGATCATTAATATCTTCTTCTTTTTTCATGCATTTGATCATGCTCAAGGCTTGAGAAGCAAAAGAAAAGAAAGCGATGTTGGTGAGGTTCAATCCGAAGACGGATTTACGAATTGATTCAGTCGTAAAATACGATCTCAGATTGAGCCGCGCCAATATCACTTTCCACATTCCTTATATTTTGCTTCCAAGCTGTTGTTCATTTTTTAGTTACTGTTCATATATATATATATATATATATATATCCTGGATACAGTATCTTTTTATTTTGAATTTTTGAATGGTTTTTTCCAGTTTATTGTCGCACTGATGAGACGCGGCAGGTAGGTAGGTACGTAGTTGTTTTGTTTTGTGGTTATTTTGGAAGAATGATCATCCAGCAAACAAGTTTTGTTCATTTCCTTTCGACATGTTGCACCCGTATTCTTATTGTATGTATTTTAGATACAGATATTGCTCAATCTTTTGGTGATATAATAGCAATCGATCTGTTCCTTGACTTCTTTTTTGAATTGTAAAAAGAAGGTAAAATCTTAATAGTAACGCGACTAGCATGACTCGAACCTAAACTACGCTCGAAAGGTGATGAACACCTTGGACATCAAGTCAACGCACAAAGTTTATCTCGTCTTTGACTTTTTAACACATCCAATATTGTAATTCATATCCATTTATTAGGTGTCTACTGTTTCATTATCCAAAAGATCATTTGTGGTGATTACGAGGTTGAGTCCATTAAATGTATAATTTCAGTGTTTCATTATCCAGTAAAATATAGTAACGGTTGTGATTACTTTTAATATGGGGATTTCTTTTAGTGGTTTCGTCATAAAATGACATTTTGCTAGTAACGGGTTTGGCTACGATGTCGGGCATAGCTGTCTTCGGTTATGCTGTCTTCTTGATTGATACCAAAGTATTTCTTTATTTTATTCAGCATTTCTTTTTGAAAATTTTGCATTAAATAAAATTATTAAATACATTTTTTTTAAAAAAAATTAAACGTTGAAGAGATTGATTGAAATAAATTCTACATAATCTCTTCAATAAAGGAAAACGATTGTAATTTGCATGACAATGTTAGGGTTAATTGCACCATACATCTTTAAACTATCACTTTTATTTTAATTTGGTATCTAAACTTTAAAACATTTTAATTATATCGTCAAACTATTGAATTTAAGTCAATAAGGTCCTCCCGTTACTAAAATCATTAATTTAGCCATTAAATAACAAGCCAAATCTTATGTGTCATAGTTTGAAATGAGAAGTTCAAATAAAACTGAATATTGTAAAAATGGATGTATAAATCTTGATTTTGAGATTTTTGAGGCTTTTACAAAAGTTTTATAGCCTGCTCTCCTTTTTCAATTTTACTTTATTTTTAATAGTCATATGATAATATTTTATTTTTTTTAATTTTCATTTTAAATTATATCATATAAGATTTTGCATACCATTTAACCATTAGTTTTTAAGAATTGAAGCACTTAATTAATATAATATCAATAATTAGAGGATGCAATGATGAAGATCAATTTAAAATGAAAATCATAGCCTGAAAATATTTGGTGCAATTAATTCAAATGTTAAATAAACGATACAATCGCTAGAGAAAGAATAACTAATTAAAATGTGATAATTTGACACTTTGTATGCCAACGATGTAACAAAATTGAACTGTGATATGGTACCTAGGATCTCATCATTTATTTATTTTTTCAGTTGATGCATGAGGAATGTAGTTGCCCAGTGTTAAAAAAATGTCATAATCTGAATTCATTTACATGATCAAACTATTAATATAGGAAGATATACGTAATTAAGCAAATATATAATCATTGTGTTTTAAATTGGTATGGGGTTGATTTGCCTAATTCCTACTGTAGTAAATCTTTACAATTACCGGATTGAAAATCATACAATTATTTTCCATTTATTTACAAGAAAACTGTTCACCTTTTTAAAAAAAAAAATACAATTACTTAAAATCTAGTGATTAATTAAATTTGACACTTCATTCAATACGCGAGTTGAAAATTGCAAGTTAGCGAATATGAGGCAAAGCCACGCCATCAGTTTGCCCTCTCGTCTACACCTCTACACGGACTGGTGTGGGATCTCCTCCATTACGTAAATCCGGCCCAATCATTATTTTAATAACATAATATAAAATTTCTTTTTTATTAAAGAACAATATGATCTTAAATCTAAAAACCATGATTCTTGACCAACCGAAGTGATTTTTTTAAAAAATTTCATATGCGTTTTTGTTCTCTTTTTAATTTATGTTCGAATTTACAGTTATATTTCTTGATAATGTTTGAACTTGAATTTTTAAAAAATATATAATATACTTACTGATTTTATTCATATATTTTAATAAATCAACCGATAAAATGTGATAATAAATTTACTTATTTTGTGTGATATCAGATTATCTTATTCAATGATAGTATAATATATTAAATACTAATTTTAAATTTTTTTTTTATCATTTCAAAATGAGAGACATAAATAAGAAATATATTATAAATTACTTAACTCACATTTCTCCCTTTTAAATTTTAAAGTCATGAAATCCAAACTCGTTAATATTTGTTTAGAATGATAATTATAAAGATTTAAATGATATGAGTTAAAATTTTATTATCCTTTATTTCTCTTTTTAATATTGTATTTAGATCGAGACTATTTTTTTTTTATTGAAGGTAATTCAAACAAATTGATTGTGTCAAGCGTTTTGATTCTCAATCTCACTAATGATAGGGATTCTTGTACGAGCCACAACCTTGACTTTTTAAAATTTTAATTAAACTCATCCATCAATCACCATTGATAGTGAACATGATATATATTCTCTAGAGCTACTACTGTTAAAGCCAATTATAACGGTTTCTTTTCCTTTAAGTAACACCTAAAAAAAAAAAGAAAAAGTATAAACGAGGAAATGCAAAAATTGAAAATAATAAAATTATAAATTATTTTATGATAAAATTATATTTTGATCCTTTTAAATATGAAAAAAAATCTATTTAATCCCTTCAAAAATAAACAAATCATAAATTAATACATGATAACATTACATTTGTATCTCTTAAAATTTTTTAATTCAATTCTGACACTCCCTAAAAAGAATTCTGGCTTTGCCCTTGAAGTAAAGCTTACAAAGATTCCAGATTGAATGCCATACAAATACACACTATTGAACTGCTCTACTTTTGGAAGTGAATTTCAGAGTAAAAGTTAAAGACAGGGATCAGATTCTAGTTTGAAAGAGTGCAGCTGATGGAAAATATAGATTTTATTTGTTCTGTGTTGATTCCATTTGCTGCAAATAACCCACTGTCTTATCATGGACTGAATGGTTAGATGCTATTGTATGAAGGGGACACGAACATGTAATATATTGTACACTAAAACGCCTCACCAGTTGAAAATGATATAAATACTTGTGTATCCAATCGAGCTCTAAAGCATAGTATTAATGGAGGAACATTAAAAAAAAAATCCCAGAACTCAAAGTAAATTGACATTCATGTTGTAGCAAATCAAAGGCCAGTGTTGGAGCCACTACTTACATAATTGAAGTTTGATTTCATCTTTCCTATGTTTGCCAATGTTCAAAGGGGAATCTTTGGTGCTTTTGGATCCCCCTGGCTTCTTTTTACGTCTCCCTTGTTGAGATAGACGAGAATGATGGGATAATATGGCGAGATCATTGAGGTCTTGCAATGGAGTGAGGACTTTGACTACTTCATCCATTGTAGGACGGGCTTTAGGGTCCCTATGGAGGCAATTGTAGGCTAATTGAGAAACTTTAAGTACCGCTTTAAGAGAATAATTTAGCTCTAACCGGGGATCCACCAGTTGGTAAAGTTTTCTCTTGTCAGCTAAATACGGCCGAGCCCATGTAACTAGATTCTGCTCGCCACTAGGACGCTTCTTGTCCATCGATCTTCGGCCGGTCAAAATCTCGAGTAAGACAACACCGAAGCTGTAAACATTACTTTTAGATGTCAAGTGTCCTGAGAAAAAAAAAAAAAAGGGTGTATGTATCCAATGTTGAATCAAATTTCCATCTTCGAATTAGTTAAGATCATGTCTGAGAATTATAATACCTGTCATAACGTACTAGTAGAAACATGTGTTTTGTCTCCTTGAGGACCAGCTTTTGCTAGACCGAAATCTGAAAGCTTTGCATTATATTCCCGCAATAATAATTTAGCTATCAATGATATAAACCACCAAAGCTAATGTCAATAAGAAATACATACATACATACATACATACCGAATCAAGTAAAATGTTGGATGTTTTAAAATCTCTATAAATGACTGGTTCTGGACCACCATGAAGAAAAGCCAGTCCTTTTGCTGCGCCAACTGTGATCTTAATCCTATTTGACCAGGGAAGAGGTATTGTCCCTTTGCAAAATTAGGCAACATCAGCGTTTGTTTCAGATAAGGGTCAATTCTAAAAGGATCTGAGACTCACTTCTAAACAGATGGTTTTCAAGACTTCCTCGGGTCATAAATTCATAGACAAGCAACCGGTGATCCTCTTCAATGCAGTAACCAATGAGTTTAACAAGGTTAGGATGATGAAGTTGTCCAAGGAAGGCAACCTCAACCTGCAATGAATCAACCCAAGTTTCATTGACTAACCCATGAAAGCACATATGTTATTTTGTTTTGTTTTTTCTACTAATTACCACCCATTCTCTGTGGCCTTGAAGACCATCTAGTTTCAAACTCTTGACAGCAACAGTGATTCCTGAACCTGGTTTGGCCGGTGCTGTTCCATTTTCCTCTATCCACCCTTTGAAGACATACCCAAAACCACCTTCACCAAGTATGCTGTCAGGTCTAAAGTTCCCTGTTGCAGATTTTAGCTCTTGAAAAGTAAATTGAAGAAGCTGGCGTGGTAATTTGGCTTTTGTGGATGTTGGTGGATCGAGATTATCAGATGAAAGACGAGCTTCATTTGGAGGGCACAACTCTCTATTACTAGCATTTAGACATCTTGTCTCGGTAGCTGCATACAATGACAGAGAATCAGTCTTATTTCAAAATATTGAAAGTTTAAAGAAAAAAGGAACAAAATTCAGAAAATACCAGCATCATAAACAAGACTAGTGCGGGGAATTGTGTTAGCAGAGTTAGTGGTAGAAGAAGAGGAGTTGCAAACGCCACGTTTGGAGAAAGTCCAACAGCCACAGTTGTTGTTGTCAGCCATGGAGAAGAAGTTAGGAAGAGAAAGCGATTCAGTTCGTCACCACGTAAACAAATGCAAGTAGTCATTCTTACATGAGATTAAAGAACAAGGAGATGAAGGAGGAGGAGGAGAGATTGGCCATATGGGAATAAAGCAAATGAAGAAAAGATAATTGAGTTAGTCAAGAAAGAAGTAAAGACAGAGAGACAGGATTGTGGGTGTCGGAGACTACAATCATCATCATAAGCATCATCGCAGTAGTGTCTACAAAATAAACTTTCTTTTTTAACCTCCTGGTTTTACTAATGCCATGGTACTAGCAATACTTTTGTTTTATAAAATAATAGATTAAGAAATTGTAAAAAAATTTATTGATAACACCATGGGCAAGAAATTTTTTTTGGAGGGGCATATTTATAAATATGAAATTTTATAATTTTAAAAACTTACATTTTTATGATTTTTGAAGGATTAAATCAAATTTTTATCATTTGGAGGGTAAAATATAATTTTAATATTACTAATTTAAAATTTTATGAATTATATAGGGATTAAATGAAAAAAAAAAAATTATTTTAAGGAAAATCGGGGCCTACCAAGCGAGGCCCCTTGTCTTCGCCCCTGAATAAGACGTTGATTTTGATATTAAGTTCTTGAGTGTTGAGATTTGAATATCTACATGAATTTTTATTCTATTAAAAAAAATAAATTATCTATATAACCATACTAATACACTACTTTTAAGAATAATATTTAATGCATAGTTGGTGCGGAAGTTTTATTTACCATTAGTGAACAATAACACGTCAGATCATAATTAAATTAAACAAAAAAAATATTATTAATTTTATTTAAATATAATTAAACATTAATTGTAATCTTATAAATAAATATTAAAAACTCTTGTTTTTAGGATCTTGGTTTAGAGTCTAGGATCTTGAATTTAGGATTTTAACATTGAATTATAATTAATTATTATTCAATCATATTTAAATAAAAATATTAGTATTTTATTTATAAGTCTATATTTTTGTTATTTTATTTAATAATAAAAATAATGTTATTATTTATAAAGTCACGTTATTATTTGAGGAGGATAACGGGGCTATTGATTTCAACTTCGCTTCAAAGTTTAAGAGAAAACTTTAGAGATAATGTTAACAAATCAAATTTTTTTTTGGGCAAAACGATAGTTGCATTAATTTTGATAAACCGATTATATCATATCTAAAATTATCATTTTCTTACCTAAAAAAATGATTCTCTTACCATTTTATTGTGAATAATATTTTGTTTGGAGTTGTTAAACATGATTACATTAACATATTAAGATTGCTTTTAAAGGGATGAGAGGGATGATTAATTTGGAGGATTAAGAAAATTATAAACCAAATAAACAGCCTTTTCCCCCTTCCAATATCATAATATTGAGCTTGAAATGCAAAACAAGCAAAGATTTCCAAATTAACACTTCCACATATATGGAAATGGAAGCTGCCAATTTACATATTTTCTGGTTTAATTACACATCTTTGAAACTACTATTCGGTGAATGCTTGGACTTAAAATATAAAATGTTTGTTTCAATCCTTCTATAAATAAAATTAATATATATCCCTTAAAATGAGAATAATGTTGATGATTCTCTTCAAAAATGTGAAACTCTAAGTTTATATATAAGAAAATTATATTTTAATCTCTCAAAAAATTATAATTAAATTTCGTGTCTCTCTAAAAACCTTTTGGATTTACACTTGATTAAAATCAAAATAATACAAAACTAAAACCAAACTTAAAATTAAAATATTAAACTAAAATAAATTTGGGTAAAACCCATACAGTATGGGACTTAAACCCATAATAAATTTTAAAAATAATCCACCAACGGTAATACTCAAATATAAGATATAAAAAAATTTAAATTTTCAATCTTATCATTTCAACCAACCAAGATTTCATTAAGGTGAAGATAGTATTAACGCTGTGATTATACAAATATTAGATCAACCGGCATTGAATATGTTCCGGGGAAAGGGATATGAATCTATTAAAAACGGTTTTGGGCCAACTAAGACCTATTTTATAAGCTAAATATTTTTTTAAAAAAATTATATTAAAATTTCAAAACATGTGTATCGGTGAATTCGTATAGGTGGAAATGTTTTTGGGTTTGGGTTTGTAATTGGATAGGAAGAGTGGGGGAAGTTTTGGTGAGAGGTCATTTCATGGATAAACAATAAGAATCAAAATGGTATTGAAAGAAAGCTGCATTGGGAAGGTCCCATTTGGAAAGAAGGGATACCCCATTGTCCCCACTAACCCAAGCTTTGGATCCCCACCGCCAATAATCTGGGCTCACCAGTTTTAGCCCATTCAACCTCATCATATTGGGCAAAGAAGGTATCCTACTTTTGGAGCTTTAAAGTTTCTTTATCATATAATTGGCATATGAGGAAAAATAAAAAATAAAACTTCAACAGCGTTAATACAGGCTCTAAAATAAATTCAGACCGTTCTTCTAATGTGGAAAGCTTTCTTAGACCCTCTGGATTGACACTTATGCAACCCTTTTTTCTCTTAAAACTCTTTAATGTGAAATTTATCGGTAAAAAAAATCATGAAAATTCTTGTACTAGTCAAATTGCATTTTATCTTTTCTGCTAAAGAAGTAAATAAATTAATCCCTTTACGTTTTTTTTAAATAAAAAGAGCAAAATACAATCAAATTTTCACTACAGTGGTCTCTATATTAAATAGTTTTTCAAAACTGGGTTTAGCCATTTAGGGATTTAACCTGAAAGATTTCTAGATTTTGGGCATCATCTTGCAGGGCCCAACCCCAATAAACATATTTATACGGAAAAGAGCGCAATCCATTAACCAACTTTGTCACTTTTCACATGTTCGGCCGAAACAGATTGAACCATAAAACATTCAAGTTTACATTTACATATTAAAACTAAAGTTTCAATAATAAAATTCCGTTTTATCTTTCCCTCTTTTGCTCATAAATAAATAGTTAGGGGGACATCAGGTTTTTTTTTTTTTAATTGAATTGAGATATTTGATTTTTCTAATTTATGAATCGATCGAAACGTCGATATAAAAATTTGATTATTATCGAATCGTATTAAATCGGTCATGTTTGGATATTTATATTATTTTTTTATTTTGAGATTTTGGAGTTTATTTAAACAAAATTATTTTTAAATTTGGATTTTTTAATTTTAATTAGATAAAGTTATATTTGTTTTATGTTTCTTAAGAGACAGTTTTCTTTATTTTTTCAGTTACACATAAAATTTCAATTAATATACTTATCTAAAAATAATTTGTAAAATCTAAAATTATAAATGTTTATTAAAAATTTAATTAAATATTGATTTAATAACTTTCAATTTTCATTCAACATGATAAAATGTTAAATTATTTATATTTTATAATACTTAATGTGTAATGAGAGAAAAAAGAAAGCACCTAATAATAAAAACCAAAATCTTAAAAATTTTAACACTAAAAAAAAAGAAAGAAAGAACGCATGATAAGTAAAAAAAACGACTCTTAAATTCTTAAAAGTTTTGCTAACAATAATAAATAAACAATAAATTCATGAGAGATTAGCACTGAAATTAGATTTAAGTTTTTTATTTAATTATAAAATATGTAAAAGTATAATAAAAATTATATTTAGAATTTAAGAGCAATGAGTTTTGTTTTGGATTTTAAATGATTTTATATACTGAGCTTACATGTAAAAAACTATTTTTTTAAATTTTAATTTTTATTTGCTTTTAGGTGTTAAATAAAATAAATCAAAATTAAATAGAATTGATGTAATTAAATGACATCATTTAATTAAAATAGAATAGAATCGAATTAAATTACGGATTCAACTTGATTTCTCAATTGTATCAGTTTTTTTTTCTCAGCCCTAAAATAGTACAAGAGCTGAGCCACTTGTGTGCCGTGGTTCTTTTTTTTTTTTTTTTCCTTTTTGATAAAAGCATGGTTCCTTGTTGTCATCATTATAAAATATAGAAAATAGTTGGCATGCGTTATTTATTTACTTTAAAGTATTTATTAATTTATTTTAAAGAATACATATTATATAAGAATTTGTTATTTATTTTTTCCTAATTCAAGTCATTGTAATTCAATTTACTGTTTATCATTAAATATCATTTTATTTATATTTAATAAAAATTTAATAAACGAGGAGAAGAATTATAAATAAATAAAAATCAAGTTAATTACATTTTTTTTGTGAATAAAAAAAACGAATTACAAAGTAATCAAAATTTTATCACCCAATGAATTTTATCGTTAAAATCATTAATCTAATAGTTAAGCGAGACATCAAATCATATGTAATATAATTTAAAATAAATTTAAAAAAATGAATATCGTAAAAATAAATGTAAAAAATTGAATTTTAAAGTTTTCAAACTATTTACATAAACAATACTCCATTTTTTTCAATTTTATTTTTTTTATTTTTAACTTTTAAAATTATGCAAAGATAAATTACTTTTCTTTGAAGTTTTTATTTAAAATTATGTCATATACATGTCATTTAATAATTAAATTAATAATTTTAATAATAAAAAGTCTGATTAATATAATTTTAATAATTTAAGAATATAATTTAAACATTTTAAAATTTAAAATTAATTAAAATAAGAATTAATTTAGAGATGCATAGTGTGCAGTCAACTCATAAAAACCCAACCCATAACTATGAGAGGAAGAATACGATGTCTAAACCCAATACAATGATTGATTCCAGCAATAAGTTTTAACCTCTCCTAACCATGTCTAAACCCAATCGAAAGAATAACATGTTTCACATGACACCTGACGTGTCTAATTTTAAGTGGTGAGTTATCCAATCCTCGGTGTTACCCGATCATCATTTTCCCATCGAATCCCATCCAATTAAAATAATCTTTTTATGATGCTGCTACCTGCCTCCTCGTCTTCATCCCAGCGATGATAATAAACGATAATAAAATAAATAAAAAAATAAAGCCCTCAAATGCTACAACAACAACAACAACAACAATTCCTCTCTATCAAATTGCTAACGATAGAGAGTAAGCAATCCTAATTTTCTGAAGCCCTTTTGCTTTTTTTTTTTTAGAGAAATCGAGATCGATCGGATCGGAGTTTTTGAAACCGAATTTAGATAATATAATTTAAAAGGGAGAGGACGGATTTGGGATAAAAAGAAAAGAAAAGGCCGTGAGAGCAGGCAATTTGGCTGAAACATGTCTGCCATAGTTTCAGGGAAGAGATCTTTCTTTGAGGAATTGAGTGCGTCACCTCCCGTTGCTAAGAGAATCCGTTGTTCTTCTCGTTTTTCTTCTTCTTCCTTCTCCCCTTCTTCGCCGCCTCCTTTGTTTTTGACCGATCAATTGATTTCTATTTTCCCTGAAATGGATAAACAGGTAAGATTTTCGATTTTTTTTTTACAAAAATGTTGTTATTTTGTTTAATTTTTAATATCCGGAAAAGAATATGAAATGGAAATTATTATTCAATTTTCTTGTTATGTTTTTTATTCTAATGTTTAGTTGCTTTCTGTCACTAGAATGGAATTTCGAAGCGGAATTTTATGGTAAAAGAAATTGGAGTTAGAGTTGGATTTTAATTAAAACTTTGAGATTTATCCTTTTTTTTTCTGTAATGAACACAATTCCAGGTTCTAAGATCAAAATCCATATTATAAATTGTAAAGTGACAAAACTTGAATTCTATCATGTAAATTCAACTGACTTGTGAATCACTTTTTTTTGGTATCTGAGATAAGATCTTTTTGTCGTAATAGTTTAATGAAATAATATGATTTAGGTTCTCGAGAGAGTACTTGAAGAATGCGGAAACGATTTGGATTCAGCTATTAGAAGTTTGAATGAACTTCGTTTAGGATCTGCTGATAGAAATGCAGCAATTGCCGCTGATGATAAAACTGGTGTGGAATTAAAAGAACTTCAAGCTCAAGGTATGAATGAAAGTCCTTTTGATTCAATTTTGATAGCTTTAGATTGAAATCCCTGACAATTTTCTGGCTTTTGGATTGACCAAGATTTAACTAGGCTCAGCATCTCTCTTTGGATTCAGTTGTTGAGATTATATAGCAAAGAAGGTTTGTGGTAGTACTTGTTTTCAGAATAATTGAAGACAATGGAATATTGGTATTCAAATGATAACCTGAAAGCTTGTTCTTTGATCCATGTAACATGTTTGAATAAGTAGTTAGCTTTTGGTGGTGTCTATGTGAGTGTTGCTACAATGTCTAAACTCTGAACTTAAGAATGGGTAATTAGTATTCTATGATTCACCAAGAAACTCCAAGGCTTGGAGTTGTTTATTACCAGCTGTCCCTCCTGTGCCTCTTTCCTTTTCTCAAATCAACTAAACAAATTGTGGAAACCAGAAACTAGCACACATTTACCATGCAATATGTAAAACTTTCTTAGCAATTTGATGTATGAATATATTACTATTGAAGTTACAGCTTATGCTCTTGCATTTACCTTTTATGCTATTTGACTAGCCTAGAGTTTATATGGATGAGCCGCCATGAAAACTAGAATTATGACTTATACTTTACTGAATTGGCTTTTAGTCTTTTTGCATCAATAGTAGCTTAGTGAGAAGAGCATTGTTCTGTTGTAGGAGTAGCAGCCAACGGAGATGTGGCTAAGGAACCAACAGCTCCAGAAGCTATGGATAGTTCAGATTGGGTGGAGCTTTTTGTTAGGGAAATGTTAAATGCTTCTAACATTGATGATGCCAGAGCACGTGCTTCGAGAGCACTGGAGGTTTTGGAGAAATCCATTTGTGCACGAGCTGGAGCAAAGGTGGCCCAAAATTTCTACCAGGTTGGTTCTCATGACTGTTAAAGTTGCTACTAGTTATCTCCTCTCTGATCCCTGCTACACACCATACTTCAATGGGAAAAAAGAGGAGAAATTTTTACTATTGGTAACTAAAGTTTGGCAAAAATCTCATTTAGGTCACAAAACTTTAATTTGTATCGGTAAGGTCTTGAACTTTGTTAACTATACCAATTTTGTGACCCTGACATGTTTGATCCTAAAAATTAACGAATAAATGACATGGCTGTAATCAGCATTTTTGAGACAAACAAAATAGAAGGCCTTGTTCTAAACTCTAAACCTTTTGTCACCGCAGACCAATCAAAACCAATCACCCCCACAGACCAATCAACTCCACCCCCAAAACACAGTTTAGACTTTCAAAGTACAACAAGCAAAATATCACTCGCAATAACTGAGCCAAAAATCAAATCAAAATTTTCAAAAAAAGAATGGATATTGCAGGTGATGGTGTTATGTTGTTAACATGAACTGTTGTGGTCTCTTACTTGGTAGCTGCATTTTTTTTCTATTTATTTGTTGGATGAAATCATAAATTGGGGCAAGATCTCGTATAATTAACTAAAGATCTATAGAGATAGGAAATTTTATTTCTCATCTTAACTATATCTTCAATTATTTTAGAGGATAGGTAATGGGACTTTGGTCAAAGTTTAATGACCAATAATGAATTTACTAGGAAAGTGAAAAAAAAAAGGGGTTGTTTGAGGATACTGAAATTGGTACTTGGTTGTTATAGGAAAATAAGATGCTAAAAGAACAACTGGAAGCACTCATTCAGGAAAATACTATTCTGAAACGAGCTGTTGCCGTTCAGCATGAGCATCAGAAGGAGTACGAAAATCAGAGTCAGGAGTTGCAGCATCTGAAGCAACTAGCATCTCAGTATCAAGAACAGTTGAGAAACCTTGAGGTTAGTCTCATGAACTCAACTTTTGATTCACACGGGAAGTTGGAACACATGCACAGAGTATTCATATGCATATATTATCCATGTGTCTACTCACGTCTCATTATGACAAAGTTTATGGCTTTAATTGTTCCGGTATCTGATGAAAGTTGTTTGATCATTTGACGGTCCAACAGGTGAACAACTATGCATTGACAATGCACTTGAAGCAAGCTCAGCAAAGTAGCTCTATCCCGGGCCGTTTCAACCCCGATGTTTTCTAGAAGTTCTTGATATGGCTTTTGCATATGATTTGTGTGCAACTCAGTCCTCAAATCCTGGCAAAAGCTTTGCTAACAATATTAAGCTGCCAATAACTAAAATCTTAATGTGCATCAATAGGTATGCTCCCACCGGGTGGTGTATATTTTCTTTCCCATTTTACAAACAAATAGGCTCCAGTCAAAAGATCAAGCCTTTATTATTTTAACGAAAGACATGCAGGGTAGTTTGTCTTTCCGATTATTTACTTGGACTGGAAATTTGATAGTAAAAAAAATGTCGGTAGGCTCCATATAACCTATAGAGCAAATGGAAGTACTTAGAACTCTGCATTTTCTTTCTATATTACTATTGACCATGCTACTGAGCCACAATAATGGTTCCTTCCTTGTGCAATTTATTTTGGGAGTAATTTTCCTCTCTTTGTGATCCAACTTGCGATATAAACACTCTCTTTAATTCTAGAAATGGAACTGATTTTTTTTATTTAATTTACTTATTCTTAAATTTAAAAATATATAAACAAGTTTTGCATCACTTGATTAATTCGGTGAAAACAAAATGAAATTCGTTAACAATAAGGGATCTCGTATCATTTGAGGACATTTCTTTTCCTTTTCAACCAAACTTTTCTATCTTATGTCCTAATCGAATTTACATAAAATAAGGCGAATTCAGGGGTGCTGGAAGGGGTTCCGGCTCCCCTTAAAATGATTTTTTTTATTTAAGTTTTTAAATTTTTTTAAAATTTTAAATTAATAAAAAAAAATTATATTTTAACTTTTTAAAAATGATAAAATTTTGATTTAATTTTTTAAAAATTACATTTTTACAATCGTAAAAATTACAATTTAATTTCGGCCCTCTAAAAAATTTTCTGACTTCACCCTTGCAAGACACCAATTTCCATTAAGATGATTGTAGCTTTCAAATTTGTAATAATTGATTAAAAAAGCTATTAACCCATTTCATTTCCTGTTAATAGACATGAACGTTTTTACTTTATATCAAACAAAAATAATTCTTTTTCTTTTTGTTAAGGTTCTTTTTCTTTTTTCTTTTTTTTATAGGCTGACAAAATTGTGAATCATGTATATTTATTTTTTGGATGATTTGGTTATAGGGGGAAGGGACCATCATTGTAAAAAAACATACGCAATACTAATATCCTTATTCTCCACTAATTAGCTTGTTTTGGCGGTGTATCAGTAAAAGTATTATAGAAGTTTTTAGGTTAATAATTGGATTGCATTTTATTTTTTTATTTAAAAAATGAATAAATTAATTGATTATTTTATTAAAAAATTTATTTATTTTTAGTGTTAAGTATGACGTGATTAATGAAACAATATTTAGTGTGCCACATGTAGGGGAGAGCATTGATCGGTCTAAACCGATGAAACCAACTAATTCAGTTTGGTCCTTTCAATTTTATAGGTTTATGCAGTTTTGACGGTAGGCGATTCAATTATTGCAGGTAATTCAGTCGAATTTCGACCGACAAAACCGACTTAATATTTATAATATTGAAATTATATTTTTATATAACTATATAATAAATATATTTTTATAAAAACCCACTAAACCCTACCCTTAAACCCATCTAAATAACTAACCCAATTTAAAATTAGCCCAACTATACCAACTGATTAAAAACCCAATAATCCCATAAAATTTAGGTGAACTATTCTGTTGGTCACTAAATTATAAGTAGGTTTTCATTTTAGTCAATTAACGAAAAAAGTTATAATTTGATCGTTGAGGTATTTCAAAATTTTCATTTAAATCATTAGGCTGTTAAAATCGATGTTATATAACTGTAACATCCGCGTTCCTGAACCGGATTTGGAATAGTAATAGAGTAAAATTGAGAATTAGACTATACAGTTAAAATAAGAAAATAGTTAGAAAATTAAGGATTAATTAGTAATTGTGAGAAAGGAGGAAGGACTAAATAGTAATTTGTCCAAATTGAATTATGAGTCATCATGGGAATTAGATTGATTAAGGAGGGGCAAAAGAGTAATTTGGTGGAATATATTTTTGGAGGCAATGATTTGGGCCAAAGTGTAAAGTTGGAAGGCTCAAGGACTAAAAGTGGAATTTTTCCATTTTATTAAAGAGAGATATTTTTAGTGGAGAAATCTAGAGAATTAGAGAAAGGGAAAAGAATTAAAAGATGAAAATATCATCTTTTCTTCTCATTTCACAACCGTCACATGCATGTCTCCTTCCACCCAACTTTTCCTTTATTGCAATTAAGTCCTTCCACCATTGTTAAACCTTTCAAGCTACAAAAACCTTCATTTTCTTTGAAATTTCTGAAAGAAAGGAATAGAAGAGAGTTAGTAGAAACCTCGATTCTCATATAGAGTCTCTTTTGAAGTGTTAAAGAGTTAAGGGATTGAATTAGAGTTTTGGGTTTTCATGAAATAAGGTAAGAGATGGTTCAATTTTCATGATATACATGTATTTTTCTGTAATTTAGTATGGAAATCATTGAATTATAACATTTAGCTTACATGTGTTTATGTGAAATTGAAGAGAAAGGAAAGAGAGAAAGGGACCAAATTGAAGACAAAGAAAAAGAGAAGAGCAAGGAGTAAAAAGAGGAGAAAATCAGTCTTTTTGTTGTAAGTACTACAAGATATTAAATTGAAAATTTATTCTCTTTAAATTATATGATTAATTGTGATAAAAATGAGTAAGATGATATGCTTAGTAATAAATATGGTGATTAGGTGTGATTAAATGAAATTTAGTGCAAAGGAAATATGAGAAGGGAAAAATTCACTTCAAAACAGTTTGGACAGTAACAGGGGACTAACTTCGAAAATTCACCAAAAATTGTATATAATGAGTTAAGGGTTGAATTATATATGTAATTAAATCTTATTGAGTGTAGTTTTATATGGAAGAAACAGTGAATTAAAAGGAATTGTATATTTCAAGATATACTAGTTTTAGTGTAATAAGGTCAGAGTAGATTCGAGTTCCCCTGTTCTGACTTTGAAAAATCATAGAAAATTTTATAAAAATTATTTGAGACTGAAATTTGTATAGTTAAATACTTAATGAGTCTATTTTCAAAGGAAACAGACAGGAACATCATTTTATCTCTGTACAAAAAGATAGATAATTTTTAGTGAAGAAAAGTCGAAACTGTCAAGCTGCAGAGAAGGGGTAAATTGAAATAATTTACTGTATAAATTGACTAAATTAAAAATTCTGGAAATTTTATGGTAAAAATATGATTGAGTCTAGTTTCAGAAACATCAAACAAATTATAATTTCAAATTTTTTAGCTCAAGATATAAATAATTTAGTGACTATGACTCAAATGGACAGCTTTGAAAATTAATGTGAAAATAAGAGCAAAGAAGTATATGATGATATATATGTAATAAAAAAATGTATATGTAAAATATTATGTGTTTAATTATAAATATTGATTATATGATAAAATAGTGATATTGTGGAAGCCATTAAGGAAATAAAGGTGAGAAATACATGATTATGTATATGTGAAGAAAAATGTATATATGATGTATAAATTGTGGATAATAATGTTAAATGAGATTATGCCTATGTAAACGAATTAGAACCGTTGTGATATTGGTGGCATGCCATTAAGGAACACTAGCGCGCTCTCTGATTAGCACTGTGTGTGCTCTCTGTTTAGCACTATGTGTGCTCTCTGATTAGCACTTCGTGTGCTCTCTGATTAGCACTTTGTATGCTCAGTACTTTGTGTACTCTCTGTTTAGTATTTTGTGTGCTCTCTGTTGCCTAGCACTTATGTGCTCTCTGTTTAGTACTTCGGTACTCTCTATTTGTTCCATTTATCCGATGGGCTCTATAGAAGTCTACTACGGGCCAAGCGGATAAATAAGCCAAGTGAGCTATGACTAAGAAAGTTATGATGACTAAATTGTGAAAAGTGAAAGAATGTGCAAATTATGACATTGAGGCAAGTGAAATGATGAATACATGAAAGATAAATACTATATGTGTATGTGTAATTAAATGTTAATAATTAAGTGAACTAATGTGATTGAAATGACTAAGTTGTGAAAAAAGGATGAAAATGTAAAATCTACCATTGAGGTAAGTTGGAATATGAGGATGAATGTGTGTTATGGTGAAATTATGGTAAGTTAAATGTTACATGCAAGAAAGGTTAGAAATTTTATACGCATGAGTAATTAAATGTTTGATAAAATTAAATAATAAATAAATAATCATCTATTATGCATGTAGTGCTTACTAAGCGTTCATCAGCTTAACGCGTTTATTTCAACGCGTAGGTATAAGACCTCCGAGAAGTTAAGATTGGATTAGGTGCCTCTCATCAAGTCACATCAACATCGGAAGATTGCAAGACAAGGTATATTTATTTTGTGTGAAATGGCATGTACAAATGATATACCTATGTGTCTCTAATGAATGAGTTACTAATATTGTTTTAAAATTTTACATGAATTGAAAGGAAAATTTTATTATACTCGTTTTTAATACTCTGACATTGTATGTAATACTCTTATACCGGATTTATACGTATGAATCGGGTATAGGGGTGTTACAATAACTTTCTCTGTTCACATTGCTTGCACAATCAAAACCTCACTTTCCATTTTTCTTCTATAGTTCAATTTTTTTTTCATGAAATAATTTTGGACATCACAAATCTGTTAAACAAAATTTAAATATATTTTTTCTTTGATCTCTAACATTAATCGCCAGATTGACTTGGATCTAAAGTATGTTCTTTTACTCATCAATAGATACTAATCCACTATATCGAATCATTGTTTGGAACTCATTGGCGGAACTTAAAAAAAAAACTTAATAGCCCAATAACTTAAATAAAAAACTTTCAAATAGTTCAGTGTTTAAATTGTAACTTTTTTAGTTAAGTGACCAAAATGAAAACTTACCCATAGTTTAGTGACTAATTGTGTAGTTTACCCAATAATTTAAAAGTTAAAACACAATTAAATTAAAAAAAAAGCCCTAATCTAATCTGCTTAATTGTCTGAACTAAAACACATCCCTTCCCTTTAGGCTTTGCTACCTTACCTGCTGACTCCCAATTATCTTCCTTCTTCTTCATCAAATTCAAAAAAAAAAAAAAAAAAACCATAAATAGCAAAATCTCCCCCCTTTCGTTGCCGATGCCGAAAGCGTGATTGTAACCCAGCGGCCGACCAACACTTCTGCAGCACTCGGCGTTCTTCTTCCCCCTTTCATTGCCGAAATCTGCAACTCCTCCGTTCGTTCATCTTCCTCTCAAAGCTGAAGGTAAGAATGAAAAGAAGAAGAAGAAATATTAGTGTTTAAAAACGTACTTCTGGTAATACCCAGAAGTCCTTTTTTTCTCGTCTTGCCATTTATCTATATGCATTTACTTGTCTTTTCTTTCTTTAACTCATTTCGGAGCATTTTTAAGTATCACTGCTTCTGTAATACTTCCATGCTTATGCTACTTAAAGATTCCGGGTATTTTTCATAGTTTCAATGGTCAATTGGTTAGTACATACATGCCTTATAAATGTCAATGGCTCGAACTGAGGTTTAATTTGATTAGTTTATGCAATTACTTTTATGAACATTTAGTAAATTTAAGATTCATACAAACATTTTGTATAAATTTGATATCTACATGGCTATTTGAAAATGGTTGAAAGAAAAAAAAAAAAAATCAGGGAGCAAAAAAATTTGGTCGTCAGTTAATGGACACAACCGACTGACCTAAATTCGGTTTGGTTAGATCTGTTATTTCAATGAATTTCGGTCTGATCGGTTTAACACATGACGTAATTATTTATTAAGTTCGGTTAATTTGGTTAACCGATTAATTTCGAATCCAATTAATCATTAACCGAAATTTCAAAAAATTATTAACCGATCGATTAATCGAATTTAGTCGGTTAACCGAATTAATTCGGTTTTACTTGAAATTTGCACACCTCTACAAACAGAGATACATGGATGAGATTTTTAATAAAAGAGTCAGTTTGCTCTTTAATATAACCTATAAAAATTAATTTACTATTTTTAGAGTAGAGAGGACAAAATACAATCTAAAAGCTTACATGGTACTGTTACTAGAGGTCATTTTTTATATAAAGATCGGCTTAGGACATTTTTGAAGAGTGAATCCACATAAGACCCATTGTTAAAGAAACCGATGAACCTCCAAGTTAGTAGTAAAAATTTCAGCCCAGCCACAATAAGTCATTTAGGGGGAAAATAGAAGAAAAAGAACAAAACTTTGGGGTCTTAGATGGAAACTCTAATGGCCCATCATTCTAAAAGTTTCAAACTTGGTAGTAATTTAGAAAATTTCGACAAAAAATATTGGGCAAAATTTGGATGCTGTTTATATTGCTTTTTTTTTTTTCTTTTTTTCATCAAAATTCGCAGGATGATTAGATACGAGGGTTAGCTTGGGAGAAACCAAGGGTGAAAACTGAATATGGATTTGTCTCTGTTCAAGCAAGATATTGACCATCTTATTCATGAGTTTGTTGAGGTAAATTTATTATTATTTTATCAATTTTATCAATATATTGGTTCTGGGTATTTGTCTGTTATAGTAATTGTTAGATATGGTGTTTACAGAGTGAATCATTAACTTTGAATGACATGAAGAGAATATGGTTATCCAAGAAATTCTCATACATTTATGAGGCCAGTCCTTCTACAAACCTAGCTTTCTTTATGCAGTCACTCTATGCCCACACTATCAGTATGTCAAAATTCTCTCTTTTTTCATTGTAATTCTTACTACTTTTAGGTTCTTAAAATGGGGAAAATTTGCCTTTGTTTTTGTGTTTTTAAGCATGAATTTCCTCCCATTGCTGACTATCCTATGCAGGCCACATGGTCAATGTTGATTCTTTAACTTGCAGACTTGGAGGTCTCTATTGCCTCTACTGCCTCTACGAAACTCAACCATTCAAACCGCCTTTCAAGATTTATCTCTCACTCCGTATGTTTGCACAATTACTTCAGATTATTTCCCACTGAACGGCATTTACAACACTTAATAATAATGGTCAATGTTGATTCCTCATTTGTCTGTCCTTAATCTACAGGAGAGATGGAGAAACTTAAAAACCTTGTTGCTGAGGCAAAAGAAATGGGTATGAAAGTAGTGCCTGCTTTGGTCAAAAGGATGATGGAAACAAATATGTTTCTGTTTGGGTTTGTGGACTTAAATGAAGGCTCGGTTAGTGAAACGATTAACAGTTTGACGAAATTACAGGATGCACGTATACAAGTTGCATACGAGAAGTAGGTTCTGGTATCTTTTTTTTTACTAGTTCGATATGATATACATATTTTTTAATATTTCTTTATGTCTTTGCTGGTTTCCTTTTCACTAATAGGTTGTTTACCGATACTGCGATCGAGCAATACATCTACATGGACTTGGTAAGTTATACAATTCATTATATAAAATAACAAGAGGAAGCATAACTATTAGAAGGAGCATGAATACCTTCTAATTGTGCGTTGCAGATGACATTTGTGCATAACTTTTAGTTATCAAATGGTCAAATTCACTTGTACTCTTTCAGTCTATAAACAACAATAGCTTTGAAATGTATGCAATTGCTGCCATGAATGTGTTCTTATAATCCATTTATCAAATTATATTTGTTTTAAACTACTTCTGATTATGTGATATCTGCACCAACGCTAAATTTACTAGGGTAGGGAGGTTGACCTCAATAAGCTAAAGAAAATGTCCACCGAATATGAAGTGGCGAAGAGAAAAGCCATTGAAGGTACGTTATTCTTTGTGCTATTGCTCTGGCACTCTGTGAACTCTTACCATATGCCTAAACATGACTTCAGATTCTTTTCAGCAGACCACTCTAGATCCAGGATGGTGTTATTCTTATCATTTAGAACCTGGATTAAACCGCATTTGACCTTCATCATGTCATTAGTAAACGACCGTGTTTATGTAGCTAAAACAGATTCGTATGATTTATTGGCTAATATTATAAGTATTATGTTACGTGTGTCAGTTACAATTTCCTCACATCCATATCCATGAATTCATCATTTCATGTTGTTGGTAATTTCAATTTCTTCTTAAAGAGGCTGGAAAGGTGGTGGATGTCCAGAACATAAAGCATATATCAGAAAACGAGGAACCTCTAAGCGAAATAGTTGAAAAGATAGATGCGAGCTGGAACAACCAAAGGGAAGCATTTCATCAACGGACCGGATTGACCCCCCAAAATCCTGCAGAACCACAGCCGCTGCAGTTACAACTGATGGAAAACGATGCAGAGAACAACGATGCCGATGAATTTTATCAACTACTGTATCAACATGATTGAACCCTTTACCTCAAGAATTCATTTTAATTAACAAAGGTTAGTGATGATACCGGGGTCGGAGGTATCATTTGTAATTATCTTAGTAAATATTGGAATTTGAAGTCATTGTTCATGCATAGAATCAGGAACCTGAATTTGGGGACATGAAAAATGTCCCATTCTTGGCTTTAGCTGATTGGTAAACACCAATGTTGCCACAACATTTAATCTCCATACACAGCACCAAAACCACTGCTTTCACCTCCATCTCTTATATTAATCTCGGATAAGTGATCACTTGTCAGTCTTAACCACCTTTAATTTCAAATATTAGCCCGTCGATGGTGCCATTTTTAAGAAGAGAAGAAGATGATGGGGATTAGGTATTTTGATAGAAGGAAAATACTTGGAGAATAATGTTTGTGTAATAATAATGGGAAGGGTAGATAGAGCAGTTTTTATTATTATTTAAATTATATGAAATTCTTTATTTAATTTTCGAATATGTTCCTTTCATGTTTATGGTTGGGGATACGCAAGTCAAATGTTTGCATAGGAAAATGAAAAGTGACAGAAATCTTTAATTTAACATGATAAAATTTTAGTTGATTGAGTTTTAATTTTTAGGTTTCAAATGTGCGTGTTTTGCTTCTGATTTAGGTTTAAATTAAGTGCAATTTTCTTTTACATTTTCAAAATGTTGTTAACAGGCTAATTAATAACTTTTTTTCATTAAAATATTATCTTAATCAATACAATATTGTGCACTGAAGGGTATGAAGTTGCTATGGGCATTAAGTACGATAATTATCTAGACATAATGTACGTGTAATTAAAAACAAATTAAATTATTAAATGGTGCAATTACAAATAAAAGCCGTGTCATTTTAAATTTGTACAAAAGAAGGGTGTTGATGAAATCACTGGCAAATGTGAAAAGAACCCACAGACACCACATGTTAGTAAAAGATAAGAGACAAACAAGGTTCACGTGCCATAACTTAACATTGGTCCCTCTTTCTTTTAACCTTTACCCAACCCGAGGGTCCTTCTGCCCATTTCTCCTGTGAGTACTGATTGATTCCCATCATTTTCTGATTGAATACTACCAAATCAACCCCTCAATATCAAAAACAAGAAGACGAAGTTATCATAGACTTCTAGACTGTCGTTTCCTTAACCTTTCCCACTGCTTTAAATCAAAATATATACATCTTGTGCTGGAAACTTAAATTACCATGATGTGCAAGAATATTTGCTTGGAATGATTTTTCATTCAAACACTCGTTACTTCCCTATTTTCATATGGTGTATCACCCCGTTCTTAATTCAAATTTCAAAGAATTTAAAAGATGTATTACACTCTCTCTTTTTTTTTTTTTAATTAAGGTATCCGTTGCAAGTAATAGTGATTAATCTTTTCACCCCGAGTGCTCTTTGAAGAGTTAAACAGTTGGTCGTGAAATATGCTTCATTGCCATAAGCAAGGATCGAACTGCTGACCGCATGGTTAATGAATGAGGTGAGAGATATAATACACTTTGGTCATGCATTGTATTGGAGAAAGGGACTGATTAAAATTGAACAGGCAAAATAATAAATTTAACTTTTAGCGTTTACATCTTTTGGTAATTTGACATTTATTCTTTTTTCAAGTTAAATTTGGCTCTCAGCTTTTTAGAAGAGAGTCGAATTTAACCATGAACCTTTCAAAAAGAGTCTAACGGTTGTTTTTACCAAAACTATGGATTAAAACGTTAAAATTTTAAACATAGAAACCTACGTGGCAATCCATGTGCACTTTATACTCTTTATTGAAATTTTATGAACTTTTTTTTCAATATTTCTATACTTTTTAAATTATATTGTTGACGTGATGTATGTAAAATAAATAGTATTATATCAACATGAAATACGTATGAATTGTCACCAGGGTTACCACACCAACATCATTCAGAAATTAATGTTTTAATTAGTAATTTTATCAAATTAAAAAAAATAACGGTTAAAGTCAAGGAAAAAAAATGTAAACCTTATGCGAAATTGAGTGGGAATATATATTAATAAATATTATATTTCTGCTATATATATCGTTATCGTGAAGCAACAAATGAAAAACCCGGAAAATCATGAACAAAGACAAATATCATTCTTGATTACTTTTTTTGTGGAAGATACAGAAACACACTCGCAAGTTGCAACAATCTTTTAAAAGAAAAAAAAATAATTGGTGTTACAATAAAAAGTGCATCAGATTTCCAATCCAACTAAGAAACAAAGGGTAAAGCTAGACATCCTCTCATGTCCATTCCATCATACAGAGTCCATCAACCTAGCAACCTGCAAATTCCATATGCCATGAAATCTAATTAGCAACAAAGCTCCTGTTAATGTAATAATAATTAACAACATTCAGTATATATTTAGAGGGTATAGGTTCATATATTCCATACATATGTATATAATTATATATATTAATACTTATGGGCCATTGGGCGAGAGTGATGACATGCTTTATTTATTATTTTGGGTTATATTTTATTTTTGTTCCTAATTAACTAAGACTTTAGCAGTATTATGCATAATAGACGTAAAAAAGAATATTACTGGTATGTACAAAACCATGGATGTCGTTAAACCCTAAATGCAGTGTAAAAATCAAACAAAAACCATGTTAATAGTCTCTTTTTTTTCTTAGCATTCAAGGAAATTTCAAATGAGATGTACTTAACTTGGTTTTAGAGAGAGCAAGTGTAACCAGGAGGGGGTGTTTTCCCACATGTGACAAGGAGTTGAAGAGCCAGTGGCACAAAAATTTTAAGGTTCAGAACCTTAAGTTTGAGGGTGGTGCACAAGCAGACCGCAGCTTCAAGCTCAGCAAGTCCTGCAAGAACCGGACAACATTGATTCACAACCGGGTCACCCAGTCCAATGTGCACCAACCCTCCCAGCAGATCCACACAAGCACCCAATTTCAGTGTGTCAATGGGGCAAGTGTCCTTGGTTGGTGGTGTTGGGCAGGGTTTCCCACTTGGTGGCTTAGTTACTGGAGGAACCGTCCCTGGAGGGAGGGTAATTGGAGGGATCGTAACCGGAGGGAGGTCAATGGGTGGCTTAACTATTGGAGGAACAATCGGTGGCAAGTTGATTGGAGGTTTCACAAGGGGAGGCAAAGTGATGGGACCTTTAGGGGACTTTCCCTTAGGCTTTCGATGCTTGGGTGGTGCTTTCCCACATGAACCACACCCAAGAATTGGTGTCACTGAAGAGATGAAAAGCATGAAAATCAAAAGAAGAGCCGACATTTTGGTGTTGGACTCCATTTTTGAAACCCAAAGAGAGAATTGAGTGTAAAAAAGGATTGTAAAGAAGAAAGATTTATAAGCAAATTATTAAAGAGTAGAAGAAAACAAACAAAAATGAGCAAGCCCTAGAAGCAGAAGCACATCACGTGAAGATGGGCTAGGTTCGAAAGGCAGCTGCCAAAATTTGCAAGTTGGCAATCTATTACTCTCCGCCTTTCCAAATACAAGGATGTGTACATATAAAGATTTAATCTCTGCTATCCTATCGCTATTTATTCTTGGCGTTTGGTTTTTGTTTAGAAAGAAACAATAGATTTTAGTTTGATTTTACAATACTACTATTTTTTTTTCTCTTCATGCATATGTGAAAACCTTGAATATTTAAATACATGTCTGGATCCATTTTGGGTCAATTTTGTTTAGATATTATTGGATTTAAGGTCTTACTTATTCTGGTTCGAATGATTTAGATATGTAGTAATCATATAACTTCCACTCAAAATATCAGTTGCAACTAACCAAATTCTATATAAAAAAATTAGTAATATAATTGAAAATACGAATTAAGGACAATTAAAAGCATTTAAAATATTATCAAGTGATAAAAAGAAATATTAAAATATACAACTTCATGTGATAGTCTGATGATGGTCATGATATTCATCGTCTCATATATAATTTGAATTTAAATTACATTAATTACGTTTATTGTTCGGATTTTATATTATTATTAAAATACGCAACAAAAAAAAAAATATAACATATTATCCAAGTAAATATAACTTCCTTTCTTTAAAGAAAATACAAAGCCGCCGGCTTATACTTTACGCCGCCTTATGTGCATAATGTTGCCGCGGCTCTACTAAAAACATCATTATGTCATGATTTTGAAATAAATATGGATTTATATAATTTTATGTTTAATTTATTAAATATAATTTGATTGTAATAATTTTTTTGGATTTCAAAGAAAATAATTTTTAATATTATTAATTAATTATGAATTTTAATTAAATTAATTTCAAAAATCAAACTATATATTAAAAAAAATTAATAATGTTACTTTAATATCAAAACATACAATTTTTGTTAAACAGATTCAACATTAAAATATATATTTATTACCATAAAATATTAAGCTTCTTTCACTTTTAATCTTTTCCTGGGGATAAATATTGGATCAGCTTCTGGAATAAAAATAATAACGTGGTGCATTTTTTGGGACATAGGTTGTTCAGTTTATATATGACCTTAGATCATCAGCTATTAATAATTAATTTTTGACCCAACCTTGGTATGGACTGTGGTCCTAGTTGTATGGTTGAGCTAGGCATCATTTTTATGAGACATAGGTTCACAACTTAGAGATGCCTCGTTCTACTCTATCCATATTTCTCTTGAAATTTTTGGTGTACTAATTATCGGTTTAATGTTTAATGTTTTGTGATGGGTAAGAATTAATATAACTTTTAATGTTAAATAAATTATAAATACTGTAAATAATCTATAATAATATGCCTACAAGCTAATAGTAACCCCTCTTGGATATGGTCTAACACTATCTGGTTATTTTATATTATCTACTTTGCCAAATGTCACGTCTTTTTGGAAACAAAGGCCACAAAGCACTTTACTTTTTCTTTTTCTTTTTTTCTTTTTTTTGAAGTAAAAGTTATGTTCACGGATGAGAAAAGTAATTAGAATAAAAGTTTTGGATTAAATATAAAACCAGATTCAATAAAATTGAGTATATATTTAAATAAATTAATATAATTAACTACGATGACATTAATATGTTTAAGTGAAATATAATATATATAAATAGCAAAACAAAAATATTTGAATGAATGGCTTCCATTTTGCAACATAGGGGGCCACATGATAACTGACCGATCGAGATGATTAGACCAACATCTTGCCTGTATAATCACATGTTGATACGGTGGATTTTATTTTTTTATTTAATATTAAAAATATTACTTTCCAGCTAGAGGAATTGGATGCCCCACTGCATTATTAATTTAAATCAATGATTCTAAACTATCTAATAATTTTTATGGGAAGTGACCCCAATATTTGTGGGTTCTAGTATCGTTGTATGCTGACAATAATCTCACTCCTTCAGCGTCATTAATTCTAATAAATATTGCAAAACAAAAGACAGCTATTCAAAAGGGCCACATATAAAATGGTTGGTAATTAAACCAATATTTAGTAACAGAGAAAATCTATTAAATCCGTGCACGGTCTCTCAAATTGATTACTTCAAAATTCTATTGAAATTTGATTCTTTTATCCAACATATATTAGTATTCCAGGAGGAGCTGGTAGGGCTCCAACCCTTAAAATAAAATAAAAAATATAATTTATAATTTATAAAATAAATTTTTATTTAATTTTTTAAAAATTATAAATATATAAACTATTAAAATAGTAAAATAACATTTTTATTATCGTTGAAAATTACACGACTTAATTCCAACTCCTTAAAAAAAAAAATTCCTAGCTTTGCCCCTAGATTTTTTGGTTAAATTGTGGTATTAATCCTTGTATTTTGCTAAATTTGTGGATTTTGTACTTTTCAAAATTTAAAATTTTAGTCATGACTCAAAATAATAGCAACTATATCAAGTTAGTCATGTATTATGCATACAATTATATATTTGATCCGTATTTTCCAATTCGATCATTCTAAGTTTCTATACTTTTTCAAATTTTGATATTTCAATCTTAACACAATTGAACTTTAGTGAGTAATATGTCGAAATGAGGTGGAACTAAACATATGATAATATACTTACCGCATTGAATCTTTTAAATAGCATAACTCAATAAATTTAATGAAGACTGAAATTTTAAAATATAAAAAAGTACTTGAACTAAAAATGACGAAATTAAAATACAAAGATTAAATCCACAACTTTTTTAAAATAGAGAGACTAATAAAAAATTTAACCACGTTCATTTTTATATTTTCAGATTTTGGCGTCGACCTTTAAATTATAAAAATTGATTCAAAATCATTTTTACGTACTATTTTAAAAAAAATTTAACCTGTTCATTTGGCATATGCTATGGGGACAGGGTAAATTCTCACATGGTAGATACGTTTATTATTAGAATTGGGCAAAATTTTCTTTCCTTGTCATTGCATATGTCTCCTCAAATTCAGTTATGGTGCCATCGCAAGGTTTATGCTAAGTTATATCAGAACTTGAAAATTTCTCGAGAGAAACATATACAATTAAGTTTGTGACAAACAATCTTGTCATTGCCTAAAGGTACCTACAATAAGTTCGATAAAATAAACTTCAACTTTAAGTGGAATAATTTACAAGAAACACCCCATTCATTTCATCTTTGTTCATTGAAATCAAATTAAGTCCAATTACTTTTAACAACTATATTATTAGATTCCATAGTAGAAATATATTCATCCTTTAAAATGAAACATTAAAAAAGGCATAGTGCCATATTTACTCCTCAATATTTACATTTTTTTTCAATTTGATCTTTATTTTTTTTATTTAAATTTAATCATTAATCATTCAAAAAGAGTTGAACCCAACTAGTGGCACTAGTGGAAAAGAGGATGTTGTTCATCTTAAGGGTCTCGGGTTTGAACACCTGTGTGTGCAAGGTGTGTGCGCCTTGTCAAAGGGTTAAGAAAGTATGAATAGATACTATCATGATGTAATCACACCAGTATAATAATAATAATAATAAATCATTCAAAAAGAGTCAAATTCTTTTTTAATGGAAATGTTAGTTAAAACATTTTTTTAACAATGTTGACATAGCAACCCATGTGACGGTCTATGCATACTTCATGTAGACACAACACTATTTGTCTCTTAACTTTTTTTGAGAGGTTAATGATCAAATTTGATTTATTTTTAAAAAAAAAAAGATTAAAGATCGAATTTAACTTAAAAAGCCAAATTAACAAAAAAATAAATAAATATTGAGGGCTAAAATGTATATTATACCTAAAAAGAAAAAAACACAACCTCTTAACTCTTTTATGATCATGATAGTAATTAGAAAAAGTTGAGATATATAAATATTAACAGGGAAACTTCACTAATTAAAAGAAAAAAACCAAAGACATGTTTGGTTTGGAGTACAGCGAAGCATGTGAAATCGTTGTTGGAAAGGAAAGAGAGGGAATGGCGGTGCGGAAGGCCATAAGATTTGGTGGAACCGGTAATGTGATTGGGGATTAAATAATTTTTTTTTAAATTCATAAAAATAAAAATTAATTTATTGATCAATTCAATTAATTTTTTAATTTAATTTAATTTAACTGCTTTGATTTATTATTCAATAGATTTAATTTTTTGAATTAATATTTCGATCAATATCCAATTCAATCTGATTGAGATAATTACGATGACTATATGAGAAGAAATGTATATAAATAAATAGAAATATTAATGTTAGAGGGAGCGTCCATCCATGAATGCATGGCTTTTTCTTGTATTCATCTTCATCCGTGATTTGTGCTTTTTCTTCGTCTTCCTCAACCATATGTGATGGGTCTCTCACGCTGTCATTGTCTATTGTCTGTCTTGTTCCCCCCATTTCTATCTCTCTGATTCATCATTCTTCATTTTCATCAAAGCTTGTGGTGGAAAAACTGGATTCATACAAAATTTTATATTTGAATGATACGTCCCTTGTACTTACAACTGAAGTTAACGCCATTTTTGTCCTGTAAGAGTAAATATTGTGTAATAGAATATAATTTCATTTAGAAATGGTCCCTAAAAGTCAGTCGTTTTACATCATATGATTTGGATTTACTTTCATGCTAAGGAATTTTTACTTTTGTTTGTGTTTTCGGAGAAGGTGATTTTTAATTTTAGGGCAAACTGCAATTAAGATCATTAAATTATCAAAAAATTTATATTTTGATCATTCAAATTTTAAAAAATTACAAAAAAAAAATTCTATACTATTAAAAAATTCTCATTCAAATCACTAAACTATTCAAACATTCTTATTTGAGCTGTTGAACTTAGAAAATGAAAATTACAATGGATCAAAAGTAATTCTTTTTATTTAATACATTATTACACGTATGCTCTAAATAAAGTTTAACTTTTACTTTAATAATAAAAAGTGATTTTACTTTTTATTGAACTAAAATATTTGTACTAATATTCCATTGTGTGTAATCATGATTTATGATTTCACTTTTAATTATTGATTTCAAACTTTCAAGAAATCAATATGTTTGTTAAACCAATCCAAGATAGGTTAACCATTGACAATTATAAGTCAAATGGTAAATGGCATATTATTAAATTTGACACGTTTTCCTAATTTAATATTTATTTTTTATTCTATTTGGTATCTAAATTTGATAATTTCTTAATTTGATACTTAAATTTGGTTTTTTTTATAATTTGGTATCTAAGTTTTTTTTAGATTCAATTTAGTACTTAAATTTATTAAATATTATAAAAAAATAAAAAAAAATAATAGTGTTGAATTTTTTTGTTATGCTACGAAAATATTATCAGTTTTAGAGAAAATTCATATTAAAAATAAGTATTGAGCTATACTTAACGAAATAATATTAAAAAAATTAGTTACCAAATTAGGCAAAAAAATTCAAGTTCAGGTACCAAATTGGATTTCAAAAAATTTAAGTACCAACTTAAAAAAAAAATGTCAAGTTTGAGAAACATATTAGACAAAAAAAAAATTAAGTACCAAATTAGAAAAAAATATCAAATTCAGGTATCAAATGTTATATTAAGCCTATATATAATTATATACATTTAAATGTATATAATTATATATAAAAGGAAGGTCAGCTTTTTTTTCTTTTTCTTTGCATTTTATAAGAAGATGGTAAAATTTTAATTTTTATGCTATATTCAAATTTTAGATTATATAACAATGATCATATTTTAATTTTGTTCTCTTGTTACACTCAAATTTAAGATTCAATTTTTATATTTCAATTTATTGACGTAAATTGATACCTCAAATTTTGACAATATCATTGTAATTAATGTTTTTTTTTGTTACATGACTATCAAGTGAATATTTTTTTTAATATTAAAATGTTACACTAATGAATTTAATAAAATAATTTAATGATGTTAAGTATTGGATCTAAAATTATAAAATAAAAAATTAAAGAGGCTAAATTTTTAAAAATATAAATATAAATACTAAATTTTAAATATCCAAAAAATATAAAAACTTAAATTATACTTTAATATTCAAACATTAACTCTATAATTTAACTGAAAAAATAATTAATAATTAATCAAACGTGAAATGTGATGTAACATCCCTACACCCGTTTCACACGTATAAACTCGGTATAAGAGTATTACATACAGTGTCAGAGAATTAAAAACGAGTATAACAAAATTTTCTTTCAAATACTGTGTAATTGAATCGTTTTACTCAAAATATCACAAAATAATCAAGTATAATCAAAATCGAGACTTAAAGCCAGTTTGAAAATAATGAAAATGTAATTTTTACTCAAAACAGAGCAAATATCGATACCACCATAAAAATATTGATATCTCTGTTCTAAAATCAATAAATATAGTCGAAAACTTAGTAATAATCCCCTGAAACAACTTAAAAACTTTCTCAATATTTCAAATCAGTCCAAAACACAATTTTAACCATTTCATTCAATTCATGTAAATTTTCAAAGCAATATTGATAACCCATTCATTAGAGACACATATGTATACCATTTGTACATGCCATTTCATACAAAATAAATATACCTTGTATTGCAATCTTTCAATATTGATGTGATTTGATGTGAGACACCTAATCCAACCTTAACTTCTCGGAGGTCTTATACCTATGCGTTGAAATAAACACGTTAAGCCGGTAAAGGCTTAGTAATTACTACAAGAGTCAATAATCATTCATCTTTTAATCACACATTTCAAACTCATTCATATAATTATTAATTCATGTAAAATACATACCTTTTATGTATATAACATTTAACTTACAGTAGTGTTATGAATTCACATATTCTTCCTCATTTCACATTTTAGCCATTCCAATCTCTTAGCTTACTTAGTTTTATCATTCTTTGATTTCTTATAAATATATTGTACTTACCTTTCATGTGATTATCATTTCACTTACCTCAATGTCAAAATTTACACATTCTTTCCTTTTTCACATTGTTTACCCTATTAACAAGACTTAGACCTTGGTGGATACACGGATCCAACCAAACACACTTGAATGGCACCCAGTGCCTCATCAGATAGTTCAAAGCAATAAAGTGACACCCAGTGTCTCATCGGCCTAGCCGAAGTAAAGTGGTACCCAGAACCTCATCGAATCTATCCGAAGTAAAATAATGACACCCGGTGTCTCATCGACTCAAGGTCGAAGTATCCCTGAACTCTTCCAATCCTATGACATGCCAACTATATCCGACTCAGTCCGATTAGTTAATAGGAATTTTCAATTTACAATTCATATCACTTTCAATTCCAATTCCAATTTCACTTTCACTTTCACTTTCACTTTCAATTTTGATCACAAATCATTCAAATTCAATTCAAATATACTATTAATTCAATATAAATTTTCGTTCATCTCAATATTAACGCTTACCTTATATTCACTTATTAAATATAAATATCGAAATAAACATTAAATAATGAATAATTCAGATTATAGTAATACAAATTAATAACAAATCAATTTAATCAAATAACAACCAAATATCACAAACAATTAGGTACCAATAACTTTGGAACCCTTTGATTTATCCATTTCATTCTCATTTCTCAATTTCATCACATATCACTTTATATGTATCAATTTTTCATTTCTATTCAATTTTCTTTTTTTTTTACATTAATTTTCAAAGCTGTACACTTGCGTCACAGTCACTAAATTATTTATATCTTGAGCTACAGAATTCGAAATTAATATCTGCTTAATGTTCTTAAAACTAGACTCAAATATATTTTTACCATAAAAATTCCAGAATTTTTACTTTAGCCAATTTGTACAGTAAATTCATTCAATTTACCCCTTCTCTGTTGCCTAACAGTTTCGACCTTTCTTTACTAAAAATTATTTATCTTTTAGTACAGGAATCCAATAATGTTTCAGTCTGTTTCTTTTGAAAATAGACTCATTAAAGATTCAACCATATAAATTTCAGTCTATAATAATTTTTCTACATTTTTCTATGATTTTTTCAAATTAAGAACAGGGGAACTCGAACCTACTCTAACCTTGTTACACAAAAACTAGTATATCTCGAAATATACAATTCCTTTTATTTCACTGTTTTTTCCATATGAAACTACACTCAATAAGATTTAATTACATATTTAATTAAACTCTTAACTCTTTTTATACAAATTTTGGTGAATTTTCGAAGTTAGTCCTCTGTTCTATCCAAACTGTTTCAATGAGATTAATTCCTTTTTTATGCTTCTTTATACTAAATTTCATTCAATCACACATAATTATCATACTTATAATTAAACATCTCATTTTCATCATGATTAATCATATATATTAAAATTATAAACACTTTAACTTAATTGTTACTAAATCTTTTAATACTTGTAGTACTTACCTCACTTGTAGATAATTTCTTCTCACACATTAGCTTTCTCCTTTCCTTTTTCTTCAATTTGGTCCTTCTCCTTCTTCCCTCTTTCTTCAATTTCATACAAACACATATAAGCTTAAGACTAAAATTCAATACTTTTTCATGCTAGATTATGTAAATATACATGTATGTCATGAAAATTGAATCATCTCTTACCTTTGTTCTTGAATTTCCAAAATTCTAATTCAATCCCTATCCACTTTAACACTTCAAAGTGGACTCTATAAGGAAATTAAGGTGTCTACTAGCTTCCTTCTATGCCTTTCCATAAGAAATTTTAAAGAAAATGAAAGATTTTGGAGCTTGGAGGGCTTAACAATGGTGGAAGGACTTAATTGGAATAAAAGTAAAAGTTATAAATGATGAAGGCTTGGACGGCTAGCTTATGGAGAGAGCTGATATCTTTTCTTTTTAATTGATTTTTTCCTCTCTCAAATTTTCTAGAATTTTTTCTTAAAATATTTCACTTAATAAAAATGGTAAAATTCACTTTTAGTCTCTGTGCCTTCCAACTTTACACTTTGGTCCAAAAATTTGCCTCCACAAATATCTTCCACCAAATTACTCTTTTGCCCCTCCTTAATCAATCTAATTCCCATGATGACTCATAATTTAATTTGGATAAATTGCTATTTAGTCCCTTATGCTTTCTCACAATTACTAATTAATCCTTGAATTTTCTTAACCTTTCTTATTTAGACTACACATTCTAATTCTTAATTTTTCCTAATCTTCTTTTTTTAACCACATATTCTAACTCTTAACTCGGCACTATTACTATTCCAACTCCAGTTCAAAAACATGGATGTTACACGTGATTGTATCCATACTAGTAGTTTAACATTGTATCCATACTAGTAGTTTAACATTACTGTTCCAACTCCGGTTTAAAAAATGCTTTTGAGAAATAAAATATTTATTTTAGACATGTGTTATGAAGTAATAAATAAACATCTAAATAATGTTAAAATTAGTTAATATTATGATATTTTAATAAGAACATAGAAAATAATTTGTTATATTTTGTTATTAATATTTTAATATATAAAATATAAAATATAAATATTTTTTAAGCAATTAATTAAAGAATGGAGAGTACCATGTGTTGAAGTGATGAAAACGTAATTGATTTGTCAAAAATATTTTTGAGATGGAAAAGCTAAAAATTTTAACTTCTCCTAAGGAAAAGTGCTTTTAAAAAAGGCAAAAAATTCCTTCAAAAGTTGTTTGTTTAGTATTGCTTTTGATTCAAAAGTACTTTTTATGTCAAAAGTAATTTTAAAAAGCACTACTGATATGAGGATAAGTAATATGAAAATTTGAAATATTTTAATTATGTATTGACACGTATGACTATTTTTACTATCTATATTTTGGTATTTCTTTATAAGGTTATTATTTTTAGTTTATTTTAAAGGATGATTTTAGTATAAAATTTACGAAATCGTTAATTTTATTACATTATCTCCATTAATTAAAATTAATTATAATAATAATATTTTATGTTTTCATCGAATTAAGGAGGATAATGGACACAATATTTGACTAATTTTACTATATTTTGTCATTTATTTTAAAAAATAAACATATATTGAGTTTAATTTGGGTCAAAGATCAGTCGATAAGCTCCGAACTTCACAACTCCAAATTTGATGAAACCCAGAAAAGAAATTCATTAGGGCCTATGGGTTAAACAATGGGCTAACAATGAACATTTTACTTTGATGAAATTTTGATATTAACTCATACTATATGAAAGTTGTGAATTTCTAAAAATATTTTAGCGTTCTATTATCGGATTGCAGATGATGTTATTGTTAGAATTATTAATTATGCTATAAATAAAGGAAAAAGAAATAAAAGTCAGAGAGGTTTAGTTTTTAGAATATCTAAAAGAAAAAATGGGATTAAAAAAGGTGGAATGATGAAGTGTTAGTGACGGTTTTGATTGCAGCAACACCATATCCAGGCTGCACACCTTTTCTTTTTTCCCATTTGTTTCCCACCCATGGAAACGCACTATGATTGGTCCACGTTTCTTTAACCCGTCAAATTCGCCAATTCATCCCTATATCTATTCCTTCCCTCCTCTTTTTGTTTGTTTTATTATATAAATATATTTTGCCCTTCCATTTTCTCATTTCTCCGCCCTTAAAAATCTAGCATCCAGGCCACCGATCCTCAATCGCCGACGTCCCATATATGAAAATGCGGATTTTATATGGGATGGTGGCAAGGGGGCAGGTTGTTTTGGCGGAGTTTAGCTCTACTCAAACAAATGCCAGCACCGTAGCAAGGCAGATTTTGGAGAAGATGAGCCAAGGAAAGAACGATAGCAATTCTTCTTTTTCCCATGATCGTTATATTTTTCATGTCAAAAGAACCGATGGCCTCACTGTTCTTTGCATGGCCGATGATGCCTCCGGCAGTAAGCAGTTTCCTTCACAATTATTCCATGTTTTTCTTTATTTCTCATTGGCTGGCATTTGATTAATTTTATTGATATTATGAATATGTATATAGGGAGAATCCCTTTTGCTTTCCTTGAAGATATTCATCAAAGATTTGTAAAGACATATGGTCGTGCTATTCATTCAGCTTCGGGTTATGCTATGAATGAAGAATTCTCCAGGATCATGAGTCAACAAATGGAACATTTTTCAACTGATCCCAATGCTGATAGATTAAACCGGTTGAAAGGGGAAATGAGCCAGGTACGTACGTAGGTAAATTCTGCACATATATATATATATATTATGAATTTTGTCCCTGAAATTCCAATTTTTTTCATAAATTTGTACGTACAGGTACGTAGTGTAATGATTGACAACATTGAAAAAGTATTGGAGAGAGGCGACCGGTTGGAGTTGCTGGTTGAAAAGACAAGCACAATGCAGGGGAATTCACTTCGGTTCAAAAAGCAATCTCGTCGTTACAAGAATGCCATGTGGTGGAGTAATTGCAAGATCACGTAAGTGTATATATATATATATAGAGAGAGAGAGAGAGAGAGTGAGGCTAATCATAGTTCAGTCTTTTAACAGCAATTTCCTTAATGAATTATTGTTTGTCTTGCAGGGTGACATTGACACTGCTGCTTTCGTTGATCATCGCTTATATTCTGTTCACATTTGTTTTTTAATGGACTCTTCTTTTTGTCGTCCTGGTTTATGTAACAAGGCAGTGGCTTTTTCTTGATTTGTTCCATTTTTTTACATATATACATATATATATAAACACACACATGTACTGATGCTGCTATTCATGGCCATCAATTTTTTTCACATTCTGCAAATGCATGAAATGGATTCAGTTAAATGAATATATAATTTAACATATTTTTAAAACCAGTTGATGAATCCATAAACAAACAAATTTAAACAAATAAACAAACATGTTTATTCTTAATATAGTAAGCTAAATACAGATAATCAATGAAAATAATCAAATAACAAAAGAAAAAGCTAATTGCTGGGCATTGACAAAATATGCTACAAACATGTTCACATTTGACAATTCGAACGTTGCATCTTCGTGTGCCTCGACATCTTTTTTGTCCGGCGTGTCTATATAAGGCCTGTATATGGCCGAACAGGCATACCTGAGTTGCAAGGGCGGGTACTGGCTCCATAAGTATTTACGAAAGCATTAGAAGGCGACTGTTGTGGGCCCATCATCATCATCATCTGCTGCTGCAACATAAAAGCTTGATGCTGGTTGGCCATTGCGGCTATCTGGACTGAAGGTGGTTCAGATCCGTAAAAGGGTTCTTGCATTGGTTGTTGCATCATAGCAGCAGATGCTGGAGGTGGTTCCCATGGATTATAGCTGACGTTCCGGTTGCTTATTTGGAGTGCATCCTCATACAGGCTGTCCAATATAAACTTGTCGAATCCTCCAGCCTTTCAATTAAAATAGTATCAGTGAGACATACATGAACAAGCCATTACAGTCTAATATGCCGATAGCCGTCAAATATGTACCATTTTGTTAGTGGCAGCGGCACTGTCATTTGAGCTTGGAGCAGTGACAAGTGCCAACTCCCAGCCCGTAGTACGATTTGCTTGAACTTGTGCAGCGGTAGAAGTTGTTTGCTCAGCTGGAAAACCACCAACAGGAACAATAGCCAATGCCAAGGCATTCTTCTCATTTAATTTAGAAGCAACTGGGGCAGGATCATTTAGTCCCTAGCAACAAAAAGAAAAGTTCAAAATGAAACTACAAAATTTGCAGATGAAACTACTGCAAAAAGAGACATTGAAATTACCAACAAATCTTGTGGTTCAGCAATAGGCTTTTCCACTTTCTCCACTTCTTCTTCAGGTTCTGGCAAAGGAGGTGATGGTGAACATTGCTGAACCACTGGGGCTTTCTTGTACTCAATGGCCAACACTTCTTTGGGTTTCTCAATCTGCTTGTTCAAAATATATGCAAATATTATATATAACTGCATGTATGCAAAAGAATAGAAATAGATAGAAAATTATTTTGTAGACCTGATCTTTACGCATTGTTGAAGCCTGTGGAGGTTCTCTTACATACTCTTCCATTGCTTGTAGAAACGATGCAGGGGGCTTCAACAAAACACCAAAAAGAAAATTTTACATACGCTGTTTCAGAAGGCACTAAAGTTGAAGTATCCTAACCTGTTCTATCTTAATAAACCTTTCGCCACGTCCAACATCAAGTCTTTTACATACTTCATAAAATTCTGAAAGAACTTCTGCCTGCAAATACAAAGTGTACAACTCCCCTAGAGTTTTAAATCATCTTCATTTACGCTAGGAACTGGGACCTCAATTTACCTGGTGCCTGAATCTCCTGTATATACTCAAAGCTCTCATGGCATCAGGACGTTGCATGTCAAAGAACTGTCATTTTTTAGAGCATCATACATACATGATTTACTGAAAAGAAAAGCGTTTCGTTTAGAAAGTTAAAATTACAGCTTACCTTGTCTACGAGATTCACGGTACCATCACTTAAAGCTCGATAAATTTTGACACTTTCAGAAGCAACCTGTTTGAAATGACTAAAGGGTAAAGACAAGAGAATGTTGGGAGCATAGATGGCTACTATGTTTAAAAACGAACATACCAAAGAAAGTGCCAATTGGATGACCAGATTATGAGCAGCTGCACCTTGTGGCTGCACACAAATTCTATTAATATTCCCACAAAATAGAAGCCCGGGGGGGGGGGGGATTTTGTGGAACACAACAGGAACTGTGTACTCACCTGACAGCCAAGAGCTCGAAAAAGGAGCTGTTGCAGTGCTGGCAAATGTTCAACCACCTCTGCAGTGTCCAAAGCTTTGGTTCTCTGTAAGAATATTTAAATCTATGAAATCTCCAAATAGTTCAGTTTCAAAAAAGAAAAAAAAATAAAGAGCCTGAAAGAGATAAAGTTGCAGTTCTAGTAACAGAAGGCATAACTTGTGCCATAAGTTAAAGCATGACTTCAAGAGCTTATGTTTTATTTCTTCTCAAAAATAGAAAGAGATGTAGCAATAGCTTCTTACATGGCCTTCCATCTCGATGTCATACTTCAAGACGCGGAAACATTCCAACCTCTCCTCCAAGAACAAGGCATAATTGCGAACCCAGGCTGAATAATCCCATGCTGTGCAGCAAAATGGTTAAACATTGGGTAAACTGCATTGTTAGTCACCCAACTATGCATAGGTTTCATTTTAAGTTACCAAATTATGAAAACTTACAAAATTTTCACTAAATTATTTAATTTTGCCCTTTCTTTTATCACTACCCGCTAAATGGCGAATAGAATAGAAAGATGACGTGTCAGCTTTTAAATTTGGCAAAATAATCATTTAACCCTCAACATTTATACATTTTATCAATTTAATTTTGATTCTAAAAAAAGTGAACCTTTAACATTTATATATCGCTTTCTTTTTGGTGGTTTTTCTTTTCTTTTTAACCTTTCCACCCAAGAAGTTAAAAACCAAATTTATCAGTTAAATTTGATAGGAAACATACCAAAATTCGAAACACCAAAAAATCTATGATTATAATTTTCATCTTTTCTCATTCTTTTACAATTAACCCTCAATGTCACAAAGAAAAACAAAACTACAAAAAAGACCAAATTGTATTATGTGTAAATATTGAGGATTAAATTTTTTAGAATTAAGACTAAATTAACATAATTTATAAATGTTGAGAGTTAAAGTTGCTATTATATCAATTCTAAAAACTGTCAAGTTGTATATCTGCTAGTAACTTAATTAGCTGGTGACCAAAAGAAGAAAAAAAATCCAATAATTAGGTGATCATTTTATAATTTTTCATAACTGAGTGATTAAAAAATAAATAAACTAATAATCGGGTGGCTAACAATGTTGTTTACCCTTAAAGATCGGATAAACAAGGAACTTCTTCAGCTTTCTGAAAATAGAAAATATGGATGCTTAGAAGATAAGGTACCAGTTGGGCTGGAATCATCCCTGAAATGAGACATGTTAAGCATATGGCGTCTACTTCTGCCATAGTTAATGACTTCTTCATGAAATGTTGGATCCACCTCCCTTAAAGCACGATGAATGACTATCAAAGTTTTCAATGCAACCTAAATGCCACCCGAACAATCAATCAAATTTCAACAATCACCCATCAATCAGGGTATAATTGTTAATGTTTTAACATACCGCCCAATTATGTGTCCTTGACAACCGCCTGGCAAGAGCATAGATGCAATATGCAACATCAGCCCGAGGCCGAGCAGCAGAAATGGCAGCGAAAATGGCTGTGAAAAAGGGGGAACAAGTCTTATTCATAACGAATCCATAAAGTGCTGAATCACTGTAATTACAATCCGGGTATCCACCTCTGATGTGTTTATCTTTTGCGGGGCGTTCATGATGATTAGTGGCCTTGACTATAGCAACATCCAAATCCTGCAAAACAATTATAGTAAAAGCATGATCAATAAAGATGAGCAAGAGGCATAGTTGAAATAACCATCTATGACAGCTAAATCCACCTTATAGTCACTGTTCACTTTAGCCAATGAAACAGTGGTGGTATCTTTGATGGCTCCGAGTGCTTTCCTCAAGCAATTTTGCGTGTCTCCCCCAGACATTTTCTCTCTCCCAATCTCAATTTTCTAAACACAATCATTAAATGAAAACATTACTCCCTTCAACAAATCTTGAATTCTGCACAACACAAATTAAGATTCCATAACTGCCTACAGACATTTTTTAGTAATCCCCCTTATCATGCTATGAAATCAATACTTTAGCAGAACTTCAAAACTCAATAAATAAATAAGTACTCGCCTTCGAATTACCATTCAATAGAAGGAGAAATTTTTTTAACTAAATAAAAAAGGAAAAAAATTCAATCAACAATTCTAAAATTAGTTACCCATGGCTGAATCAGAGAGAAATCGAACAAATTTGTTTTGTAAATTGCATCAATTTACTTTAAGTGGGTTTTTTTTTTTTTTAGAGTTTGATTTTCTGTATATATGTGTCAGGAATTGCAAGAAATTATACTTTGGAATTGGTCAGAACATTAATGCGGGATTTTGATACTCTAAGTTTACTCACATTCTCATGTGCTTAGCGCCTTTTTTTTTTTTTTTTTTTTTTTTTAAAATTTTCTCATTGGATCATTTTTTCTTGCAGGTTAAATGCAACAAACCTTACTCTAATTATAGTACAGTTTTTAATTTATTCTTAAAAATTCACTAATTTAATTGTAGTAGATGTTAATTCGATTTATCAACACGTGAATGCAATTGTGAATTTACTCTAATTATAGTACAGTGTTTAATTTATTCTTTTTAGTTTTTAAAAAATTAAAAATTTACATGTGATTGGATTTGAACCCATGTTATTTATATCAATAAAAACATTAATTTTATCACTAAACCAAAACTTTATTTATTTTAATTTTATTATACATATTTTATTACCTCTATCAATTGTACATATTGATAATGTTGTCGATTGAGTTAGTATCCATGTCATAAGTCAACTCAACACTAGATTAAGATTGATGACAGCAGCATAATAAACTATTGTAGTACATTTAATACTCTTAATATAATTGTAGTTAGCATAATGTATTATTAATTAATTTTAAATTATATATTTTGTTATTTTTTTTTTAATAAATGTGTTTATTGTGAGGGTTAAGTGATTTGATTTCACACGCATGGCAAATGGCTATCAGGCTCCCTATTCGTCGTGATCAGAGAATGGCTATCAGTCTATCATAATCATTTTTTTTTTATGGTGATTTTGTGATTCATAAAATTGGTTTAATTTTAGAGATGAAAATATATGAACGTCAGTTGTTAGGCATCATAATTTTATATTATTTGACTCTGGGATGTGATTGTGATTGGCCGGTTTGTAAATTTCTGGCAAACTGTGCTCCACTTATTTAAAAAAATTTGGCTAATGGTTGCTGTTTAGATTTTTAGTTTTTTTTTATACAACCAAAAAAAATCCACTTAACTTATTTGCAGATCAATCCCATAAACTTGAGTATATGATAAGCTCCCTTAATCGATACATCAAATTATGAAATTTATTTAAATTTGTAATTACATATTGTACATAAAATGTTAAAATAATCATTTAACATTATAATTTTAATCCAAGAATTATTCTGTTCATTCATTTAATATTAGAAATTAACGTGTTCATTTTTAATGTTGTTTGAATCAAAATGGATCGGATCGGAAATTGATTTGGAGAGAATTATTCGGTCAGTTGACTCAAAAATGGATATGAACGGATTAAATCAATTTTTTTTTTTATAATCTTTAATGATTCATATAATTAAATCAAACGGATCGATCGGACCAATTAATTCGACAAACTAACAGCTTAACCGATTCGATACTAAAATCCAATCAAGATACAATGCAACTGCCAAGCACTTGCGTTTATTGGAATGGAGATTGGAGGGTAAGGAAGGGTGTTAAAATCAAAAGCGATGAATGGAGATAAAATTTTGGTCCCCCCAAGAATTGTTCGTCTGTTCTATGCCGTAACATAAACTCAGAAGGTTGACCATAAACTGGGAAGGAATATTCTACGTTTTACTTTCTCAGAGGCCCTAATTTATACATCTCACTAATTCTAATGTGGAAAAAGTGGATAATCATAAATTGATATATGAAGCTTCTCTGATTTTCCTCACCTTTCGCCCCATGCAATTGATTTTTACCAAATATGAGTACATTATGGTCCGATCAGATATTATTTTTAATTTTTTGTCAATCAAGTCGTAGTAATGAATTTAAAAGTGTTTTATTTAGTTACTCAACCTCACTTTCCATCCTTCTACACATGATATTCAAGGAAGGCTTCCTTTGAATAAAACATAAATGCTTCCTTTGAATAAAACATAAATTATAAAAATGATTTAGATACTTGATAGTTTTATGGAATACAGCTAGCAAATGATTTATTGACCATAAGATTCAGTCAACTCAACCGTGAAGACTTGGGTAAACTTTGCTGCATCTTTTCCTTGTTTGAAATATCATTGGTTCCTTGTATTGGGAACGTGACACCTCTGGTTTTAGTTATTGCAAGTTTCCTTCCAAATGGCCAAGGATGATATTTGGTTTGTAATTTCATTTCCATGAGAGTATGAGTGCATTAATTCATTCAAGAATGGCTGCTTCCATGGCTAGTCTACTGCTGTTTATGCAATTACCAAGATTCTTCGCCTCATCCATCCAAGTGAAGTCCAAGATTTGTGGCACAGACCATATAGTTTATTCAACTTCAAATGGTCATGAATTGTTTTATTTGAACGGTGATTTGGTAGATAAAGTTTTGTTCTGCAAAACCCTGCAGTTACACTATGCAGACGAGTGTGCGTTTGAAGGCTTCACTGCGACTAATTACTGTGATTCGAACCTTTCATCCGGTAATGATTTATATCTACTTTACAGTCCAAAAACCAGTTCTTTGAGCTTTCATCAATGGATTATGTTTTTGTTTGTAGGAAGAAGAATATTGAAGGAAACAGAGAAAGGAGATGATAGAGTCGGAACTCATCGTGATAATAGGAAGAGGAAGCCTAACAAACAGTTTAGAAAATATTCGGACGGGACAATAATAGGGATAGGAGCAGCAGTTGGAACTCTTTTGATATGTTGTGTTTATCTCTGTTGCGGTGTTTGTCGGAGAAAGAGAGCAACTGCCCACACTGATCTTACAAAGGATCCAAATTCAAGTGAGCCCTAACTTAAGCTTTATCTGGTGTATTTTAGCAGTTTATGGAAACCATAGTTCTTACAAAGGATCCACACTGTTTATATCTGTGGTTGCAGTTCCTTCTGCTTTTCATTTGGAAATGAAAACTCGTTCTCCTTCGGAAACCGTTAGTCCTTGTGTATTGTCGACATCTTCGAAGCTTAGAAGAATGGGGTCATTGAACCTCAATATGGAACAGGTAGCCAGAGCTACCCGTAATTTCTCACCGGAGCTTCGGATAGATAAAGGAGGGTTTGGAACTGTTTACAGGGCGGTGTTAGATTCTGGTCAGGTGGTTGCTATTAAAAGAGCAAAGAAGGTGAGTGGAGAGGTACTATTTATGGACTGGCAGAGCAATGTTGAGAGGGTTTTCTTTTTCGTTATTTTAGTATGGTTTATGCTATGTAGGTTACATAAGAGTATTTGGGTTTGTGTAGGAACATTTTGAGAATCTGCAAACCGAGTTCAGTAGCGAAGTTGAACTTTTACCCAAGATTGATCACAGGAACCTCGTGAAGCTACTTGGTTATGTGGATAGAAGGGATGAACGGCTTATTATTACAGAATATGTACGAAATGGCTCGCTGAGAGATCATTTGGATGGTAAGGCCTCTTGATGGGATCATTGCTGCCACACAAGTTTTTTTTGGTCAATAACAGCATATTTTTACCGCTATTTATGGCAGGTCAGCGTGGCAAAATCCTGGATTTCAATCAGCGTCTTGAAATCGCCATTGATGTTGCTCATGGCCTTACTTATCTCCATCTTTATGCAGGTGAGAAAAATAAACAAAAAAAAAAAAATTGGATTAAAAAAACAATGCCTAATGATTGTTTTGATGATGAATTAGGGAAGCAAATTATTCACCGAGACGTGAAATCATCCAACATTCTTATTACAGAAAGCATGAGAGCTAAAGTGGCTGGTTTTGGATTTGCAAAAGCTGGTCCAATAGACTCGGACAAAACCCATATTTCAACTTTATTGAAAGGAACAGTTGGTTACGTTGATCCCGAGTACATGAAAACTTATCAACTCACAGCCAAGAGTGATGTTTATGCCTTTGGGATTTTACTTATAGAAATTTTGACCGCCCGTCGTCCAGTGGAGTTAAGAAGACCAGTGGAAGAGCGTATCACTCTTATATGGGTAAGCTTTAAATTACAGGAAAAAACAAGCAGGTTATTCAGGGTTTGCTTCTAATAACTTGCATTCATGATGAATACGTACAGGCATTCCATAAGTATAATGAAGGGCATGTAGCTGAATTGGTGGATTGCATGATGGAAGAAGTTGTAGATGCAAATATATTAGCCAATATATTTGATTTGGCATTTCAATGTGCAGCACCGACTAGAAATGATCGACCTCAAATGAAATCTGTGGCAGAAGAGCTGTGGGTGATAAGGGCTGACTATCTTAAAATTAGTTCAAGGCGAGGCTAGCACGAGAGACTAAACAGTACTTAAATTCACCTTTAATTGCTTTTTCTTGCGTCTTTTTGGTGTTTTTGCCTTTCTTTTACTTACTGTAACGATGAAGAGGATTTGTATAACATATATCACTTTCAATTATGTTGTTTTAATTAGAGTAGAATATATATATTATGATTAACTTTTAACTTTTTGTTTATATGTCTTTTGGTTAGATTTTCTTTTAGCCTAGACCAAAGCTTATAGAACAATGGATTTTGAAAGCTATTCCACGAGGGCCTTACTAATTTATTAGTGCATGGAACTCTGCATGCAATAAATTTCAACAAAACAAAAATTTTGGAAGGTGTAACCATCCCTGATTTCCCTCATTGCTACTTACTACTGCAATGAAGGGCTAGATTGATCCCACAACTTTATGCTGTGAAAATATAAAAGCTAAAAGAAAGCTATTGAACCATGAAGGGCTACAGCAAGACTATTTACAGACTTAGTTTTAGGTAACCCCGACCCCCATCTACAATGACAACCGAATGAGTACTAGATCTCCCCCTAAAATATTTTAAGATAACGTGGCAATGGGATCCTTAATGGTTTCCACTTGCTATTTACCAATAATGGGTGCAAACCAAGCACGTGTTCTGGCATGAAATCGTGCCTTGTTAGTATGCCAACCACAGGAGATCCCTGCAGTCACAACATCAAGCATTAGAAATGCAATGAACTTTTAGATCAGAAGACATTAAGGTTAAGGAAAATAAAAATGGGTAAGTTACTTACGATGGTTGTCTTGGGTATAACAAGCAGGTGCCGCAAACCGACTTCACGGAAGAGTGTACTTGCCTTAGCTAGTGACATTTTCTCCACAACTGTATATGGTGAAGCGTTGGTAAAAGGGTGCAGGTCCAAGAACATTTCCATCTCTTCCTCAGTTAATTTTATGTCTTCTATCTTGTCAGCATTACCTAAGCCCTTCTTTGCAAACTCATCTGCTGAGAAATGTCTGAAGGAATCAGCACCTAATCGAACAGGGGTGCGCAAGAAAACTCTCTTCTTTAGCAGTGTAATAAGATGAGCACGGAGGATTAAACCATACAAAACTGGCGACTCAGAATGCGGAGGTTCGTCGATAACCGGAAACCCTTGATGATTTGTGGTCTTGAGGATGTGTACGATATTACCAACCTTCTCGTTTCCATGACAGACTTGAAGAGGGCCAGTGACAACATCTGCGACCGTGAGTTGTCTCATATAAGGTTCGACATGAGCTTCTAAGTAAGGGAAACCCTTTGCTTTCATAATAAGGTCATAAATGTTGCCGTTAAAAGCATCAGCTACAGTCTTGGAAACAAGAAGAGCAATCATTATCATTGGCAAAAGTAACAGGTTATTGGTCAATTCCAGGATTATGACACACAAGGAGACTGTCATCCTCATAGACCCACCAAGGAATGAAGCTGCCCCAAGCACAGCAAAAAGACCGTGATTAAGATTTGTGTGAGAACTAAATAACATCCCAACGAAGCGACCATAAGATGCTCCAGTAACTATAACTGGTACAAAGAGACCTGCTGGAGCAACAACCCCGTAGCTTATAATACTCAGAATGAAGCAGGTGACAAAAAAAATGAGCATTGTTGAGTGCTGAAACTCAGCGTCAGTATTCTTGCTGAAAAGATTTCTGATAGCATCATCATTTGTGTTGAAAATGAGGCTTGCAAGATCATTGTAGTGACCAGGAGGGCATTGGAATTTCTTGTAGTTACCAGATCGACCTATTGTGGGACAATCTTCGGTTGAATCCAAAGGACATGGTTGGCAAGATGCGAGCCATGGTAATCCAAAAAGCAGGCAGGATGTAAAAATGGAGATTGTGCAAGCAATAAAAATCTTATGAATAAAACATTTCCTGAGATGAGAAGGCCAGGAGAATGACCAAATAAATAATATTATATCAGATACTAGAAATGGTAGATGGTGCAAACAACCACAAATCCGAAAATAGAAACTTACGCATTGATGATGGCGTAAACTCGGAGAACCTTATCCAAAAGGAAATTATACAAACTTCCCAAAATGCCCCCAACAACACCAAGAAGAAGTACAGGAGGAACATCTGCCATGTGATACGAAATGTTTGCTGAATAGACATCAAACATTATCAAACCCCCTTTACCAAATAGCCCACACTTGCCACTTAAGCAGACATCAATTAGAGCTCGAAGTATGATTGCAACCATAGCAGTCGTAAAGAAAGCTCTCCAAAGAAGGCCACTTGTCCACCTGAAGATATTATCATTATATATCAACTTTTATCAGTTCTCTTGTCAGAAAGATCATGAAAGAAAGGATGGTGATTCTCAAAGTAAAATATGTCATATCAAGGGTACAAAAGAATCACATTTTGTCTTTCAACCTTAGTAATGATTATGAATAAAGTAGATGAAATTTGATATTGAAGAGATATATCACTCAAAATGTTACCGTCTATAATGGCCCCAAATCTGTTCAGTCTTCCATCTATGGAATAAAAACACTCGTGAAGGCAATTTAGAAACCAACAATACAAACAGAACAGATGGTTAATAAGGTATCAGCATTGTGCTCCAAATTCATGTATAAATTTACATACCAAGATGCCATTTCTTCAAGAGCGAACAGCACACCACCAACTGGGGCACGGAAAGCAGCAGCAATTCCAGCTGCTGATCCGCAAGTCACAAGGTCTCGCCGGTCTCTATCATTCTTAAAGAATCGAATCCACTTCCACGTTAAACCATATCTTCTTGACCCACCCTGTCCCAGTAAGGATGCAATGCATGCACCTATATGCATCATAGGCCCTGCTTTTCCAACAAACAGAGATGACGAAACTGCAGAAATGCTTCCTATAATCTGCACATTTCACCCGATTACGAGATTTCTATATCGAAATGACAAATAAAAGAAGAGAAAATTGTTTCTTCTCAATTCCTGACTACTCTTTAAGTGAAAAAATAATTATTTATTTAATAATTAATTACGCATTCACAAATAGATTAAACTTGCGGTGGGGAGAATTTAGCTCTTCAGCTCTGCATCAAAGGATTTTGCATTCGAAAGTTATTTTTCTTTTCTAATACCTTGACAAATAAAGTTCGTAGTGAAATTATTCCCGGAGCATCTACACCATTCAAGTAAGCCTTCACTTCCGGTATACCAGAGCCAGCTGCCTCCGGCGAAATAAATGTCGTAATGATGGCGGTAAATAGAGTTAAAACCAAATTTGATAGAAAGAATACTAGAAATGCCATCTCATACCTACAAAAAAAAAAAAGTTTGATTATATATTAGGAGTATAAAAGAATTTCGCTATAAACAAATAAAATTCACGGAAAAAGTTTTCTAAACATTTGGTGCAATTTTTTTCCCGTCAAAACAGAAAAAAGAAACACTAATGAATGAAATTTAACCAATCAGAAATTCAAAAAACAAAACAATAAATAAAGTAGAGCGAAAGGGACCTTCCGGTTAACATCATGTTAGATGTAATGACGAACTTAACGCCGGCGATGTTCTCGACGGCGAGATTATTACAGAAACCAACGACACTGACGATACAGCCAATCAAGAAACAGAGAAGCCATTTCATGAAAATATATTGAAAATTATGGATCTTGTCAGGTGCCCTACAATCTTGTTTGTAGAAATCATTCTCCGCAATCCTTAAAAAAGAAACAGAATCCGAAGCAATTAGAAACCAAAATCCAATGACGGAATATATGTATATAATCATCCGGTAAACGGGTAGCTTACTCGTAGTCGAGGCTTTCAATAGGGCAGACGTTGACACCTACGATGGCGAGCTGAGAGGTAGAATTACTGGCTCGTTGATAAGGAGAGAGTAAAGGACTGGTGAAAGCTTCATGGTCATGGCCGTGCTCTTGATCTGGGTCTTGGCTTTGGGTTTGCACCGGTGGCACATTCTCTAACATCACGTCACGTGGCAGCATTCCGGCCCGGTGGAACCTAGTCTAAAACGAAAAGATGAATTTCGGTTCAGAATTAAAATATAAAATGAAAAGCAAATCATATATAATATTGCTCCCGCAGAGAATGAAGGGTTTGTTATAGAGACGAGCTCAAATGGGGGCGCTGTTATATATATAATGTTTTGCTCTTCTAATTTCCTATTTTTTCTAAATTATGATGTAGTGGTGATTTAAATATTTAGGTGATAATCATCATAAAAATACATTTTCATTATTGTTTCGGAGATTCGTAAATTAATTAATAGAAATATTATAATATTTTGAAAATTTTAAGAATGTCAAGAAAAATAATAGAAATAATAAATGGGCCAAAGAGTGGGGCCAATGGGATTATATGGTTGTGGTGTGGTTTGGGTTGCGAATTACGGAGACAAGCAAAGAAGAGACGACAGGGAAAGGAAATCAGCATCAGACAATCGCTGCATGCGAGCAACCGTCAACGTCCGGGCTTGGAAACTTCGCGTTTGTGCGCAGTGGGGCTCGGGGCGTTTTGCCTTTGTGACAAATCCTAAACCGTCTCTCACAGACACAAGACACAGCACCCGCAGAATGTTTTTGTGCGTCTTAAATATCAGTCCCAGGCCACCTTTCTCTAATATAAAATAATCTCCATCGTTGTCATTATCTCTACCCGACGTGGTTTTGCAGCTCTTCTTTTTCATTTTTATTATTTATACTAAAATAAATTTTATGGTGAAGATTTGTGTAAACACTAACAAGTAAGATAGTCAATACTAGGGGTTGGATGTATTATTATTATTTATTGAAACTAGTATGTGTTTTTAAAATCTTTCATATTTATATATAAAAACATTTGTAAATATTAAATAAATAAAAATAAATCATTTTGAAATATAAAATATTTATCGATTATACAATCAACCCTTACTATAACAATCACCTACTGTAATAATATTCTATTTATAACCGCAATGGTCATAGTTATGAAGTATATTTCATTAATTTAATTCTCTATAAATAAAATTATAGTTATTTCTTATAAGCAAATCTATTAATTATAATTTAATTAACTAAAATTTATCTTAATTAAAATAGTATTTTTATAAAATATTTAAATTCAACATGAAAAAAAAATCTATTAATCACATTTTATTTAATGTATAATTTTTTAATAAGTGGGATTAAAATCTATTAAGTTATCTAATTAAATATTTTACTATGAATTTGAAACACAATAAATTTATAAATTGATTACTTAAATTGAACACTCATGTTGATTAATCTTACGTTATATTTCCAGGGAAACCTTCACTTACCACAAAACAGAACCACTAAAAAACGAAAAGGATAGATTTACCTAATGTAACAGTAACAACATAATTAGTGTAATGATGCATTACAACATACATGAACGACCATTGGTTAATCTTATTTGTTGATTTATTTTTATGTACTAACATATAATTTATCACTCCAATGACTTTGAATTGAGAAGTAATTATTTTTCTAACAAGTAATTAATTTTTTTTTTAAAAATAACTACTATTATTTTTGTTTAATGATATAAGCTATCATGAGCGTTTGATTTTGATATAATATCTAATCTATGTGGAAAGGATCGAACATATATAGGAATAGGTAGCTAAATATGTCATATAATATACCCCACAAAAACATATTATATATTTGTATGAAATTTACTTTTTGAAAGTTTGGAGACTTGTTGGGTGTTTCCTTCAATTTATATCTGTTGAAAAAGTTAAAATAGCAACGTACGTTGCTCCTGCTTATATTTTTTTTATAGAGTCAAATTAAAAATATAATTAAATCTATTTTTTTCCCTAAAATAAAGATCCGAATTCATTATTATTTATTTGGAATTTGTATTATTGATGGAAAATTATTTTGCATGTTAACGTGTAATATGTAGTAATCAATTAATGACGGGGGTTGCTATTGTAAAAAAGAAAATGTGATTTTCCATGCGTAGCACGTATTGCATTATGTTATATTAAACTTGATACACTTGGTATGGGGATGGATTTAGCAGAAATTATTGGTGATTAATTTTCTTAAAAAAATTCAATTTGAATTCTCTAGAAAGCATCTAATTGTGGAGAAGCGCTTGCCTTTTTCAGTTGACGTGGGTCTGGCAAAAAGCCTAAGTACGCGTACAGGAAATGGTTTAGAATCAGTCAAAAATGGTGGATTTTCTCTAAGTGACAAAATTACAACAAAGGAATCTTCCGGTTTCATGCTTGAAAAGACGAGTTAAAGAGAAAGGAAATTGCGACCATACACTCAAAATGCCACCAGCCATGAGTAAATTAATTTTTATAAATTTCGAAACATGTAAATTAATTTATAAAAATATCACTTAATTATATTTTTTATTTTATTTTAATCATTCAATTATTTTTTTTTTTCAATTTAATTGCTAAATTTTTCTAAATTAAATATATATTTTTAGTTAGTATTTATCATTTTAGTTCTAATTCTAAGGAAATTAAGACATTTGGCTTTCATCATTTACAAAATCTATCAATTTAGTGATAACTCTAAAATTTAAAGAATATATATTTAAAAAAATCATTTTTAACCATTTATAACTCATCGACTAACCCGTTTGAGATATTAAAGTAAGAAAAAGAGTATCCTCTTTTAAGTCACTCGCAACAATTTCTTTTATTATAACTTAGGTTTCATATTAGGCCAAATCAATTGATTTGAAATCTATCTAGAATAATTGGTTGCATTACTACCCAGACAGATAACGTTTTTAATGCATTTACTTCTGTTTAGATATTAAATTTTTGTGTTTATCCCAACTTTTTAAAGTTGTTTTTGCAAGTGAATTGAAAGATGGTTCTATTTTTTATTTTTTAGAATCTCACGTAAGTTAGTCGTAGGGATGGCAAAAAAAATCTAAATTTGATGGGTTTCGAGCCGATCCAACCCGATCGTGTCAGGTTTTTTCTTGAAGCCAAGGTCGAGGCGAATTAATTTTTAAAAATAATTGAGTTGAGTTGAGATCGGATTTAGAATGAAACAACACTGTCCCGATATATTTACGAAATTACTCTCTATACATATTTAATATTTAATTAAATTAAAAAAATTAAAATTTATCATAACTAGTGCCATTGTACCGCCATCACCTCTATAGTAGTTCCTTTCACCCTGTAAGATTATTTCCTCCATTTTCTACCTTCTTAATTTAATAATTTATTAAATCATCCCTTATTCTTTTTTTTTTTTCTTATATGTTGTAATCACAACATGTGTGCGAATATATATTAGCACACAACTCTAGAGATAAATCATTAATCAAATTTAATAAGAAATAGTGCCAATTCAATCTAATATTCAATATATATTGCAATAACAGGTATGGATATCATAAAAATGCTTGCACATGCACAAAATATGAGCAAATATCACAGTTTAATGATTTTGTTATAGAAATTTATCAATCCCGTATATAATAAATTATGAGGCTGAGAAATATCAAAATCAGTAGATATACCTCAAGAGTTGACATATTGTTTTGAATTTTTTTTAGAATCATACATATAATGGTATGATTTGCAAAAAAATAAAAATCATTATAATATGGAATTTTTTATCTTGACTCTTACATAAAATCCAAGATGGTGGATTGAAAGTTGTTGGCTTTTTGTTTGTCTTAAAATTCTTCTGCTTCTTCTGTCTTTTTTTTTTTTTGGTCTCCTCCAACACTGATTTTCTATTTAGAACTATCATATCATCTTCATCATAAAATTAATCTAAGTAAGCAATTCAAGAAAAATATAAATGTAATAAATTGAGTGATTATTTTATAAGTCTTTATGGTTGGATGATTAAAAAAATTTAGGTGTAATGTTGTGATGTATTATGAAGTTTTTACCGTAAAAGCATGTTTCCATTTTTTATTGTTTAATTATTTACAATTTATTTAAAATATATTCTAAGAATTAATGTGTTGTTAATTCGTTTCAAAAAATAAAAAAAAAATCCAGTAATTATAGATAAGATAAATTTTCAATAATAACCATTGTGTGATGGGCTTTATATCACTTTGATGAGCTAACCCATTGATAGGCTAACTTCAACCCAATTATTTTTATTTAATTTATCCCACTGAATAATGGCAGAGATGGGAATGGGTGTGGGTGTGGGTGTGGGTGTGGGTGTGGGTGTGGGTGTGGGTGTGGGTGTGGGTGTGGGTGTGGGTGTGGGTGTGGGGGTGGGGGTGGGGCACACTGCAAAAGGGCATTTAAGCAATCAATCAAAAAATGACTACGAATGCGCGAGTGGATTTTAAAATAACTACGAATTTATTTTATATTTTAAATTAATATTTTTATTATATTTATATTTTTGCAGGACATTTGATTAATGTATTTATTAATGTTGGAAATTGTTTCATAAAAAACATTTATGTATACATGTTAAGTCGAAATTGATCTAGCTCCATCCCTTATTTTACTATTCATTTATTAATATATATATATATATATATCAATTTTTAAAATTAAATTTAAAAAAACTCTTTACCCAAGTCATGCTCAACCTAATTCCATTAAGCCACCTGACTCATAGGCAATATACATGAGATAGAAACCAACCATTAAAGTAAAAATAAAAATCTTATTCCACAACTTTTATGTGTAATTATTTTTAAGTAAATGTATATAACAAGTCTCTTTATTATAGAGATCATAACCGATTAATCTTTTTATTATTTAAGGAATTTGTTTAGCCTTTATACTATATAATAAAATGATTTGACTCGTACTTTTATCTTACTTTTGAATTATTCGATTAGTAAAAATATTTGTAGTTTATATTTTTTAAACCAATTGTTACAGATTTGAAACTTTATACATATAAATCTTAATTTGATAATTTTACTTACATTTTTTTTTATTAGACATCAGATTGGGCTTGATATTATTAATAACAATAAGTTAAACACATAAGAATGAAAAAAGCCGCTTGGTACCAAAACCCCTTATGACAGATAAACAAAAAGAAAAGAAGCACAGCTCAAAATAATAAGGATTCAGAAAGAAAAAAAAAACGACAGACAAAATCAAGTAATTATTACATCTACTAAAATGCCCAATCAGAAGATAATGTGCAACAGTCTAAAGAATAAGATAATTAATGCCACACACTGTTCCTTCTAAAAAAAAGGCGAATAGACCAAAGCCACGAACTTTATCTGCATTTTCGCCTGAAACAAAAAAAAAAATCAAAATCTCAAGGATTTTCAACATCAAAGTCCGACTCTTCGAGAGCTCTGTCGTGAAAAGGATCCAACCGATCTAGGTAACACTCCCTTCCATCTTTTAGAGTATCAGAAGCTAAATTATGAGCCAAGATATTCATAGATCTCGGAATAAAACGGAATTTTATCTTTAAGAAATGCTTTTTAGATGATGAATATCTAAGATATATGCATGAAGTAAGGATTTATCAATCGACCCTGACTGGCATTTCTTAATGATTGTAAGGGCATCACTATCTACTGTAATCTCCGGTAAATCCATCGCAAAGCCCACCTCCAATGCGCGACGACAAGTTAAAGCCTCTGCTTCAAAAGAAGTCGAAACACACTCAAAGATCTTCAAATCCTTTATCAAAATTATGTCATGAATATCCCGAATAATAACCCCAGAAGTCAATCTAGAAGAGACTGAATCAAACGCCCCATCAAAGCTGATACGAAAAGGTGAAGATTCTTCCATGACCACATCTGTATTTCTTCTCATAGTTGGAATTTCTATTGAATGTATTCCATGAATTTCAACTAAGTAAGATCTAACAAACCCAACAATAACACAACCACTGTTTATTTTCTTCTCATGGATTCTGATATTCCTGTCCTACCAGATAGCCCAAATTCCACAAATAATCAACTGACACTGAGAGGGTGAATCATTTTCAAACACCCAAATAAGCCACTGAGCCATGTCTAATATGTGATTATTTCGACAAATATATAGAACTTGTAATTCTGACCAGACCTCCATTGAAACAGGATAGCAACAGACCAAGTGATCGACAGACTCCTCCTCACGGGCGCAACGAGGGCATAATGTATTTTGAACAAGCCTTTTGGTATGTAAATTCACAATCATAGGTAGAAAATTCTAGGATAGCTTCCAAGTAATCATCTTTACCTTAATTGGGATGTTTAAACCCCACAACTTCTTATAAAAAGGTCTGTAATTATTAGTTTGATCGGTTGTATTAGGATCTATTAAACCATAATGTAATAGTTTATAGGCTAAACGAACCGAAGAGCTCTCCCCTCTCCAAACCAACAAATCATCAGACACATTTCGAGCCAGCGAAATACAACATATGCGAGCAGCATCAACAGCAGAAAAGGTACTATGAATCAATCTACTTTCCACTCTCTCAAATTATGATCAATTAGATACTCCACTTTCATATCACTTAAATGAGGAATTGGATTTGATACCTTAAAATTAATATTGCTTGGGATCCACGCATCAGCATTAATCGAAATTTTTTCACCTGAACCCACTATTCAGCAACTCCCATGGAAAAGAACTCCTCTAGTTGCCCAAATACTTTTCCAAATAAAAGTAGGATTATTACCTAAAGATGCCTGTAAGAAATCCACCCTCGAAAAATATTTACCCTTTAACACTTTCGTGACAAGAGAATTAGGATTCATTAAAATCCTCCATCCTTGTTTAGCAAGCATTGCAATATTGAAATTACCCATATCACGAAAACCAAGGCCCCAATCTTCCTTTAGGTTACAAAGCTGGTTCCAAGTACACCAATGAATGCCCTTTCGATCTTTACCATTTTGCCACCAATACTTAGCAAAGATCCCTTCAATTTCATTACAAAAAGAACGAGGAAGTAGGAAACATGACATAGGATATATGGGTATTGTTTGTAACACGGCTTTAATAAAAATTTCTTTACCCCCCAAGAGAAAGCATCCTCGAACTCCAGCTCTCAATACGAGGTCAAATTCTATCCTTAATATACTGAAAAGAAGCCTTCCTACCTCTACCAACCAAGGTAGGTAAACCAAGATATTTTTCCATGCTAAAGGATTCTCGGATTTGTAAAATATCAAAGACTTCTTTTTTAGCAACAGAATCAGTATTTGAACTATAAAAGCAGTGAATTTATCAAAATTAACCTATTGTCCCGAACAAGTTTCATATTCATGAAGAACACTTTTGAGAACCAAGGCATTCTTAGTTGTTGCAAAATCGAATAGAATGTTGTCATCAGCAAATAGCAAATGAGACAAACGAGGCCCACTTTTACTTGCACGAACTCCTTTGATATCACCATTATTCATCGCCATTCGAAGTAGAGCCGACAATCCCTCATTACACAATAAAAACAAAAAAAGGGTTGAGAGGAACCCCTTGCCTCAAACCTCTTGAAGGGTTACAAGATTTACCCCTCCTGCCATTAACTAGAACCGAGTAAGAAGTGAAAGTGATACATCTCATAACCAGCTCAATCCAACCAACATCAAAACCCATACGCAACATTATACTTCTTAAAAAAGGCTACTCAACCCGATCATAGGCTTTGGCCATATCCAATTTTAATGCCATATAACCCGTACGTCACGTCCTCTTTTGTTTAAACCCATGCAAAAGTTCATACGCAACAAAAACATTATATGTAATAAGGCGACCTGGCACAAAGACGCGTTGAACAGGATCAATACAAGCATCCATAACAGATTGTAAATGATTAAATAAAGTCTTAGCCACCAGTTTGTAAGGAACAATACATAGACTAATAGGACGAAAATTCTTCAAATTAGAAGGAATAGGCGATTTAGGAATAAGAATAATGTCAGTAACATTTGAACAGCCAAGAGATAAACCCCTATTAAGAACACCTAAAACAAATTCATATACATTATCTTTAACAATATTCCAATATCGTTGAAAGAAAAAAAGAGGATAACCATCAAAATCGAGGGCTTTGAGGGTCCCATCGATTTTAAAGCACTATCAATTTCTTTCTTCGAAAAAGGCACCAACAGTTGCTGATTCATCATTGAGTTAATGCAAAAAGGAACACCTATCAAAAGATGGCTTGTGTCACTGACCTCATTTGAATCAAATAAATTTTGGAAAAAAGAAGTAACAAGATCTTGCAAATCCTCTATAACATCCGTGTGTTTGAATCGGATTTGGAATAGTGATAAAATAGAATAGAGAATTAGAAATGTTTAGTTAAAGTAAGGAAGGTTAGAAAATTTTAAGGATTAAATAGTCAAGGAGAGAAAATATGAGGGACTAAATAGCGAATTACCCAAATTGGATTTTGAGTCATCATGGGAATTAGATTGATTGAGGAGGGGCAAAAGAGTAATTTGGTGGAAGATATTTTTGGAGGCAAAGTTTTGGGACAAAGTGTAAAGTTAAAAGGCTCAAGGACTAAGAATGCAATTTTATCATTTTTATTAAGTGAGATATTTTAAGTGAGATTTCTAGAGAATTTGAGAAAGGTTAAAAATCAATTAAAAGTCAAAAATATCAGCTCTTTTCATAGTTCAACCGTCCATGCCCTTTTCTTCCATTTCTAACTTTTGATTTTATTCCAAATAGGTCCTTCCATCATTTTTAGGCCCTCCAAGCTCCAAAATCTCCTATTTTCTTTGAAATTTTTGAAAGAAAAATATAAAAGGAGGTTAGTAGACACCTCAAACTTCTTATAGAATTCATTTTGAGGTGTTAGAGAGCAAAGGGACTAAATTGAGAAATTTTGAATTCAATGGTTAACGTAAGAAATTGTTAAATTTTCATGACATACATGTATTTTACTGTTATTTAGCATGAAAATTATTGAATTATAGTTTATAGCTTATATTTGTTTATGTGAAATTGAAGAGAAAGAGAAGAGAGACAAGGATCAAATTGAAGGGAAAGGAAAAGAGAAGAGCAAAGACTGAAAAGAGAAAGAAATCAGCCTTTTTGTTGTAAGTAATACAAGAGTTTTGAATTATAGTTTAATTTCTCTAATGGTATGTGAATTATTAGCATAGAAATTGTTATATAGGTACATAATTTGAATGTTTACAATGATAAAATGAAAGGATTAATGTGTGATTTAGTAAAACAGTTTGGACAGAACAGAGGATTAACTTAGAAAATTCACCAAAAATTATATATAATGAGTTAAGGGTCAAATTATATATGTAATTAAATCTTATTGAGTGTAATTTCATATGGAAGAAACAGTGAATTAAGATGAATTGAATATTTTGAGGTATACTAGTTTTTGTGTAACAAGGTAAGAGTAGGTTCGAGTTCCCATGTTCTGACTTTGAAAAATCATAGAAATATATAGAAATATTATTAGAGACTGAAATTTATATGGCTGAATCCTTAATAAGTCTATTTTCAATATAAACAAACGGGAAAATCATTTGATCTCTATAATAAAGATATATAATTTTTAGTGAATAAAGGTCGAAACTGTCAGGCAGCAGTGAAAGGGTAAATTGAAAGAATTTACTGTACAAATTGGCTGAAGTAAAATTTCTGGAAATTTTATGGTAAAAAGATGATTAAGTCTAGTTTCAAAAACATCAAGCGGATGATGATTTCGAATTCGTTAGCTCAAGATATAAATAATTTAGTGAATGTGACGCAAGTGAACAGCTTTGAAAATATAAATTTGAAGTATTTGATGATGTATTTATGTGAGATATATCATTTATGAGAAATGATGCTAATTGAGATTGTGCCAAGTAGACAAATTAGAACCATTGTGATATTAGTGGCATGCCATTAAGGAACACTAGCGCGCTCTCTGTTTAGCACGTCTCGTGCTCTCTGTTATTAGCACTTTGTGTGCTCTTTGATTAGCACTTTGTGTGCTTTCTGATTAGTACTTTGTGTACTCTCTGTTTAGCACTGTGTGTGCTTTCTGTTACCGAGCACTTATGTGCTCTCTGTTAGTACTTTGGTATTCTCTATTTGTTCCGTATATCCTAACAATTCTATGAAAGTCTACTATGGGCTAAACTACAGAAATAAAAGTGTAAGTTGTGTCATTGTGATAAGTTACAGGTTACGTGTAAGTAAAGCAAGAAGTTTATATGCATGAGTACTTAAATGATCATTCATTACTTTTGTAGTGCTTACTAAGCCTTCACCGGCTTAACGCGTTTATTTTAACGCGTAGGTACAAAAGCTACGAGAAGTAGAAGTCAAGTTAGGGGACCTCTCATCACATCACATCACTATTGGAAGACTTCAGTTTAGGTAAATTACTTTTGGTAAAAATGACACGTACAAATGATACTATTATGTGTCTTCAGTGGATGGTTATAAATATTGTTTTGGATTACTACGAGTTGATAATTTGAAATGATGTATTTTGAATAGAATAACTTAAAACACGTCGTTTGAAAAAAAAATTGATATACTCGTGTTAAAATCTCTGATACTGTATGTAATACTTCTATATCGGGTTTATACGTGTGAACCGGATATAGGGGTGTTACATCCTCTCCCTTATAAACCACCGAACCATCCTCCCTTTTCAGTCTATGTATCGTATTACCCTTTTTTTGAGAAGTAGCCACTCTATGGAAAAAAGCTGTATTTTTATCACCAAGCTGTAACTAGTTATTTTGCGACCTCTATTCCCATAACACTTCTTGTTTTTCAACTTCCATATTGAGCTGTAATTTAGTTTCCAACAAATCAGCTAAAACTGCATCAATCCTTTCTTCTTCCATCAACTCCCCCAATTTCTTTATTAAACGACGCTTAAAATCATGACGTTCATTTGTGATAATTTTTTCCCACTATAATAATCCATCCCTTAAAAAAGCCAACTTGTCAAAGTCCGCTTTTTTTCTCAAAAGAATAGAGGACTTCGTTAAAATCCCCACATACCATCCAAAGGGCACTAGAATCTTGTCCAAGTTTATAATGACCCAAACATCGGAGTAAATCCCAAGAGAACCGTATCTCATTAGCAACTGGCGTACCATAAAACCCCGTTAGATGCCAACGACAATCCCCATTCTTATAATTCACCAAAACATCAATATGATGCTCAGAAAAACTCCTCAACTCTACCAAGATGTTAGCCCTCCAAGCCAAAACCAAACCACCATGTGAGCCATCAAAACCCACTTCGATACCACATCCAAAACCACAAAGCTTACGAAAACTCTCCATCCATTTAGAATTAATTTTCGTTTCCATCATGAAGATAATTTGGGGATTATGATTTTTCAACATTTACCGATTAGTCCTAATTGCCCGAGTATTCCCCAATCCCTGAACATTCCAATTGAGGATCCTCATAGCTTCCGGTCAGCATGCTCCCTAGCAACCGCCGATATCTCTGAAAAAGAGGAAAGTTCCTCAGAACCAACCAACAAATCCCTTGACACACCATTTTCAAATAAAGAAACATTAGCCAGTTTTAACTTCTTCTCAAAACCACTTCCAAAAGTATAGTCGTCAGTCCCATTGTAATTTTCAAGTTCACCTTTACGTTTACCCAACACAAAATTTGGACCAACAACATCATCTTGGGCGACACGTTTAATTCTGCTCCATTTAGGATTTTTACCCGAACTTTTATTAACTGCTGTTGACTCCTCTAGTCCCATTAAACTCAAATCATCCCTCAAATTACTTCCATTATTAACTACCATTAAATCCTCAACATTGACTTTGTAACATTTGTGTGTTTGAACCGGATTTGGAATAGTGATAAAATAGAATATAGAATTAGAAATATTTAGTTGAAGTAAGGAAGGTTAGAAAAATTTAAGGATTAAATAGTAAAAGAGAGAAAATATGAGGGACTAAATAACGAATTATCCAAATTGAGTTTTGAGTCATTATGGGAATTAGATTGATTGAGGAGGGGCAAAAGAGTAATTTGGTGGAAGATATTTTTAGAGGCAAAGTTTTGGGCCAAAGTGTGAAGTTGGAAGGCTCAAGGACTAAAAGTGCAATTTTACCATTTTTCTTAAGTGAGATATTTTAAGTGAAAATTCTAGAGAATTTGAGAGAAGAAAAAAATGGTTAAAAAGATGAAAATATCATCTTTTTCATTAAGTAGTCGTCCATGCCCTTTTCTTCCATTTCCAACTTTTGCTTTTATTCCAAATAGGTCCTTCCATCATTTTTAAGCCCTCCAAGCTCCAAAATATCTTATTTTCTTTGAAATTTTTGAAAGAAAAATATAAAATGAGGTTATTAGACACCTCAAACTTCTTATAGAATTCATTTTGAGGTGTCAGAGAGCAAAGGCACTAAATTGAGAAATTTTAAATTCAATGTTTAAGGTAAGAAATGGTTAAATTCTCATGACATACATGTATTTTACTGTTATTTAGCATGAAAATTATTGAATTATAGCTTATAGCTTATATGTGTTTATGTGAAATTGAAGAGAAAGAGAAGAGAGGCAAGGATCAAATTGAAGAGAAAGGAAAAGAGAATAGCAAAGAGTGAAAAGAGAAGGAAATCAGCCTTTTTGTTGTAAGTACTACAAGAGTTTTGAATTATAGTTTAATTTCTCTAATGGTATATGAATTATTAGCTTAGAAATTGTTAGATAGGTACATAATTTGAATGTTTACAATGATAAAATGAAGGGATTAATGTGTCTTTATTAGAAGAAGACAAAAATGTTGTTTGGAAATGTTTTATGTGATGAAATGAAATGATAAATTTTGGTTGAATTTTTTTTTTGTACTAAAAATCATATTTTATTTCTTTTAAATCAATTTTAAGTCTCGATCTTAATTATACATAATTAATTTACGATATTTTGAATCAAGAAGCCTAAAATGCATTGGTTGATAAAAAAAATTCATGACTCGATTTTTCTATACTGAACCTTAATATAATACTTTTATATCGGGTTTATACATATAAACCGGGTATAGGGATGTTATAGACTTCCTCCAAATCTACAGCAGTAACATGCATCAAATCTGAGGCAATTAAATCCCCTGAATTTAGCCTAAAATCACCCCCTCTTTATTAAGATCAAAACTTTCCTTATCAAGAGGAACATTTCATCCATCTGATTCTTCTCCGATCACCGGAACATCCACCAAAAAATCCCCAGAGAAATCATCAACAGCCAATTTATCCACTTTATCAACAGAAACCGATTCATCACCTAAATAAGATATTTGAACAAAAGATCCACTACGAGAAGAAGGACCAAACTTCAGTCATTCCTTCCCCATCAAGGATGATTCAGCTTTCAAGGCATTCGAATAAGAGAGATCCTCCTCAACAACAATATTCTCACGACATTGACCAGCATAATCTCAAAATTCGTGTTCCATTTCTCCACAATAAAAACAAAAAATTAACAAGCTTTCATATTTAAAAGCAAGCCAGAATTTCCTTTGATGATCCACGAAAATGAATAGCCCCCTCTTCAACAGTTTCGTGAGATCAATATTGATCCTCAAGCGACAATAATCATCTTGCCCATCCGAACTCTACAATCCCCTAAATGTTGAACCCACGGCAAGAGCCAAGTATTTTTTATCGGAATCTTTCGGACATGAGCCAACTTTCACCCAAAAAGGAGAAAACACAAGGCGAAGTTTCTTCCGTTCTATAGGTTCAACCAATCTCTCAAAAACAATTACTTGACGCCGAAACAACCAGGGGTGACCAGCCAATACTGCTTCCAAATCATCCTCCAAGTCAAACTTGATTAAAAATAGGTTTAGACCCGCAACTTTTATATCGAATTTCTTCTTAGTCTTCCATAAAAATTTCAGTTGAGGCCTCACACTATCCAGATTAAAAGATTTCTTAGTATGCAAAGTACCCATGGTTTCTCCGATGGAATGATTCTCGAAGGTTTAACAGATAAGTTCACAAGCTCCTCTTCCAAAAAAGCTAATTCACCACTCTCCATATTTCAAAAAGTCACCACTCCCCCGGCAACCTCACTGTCGACCCACTGGAATCTTATGAACTCAAACTATTAATTGGGTGCTTTAATCATTACAACTAATTATTAAAAAACAAATTCTTATGAACTTGAATTAATTAAGAGTAAAACAATAACTATATTTTAATTAATATGTTTTTTTTTTTCCAAAAATAGAGATAATTTAATCGGAAAAAAGACTAAGTTTAAAAATAGTTAATCATTTTAATAATATTAGCTTTTGCCATGTTGATTATGCAGGTGAAACAAAAGTATGATAAATACATATTTAATTTTTAGAAATGAATGGCAGTGGGTTTTAAATTTTTATATTACAATATCAGGGAGTAGAAATATGTGGAAGCACTCGTTCTGTTTCTTATTCAATGTGCAGTGGACAGAATTAAAAAGTCGTGCTTAATCCGTCAACCTGATCACAAGCGGAACTCTTCCTTTCTTATTCACATTTCACACACAAGGAATTAATAATTTAGAGTTGGGTCCCATAGATTTTACATTCAGGATGAACCAATCATTTTCCATGCTGGAAAATTCAACGAGTGGCTCATAGTCTTGGGCCAACTTTGTCTTTTGATTCGAATATGCTAAAGCTACCATTGTCAGTATTATTACTTCGAAAATATGTTTCATGACGTATTTCCCATTGATGAAAATAAAATAAATATTTGATTTAGTGATAAGCGCGTTTATTGCATATGAAAAGTAAAATCAAACTTTAATATTTTAAAAAAGTCAAAATAAGGAACAAAAATGTTTTCCCTAATGCTTACTTACGGGGGGATCTTTTCCCCTAATAACAACTACTATTCAAGAACTCGTACGGATAATAAGCGTTGGAAAACACGTTGAAAAACAACAAGGAAATGAGAGATAAAAGAGAGTTTTATTCATTTCTTGCCATTTATTTATTATTTTTATTATCATCAATATATAATAAATGCTAACCAGCAATCCAACTACTCCTAACAAATTTTGACTGATAACTTCCCCTTTTTTCCCCATTTTGACTAAAATGTATAGATGATCGTAGATAAACAATAATCCAGCCAAATATTCCGTGTGTATTCAATGTTTATTTGGATTTATGGATTGATGGAAATAGATGAAGGTTTTGATTTAAATCAAGTCGTAATTAAAATTAATCGTGTTATTCTTATTTCTTACTTTAATATTATATTAAAAGAGCGTTAACTTAATTACATAATTTTGTAAAAAGGTTAAATTTGGTTACAATTCTTATATTGAGATTTTTTTATTTTTTTTTGTTTAAGTTAATATTTAAACTTCATAATTGTTATCATATTAAGGTCCAGTTAAGCAATTATTCTTATACGATATCTTGAATTTTTTTTATTTAAATTAATATTTGAGCTTGAAAATTATTTTTACATTCAAACTTGAATTTTAAATTTTTAAAAAAATATCAAGTTATTAACCTAAAAAATATTCAAGTTAATGTGAAAATAATTATCAAATTTAAAGATTAATTTAAATAAAAAATAATCCTTGAAAACAATTATCAAATTTAAAAGCTGTACCAGAATGGAGTTGAAACACAAGTATAAAGTAGTTTACAAATTAACCGGAAAAAGTGATTACCCTTTACAAAATAATTTTGTAAGGGATAAAATAGTTTATTAGTGTTAAATAATGGTTTCTATCTGTATAATTACACGTGGGAAATTACAAATAAAAAATCGCAAAGCCCGAGCGGCTCGTATATGAACCGGTGGTTGAGCTACTTTTCTACGTTATCCTCTCGCCGCCACCAAAACAACATTCTATTGTTGTTTGTTTCTAGTAAACTGTGAAAGAAGAAAATCTTCATCTGCAACAAAAAAATGGAAGACTCATCGTCCAAAGAAGACAACCCTGGAGTTCCGAGGCTTCTCGAAGCTTTAAAACAAGCAACCCACGAGTTACAAGCTCATCCAACTCTCAAATCGGTTCACTCTAACTCGTCTCCCATTAAAGCTCTTCTCGAGCTTGAAACCGAGTCCGATTCGATTATCTCGAAAGACCCACATCTTTCTATTCTTTCCCGACACCTGGCTGAGCTCAAGATCCTCGTCGAAACCCTAGAAAGGAATCGTGGTTATGGTCTCAGGAGTTTTTTGACTCGTCGTGTGTCGACTCATTCCATATCTCGAGTTGCTGGCTCGATCGAGTCCGAGATTCAAGCCTTGATGGATCGTGGGAGTATCGATAGTTTGATAAATGCTTTGAAAAATCCGTGGAAGGACGAGGACGAGTTAGCTCGGTTACTGAGTCAGTTTGAAGACCGAGTATCACAAGGGTTCAATCCCGAGTTACAGGATTTAGTCTTGAAATCGAAAGCCTTTTCGGTTTTACAAAAAGTGCTTTGCGACCCGAATTGTTCAAAACAGATCAGGGAAAAAGCTGCGTTTTGTGTAGCCGCTTTGATTCGATTCAACAAGGATGTCTTCGTCGGCCAAGTGAATATGGGAGATACAATTCAAGCTCTTTTGGAGATGAAATCAGCCCATAGCGTAAAAGTTCTATGTGAGTTCATTACATTTATTAAATCTCCATTTGTTGATGAAATACTTTGTAATGGAGATATTCCCAAGATTTTAACTTTATTAGAATCCAAAGATATGAGCATGAAAGTTGTGGTCTTTGATTGCATTCTTGAGATTGGTTACTTTGGACGTAAAGAAGCTGTTGAAGCGATGCTAAATGGGGGGTTGATAGAGAAACTTGTGGCGTTGCAGAGGTCAGAATTGGGTGGTGATTTGATAGGGATGGGAAAGTACGGAGATGAGAATGAGGAGAGTGAGGGGAAGAAAAGAGAAAAGAAATTTTTAGAGAACCATCCATTCGCAAGCTGTGTGGCAAGGTTTGCAGTGCAATTAGAGGTTGGGGAAGGGTTGAGGAAAAGGGAGAAAAGGGCTTTTAAACCAGAGATTTTGGAGAAAGTTAGGGAAGCATCTGTTAATGATGCTGAGGCTGCTACCATAATTGCTGAAGTTTTGTGGGGGTCTTCACCCTGATAATGTTCATGTTTAGTGATTAATGATCATGTTTTTGTCTTTGTTTTGGTTTGGTTTGGTTTTTTCTATGATTAGCAGTCTTTTGGTTTGGTACATAGGAAATCGGGTAACCATTTGTTGTTGTAAATGAACTGTTGATAAAAATTGAATTCTTGATTCAATCAACTGGTTTTTCTTTGTTAGCTTTGTTCATAAAAAATTTGTGTTAAAAAAATATTTCAATTATGTGGTGATTTAATAAATAAATGAACATAAATTAAAACTTTGTACTTTTTTGGGATGAAAAGAGTGTGTTGATGCCTCCAAAAAGGGTGCAAGAATCATTGCTGGGTATAATGCTTTTTTCATTTTTTTTAATAAAAATGTGAACCTTTTTAATAATTCAAATTTTCGATTTAGTGGTTTAAATCTGATGATGCATGAGAGCATGAATTTGAATATATTTAAGTGTATATTATTTTTTTAATTGTTGTTAATATATGAACGATATGAAATTGAAATTCTTTCAAACTATAGTAAAACATAAACCGTAGCTGAACACGCTACCTTGAGCACTTACGTAGGTTGATCCAAAAAAGAAAGCACTTGCCTTGCCTGGTCCTTTCCTACAACGTAGCATTTGTTTCACGTAAGTTGCAAAAGCGACTCGGGTGTATGAATACTCAATTTCTAGTAGCAGACCTGTCCTTGCGCGTCCACCGCTTCTCCATCATCCTCCATAAAGTTAAAACATGTCTAATTCATTCAGACTCAATTTCAGATTCTTCATTCAAATTTATGTTTTAATGTTCGGGAAGATAGATGTATGTATAATTTTAACTTGGGTGTTCATATCCCATGATAACCATATTGAAATAGGAGCCCCATTTCTAATGAAAACTAGTTCGAATTTTTAACAATTATAGACTAAGCTTGGAATGTCATCATTTCGCATTAAATCCTGAAATTTCCAAGTTCAATTGTCGTGGTAAATATTTGGTACCCGATATTTCTTTTTATACTTCGCCGAAACAAAAACTAAAAAGAGAAAGGAAAAAGCTTGTTAATTCTTTAGATCAAATCAACATTCGGATCCATTAGGCCCTAAACTGAAACCCATTCAAGTTTCTTTCAATCGAATCCACGTACAGAAACCAACAAGAAAGACGAAACAATGCACGAATTGCCAACGACTTTACAGTATAAGACGTGTCTTTGGTTTTAATACGCAACTGCTGACATCAATTTCAGTGAAGATAGGCAAGCTTTGATTGGTTCTCTTTTCTTTATGTTGCAGAATGCATTCAAAACATGTTACGTTATAATATCAAATTTTCAACGGGCTAATTACATGTAAAAAGTTATTTATCAAGAAGAGAAATGTTCATGAATTTCCTTTTTGCAAATGCTAACCACCACTTATTTGGTGTTCCATTAGGCCTATATGCAACACCCAACAGTCTCCCACTCGTCTCTTCTCTTATTTGCTTCAGATAATCCCTCAGCAGTTCTGCATGTTAAGAAACCAACAATTTACATGTGATATTTAATATTGTACCAAATCAAAAAAGGCAAATAGTAAGGAGATTTACCTGCCTCCTGTTGTGACTGTGGAAGAGAAAAGAGCCCTGTAAAAGGAAAACCAGATTCACCAGGTATGGTAACATTTTCCACTCCCAAGTTAAGAATTGCCTTAGTCCCCTCAGCCAAGGTTCTACAACCTTCAAGCTTCTTTAGAGACAGATTTATGTAGAATGTCAAATATACAAGGAGCTTATCTGCGGGGCCTTTAATATCGAAGTTCCTAAAGAAGACATTGCAACGAAAGAATGTGATGGCTTCATCAACTATATCCGTTTTGCCTGCAAACAAAACAATACCATCTTGAATTATCAAATCAAAGAACTGAAAAAGGACAACTACCCAATGATGCTGTTTAAAGAACAAAAATCCCACCTGGTTCTGAAACAGGAGCAGGACCCTTTTTACGACTTTTCAAAGGAAGTAAAGGGCAGCCACAGGCTTTCGTAATTCCTTCCTCATCAACAAAAGTAGAATGATAAACCTGCCTCTCATTTATTTCCAAGTGAATACGAACAAATAGTTATCATAACTAAAATTATTATGAATTATCTATATTGTTATTTAAGACTTTACTGAACTTGTCATCAGTTACTTCGATGCCAAAAGTTAAAATAATTAATAAATAACCACACTTTTAAACCCATCATCATCATCATTATTATTCTAAATTCCAACCAAAGCTTCATTGTTATTCTATATAATTTTTTCTACATAAACTTTCCAAGGAAAAATTTGTTTTTCACCCGTATCATCCACATGCTGTAATAAATTATACATGTAAAGGAAAGAGATTGATTTAGATACCATTTTCGTTGAATTCCTTTTGCAAATAAACGAAATCAAGCAATTGAATTTTTCACAAGAAGGATAGTCGGGTAACCAAATTTTTCTGCAAAGAACAGCAGCACAGCATCAAATTACAATCAGCAGTAACGATTTATCCACAAAAAAAAAAAAAAAAAAAACGAAAATCCGCTATCAAGAACATGAGAAATACTAAATTGAGACGGTTACATTATAATGCCATCGTGCAAGACTTGAAATCTTTAAAACTCACAAACCCATCAAATTAGAGAAGCCATGAAATATAATATTAACGCAAACTGTTTACAGGAATGGGAAATCGTTTCATTCTCTATGATGCATAAACAGATATAAACATGTAGATAGCTTAAGTTTTAACAACAGGAGAAGAAATGTACCAACAAATATTTCCTTAGAAAATTTTCTGGGTGGTCTTGATTTGCAAAAATGAACCAGGTGAGCATTGGTGCCATGCAATCATATAGTTAGAAATGGGGAAAAGACACGAAAAATGATCGGGCAAACTTACAACCAAAAATTTTTCTCCTGCCTATGCAATTTGAGCTTTGACTAGTTTATTGGGCTGTTAAACAAAAATATGGACTAGTTAAATGGGCTGACTTCCTGCCACATTACCATAAGAAAGTGATTGAAGTTTGGATATGATCGAACTACAAAGCCCAACCCATGAAAATCTAACCACCTCCCTGCTTGTCATGGGTACAGCGAACCAGTGTTTGGAGTCTACGTTGGGTATCAGCATGTGAAGGGAACGGAACGGAATCTACCAAAAAAATATTCTTTAGTGGGGCCGTTTATGAGCTGCCGCATGGTTTTCTTTCAACATCACAATAACAATGGAGTCTATACCTACTACTTTTAGCGCCTGTGAATGGAGTTTCAAGCGGCGGTACTCTCTGCCACCCACCAATCAACAAGTATGTGATAAGTGCTCCTCTGTTTAATATCTGTTACTAGTTTCAATTGGGTATATATTTGTTATCCTCTTTCAGGTAGAAATCTATTTATTCATTCATGTCCCAAATTGCATGTCCCTGTCACTGCCATGCTGGCACCATTAAGTTAAGGGTTGATGAGTCAAAACAGTCTGGCCATCACACAACCTGAGGGGGAAAAAAAATGCATCCAGCTCATATGTTAAACCATTGCCAACTTGTAAATCTGTTTGAGGTCATCATCATCAATCTTTTCATGCACATCTCGAGTACCATTTTCCTTTGGTTTCATTTCAGTCATACCTTTGAATGAAGAGTCAAACCTACCATTCCCCCTTCAGATTCCATCCAACTCTTCAATGGCATTTTCCCTTTGTTACTGTCCTTTTTGGGACATTCCCCATTAATATTTTGCATTCTTTTGGGGTACTGCCATCAAATTTTTCTATGTACTTGAAGGTTATAAAACCATCAATTGGTTATTGGTACTTGATATGTTGCTTATTATTTAAGATTCTGAACAAAAATAGAGTAAAATTTAAAGCATAATTCCAAAAAGAAAACACCAACATTATTCAAATATACAAATATATCGAACTATTTAAGGTGTTAAAATTTATATAAATATATAGAAAAAAATGAATACGAAGGTATTTTTTTGAGCACTACATTAATAATTAAAATCTACCAGACAATGACACAAGCAAGTGGTGTTTTTGGAAATACATGGTTGTTGGCTTTTCATTAAAATAAATAAATGATAAGGAAATGATGTTGATTTACAGCTTTTAACCTATTAATTCATTTAAGCAAGCTTAACCCAATTAGAATTTTGCCTTTAACCTGAAGCAAGAACAAAACGTCATTCCAACTGCAGGAGACTTTTGGTTTTACACTTAAACTATACGCCTTAGCTTAAATATCAAATACCAAACTTTAAGCAGAAACTTAATGCCTTGAGTGAAAAAAAAACCAAACCAAACCAAGAAACTGCAACACTACAACATTTTCAACTTTCACATTAACCTAATTTACACGCTTTTTCAGCAAACCATAGTGGCCAAAGAATGATATACTACATCAAAGCTTTACCTATAGAACAAATCTTAGTTATATGGAAGATGTAGAGGTTATCTATTAAATTACGTTAGTTAATGAGGATGTTGAGTCGTAAGGAATGTTGGCTAAAGGTCCTCTTTGACAAGCAAGTTCATGGATATCCTTTACAATATCAAAGACGGCTTCTGGTTGTGCTAGTTTAAGAGCATTCTCCGACATTCTTTTGAGTTCGTCTGTCTTCGTGCTGAACCATTCCGACACGATTCTCGCTGTTTCCTTCGGACTTCTGGTGAATACGCCTGCTCCGTTGTCTACTACGTAAGGTACATTACCCTTTTCCTGCAATAAAAAAAATGAAGGGTAATGGTTAAGGATAGCAAAAGTTGAAGCCATTGAAGCACATTTTATAAGTAATCGTAACTAAACCTGTCCTGGAATGTAGTCATTGAGAACAATTGGAAGTCCCCTAATCAAGGCCTCTGCAATGGTACCAGGACCAGCCTGTAATTTCATTTAGACAGATTAATCTATGTATATTAAGCAAAAATATGTGCAAATATAGGTTCTTACCTTTGTAATTATGCAGTCACAAGCTCCCATCCATTTCTCCATTTGGGTTTCGAACCCTCTGACCTGCAGTGAAGGGAAAACATTGTTTAGTTGTCTGTTTCTCATTGTGCCTGTTTGTTGCATACATGTGGTAAGTTCAATGAAATTACCTTCACCGGGATCTTCAATTCCAGTGATTCCAATGTAGAGGCAAGGGCTTTGTTTCGGCCACAAATTATGATTAGTTGCCCTATGGGTTTCCCTTGATCGTTATCGTATAATGATTGGCCGAGAACCATGGCTGTTTTCTTAACAGGCCCCATTCCTTCACCCCCTCCCATCAGCAAAACAGCAGGCAAATCAGGGTCTAGCTCGAGCTCTATTCTTAAATCATCCTACAAAACATAGACCAAAAGAATGCATAACAAAAAGACCATCATATAAAGACTGACTGTTTTATTATGTCTGGTAAGATCCTCAACCTTGGAAAGAACCGCACGAGCAAATGAAGGCCGAATAGGAAGACCAAAAACCTGGATTTGGGACTCTTCAAGACCATCATATAAAGCTCTCTTGGCTACCTCCTTTGAAGGGCAGTAGCATCTGTTAACCCTTGGATGAAACCTGAACCGAATTTTCAATTGTTTACAGATATCAAGGAACATGGATATAAAATGTAAATCTAGAAGTTTACAGGCTTTTGATGAACTGACCATGTGGGATGACAGGTATTGAGGTCCGTAATTACAGTAACAAAGATTACTTTCTTTTGAAGGCCTTTCCATTTAAGAACTGAGAGAGGAATGTGTTGCATCAACGGATGTACACTTATGATAATGTCTGGCTTGTATTCCATTAAACCAGCCTCAACCTCCCTTCAATGACAGATAACATAATCAAGTTGTAATGAAATTAGAGAATGAAATTTATGTTGAAATAAGGATCAACATACTTGGCGTAATAGGAAGCAACGGCAGCAAGATAGCTGCTATGTATCCATCTAGGAGAAGTACCGTGAAAAGCTACTTTCCAGAGTTGTACATGTTTCACCATGAACTTGTAAGACCTTTCCATGTCGTTCAATGGCCAGCCTGTGTATTCTTTCCACACATCTTTCACATATATCTGAAAAGAACATAGGAAAATTCGTTAACTGGTAAATTAGATTGAAGATCCAGATGACAGATGAAAAAGAAATGATAGGAACAAGCAAATCACCCTGTATTGATCTCCGAACTCGATCCGAAATGCGTCTCGAATAGCCTCAGCTGAAGCTCTATGGCCACCACCTGTGTCACTCATGAGAATCAGCACATTCTTGCTTCTTTCAGCACCCATCTGCATCAACTGTATGGTTCCATCCTCATCCTCGTATTCATCTTCACTCTCATATGAACACCGCCTTCGATGCTTACGACGATGATGATAATAATAGCCGTTGTTGTTGATGCCTCCGTAAACTTTCTGCCATACCTTCTCTGTAATTGAAGCAACTTTCTCCGGCGACGCTACCTTCATCACCATATCCACCAAGAAGAAAAGAAAGCAAGATACCAAGAAAGAGAAAGAACCCTTTGGAAGTTTAACTGTTTTAACTGCCAACTACCCTTCTCCCGACAACAAGAAATGGAAGTTTTCCGGTAGAGTTCCAGAGATTTGACGGCAGGGAGACAGAGAAGCAGATGAGCAAAAAGAAAAACGATGTCGTTTAAGGTTTATGACGATTGACGAATATAAGCTGGCAAAAGATTGAAATTAAAAAAACGGCAGAAGCAAAGTGAGAATCATTTTATTGGTGTAATGAATTTGCAACCATGAGATTCGCATTTTATTATGGAATGTCCGAGAGGGAAGATTCGGATCTTTTTCTGTGTTCTACCCTGGTTTGGTTACATCATGATTTTGTTTATAAAAATAAACCACATTTAATTTTTCTAAATAATTCTTTAATTTACGCTACTTTATATGATAAAACCACATCTTAAAGTATCCACGTGTTTTTATTTATAATTTGTTTTTTTTTTTAAAAAGCGTTTTTTAGCACCGTGGATTTATGAAATATAGTTCATAAAATTGGATTAAGAAAACCAGTAAGTAAGGATTTTTAAGATCTGTCTTTTTCCTTTGTTGTCCCTGTCTTTTGGCATGTTTGTAGTAAAAGCCAAGTGTTACAGTTTGAGAAAATAGGATTCTATTTCAAATCACGGCAAATTAAAAGTTATTTGGAGACCGTGTGCAACAATAAAACATATTAAAAATTTAATTAAGAATTTTGGTTAAAAGAAATATATTAATATTCCAACACTATAAAATACACATAAAGGTACACTAATTATATAAAAAATTGGGTGTATTTATCACCTTAAATAGAAAGAAAACTTATAACCAACAAGTCAGTTGGAGGATTTAGATTACTTGAATTTTCAATAAAACATTACTTTTGCATAAATTTCAAGTTTCTACCCAACCTTCATTTTTTTTTCCCCCTTTTTATAATAATATTCAAAATTTAAATTTATTTAGTATAATTAGAGTTATGACACAATCAGTCAAAAAAATTATTTTAATTTTTTCTTCCAAACCGGTTTTAAACCAGCCCTCCAAATTAATATTAGAGCAAGGTATACGAAAACGAATTTAGAAAATTAAACCATTCAGGGTCAGAAATAATGTGATGTAACTCTATACACAACTTGTTTGCGTGAAAGTAAAAATCCATTAAAATGGTAAGCAAGAAATTCTATTATTAGCGTAAAAATCTAAACTGTACTCTAAATAAAGCATGCCATAATACATGGGTTGAACCCTTCTAGTCTCCAATTTTACACGCTGCTATCTTTTTCCTTAATCATATGCTGAAACTTTGATGTTAGATTTTCTCATTATTATTTAATTTCAAGTCAGTTTCTCATTAATTTTTAAAATTATTTTTGAAAATTTTAGTTTAAAATTTTAATATTTAATATTATCGTCAAAACATGATTTTGAAAAATAAAATGTTCATTTTAAATATAATATTGTGAAGTTTAAATATACATTTAAATAATATTCAAATCTGTTAATATCATGATATTTTAGTATGAATATAAAAAAATAACTTATTGTAACTCATTATTAATATTTTATATATGAAATATAAATTTGAAAAATTTATAAATAATTAATCTATTTTTTCAATATTACTTATTTTAAAATTTAATTTAAATATATAATTTAAAATATAACAAATATAAATTTAAACATATAATATTATATATTTAAATTAAATTTCAACAAGAAAATATTTATATATCTGTTTAGTATTATTTTATTATTCCAAAAATACTTTTCACCCAAAAACAGTTTTTTGAAAAAGATTAAAAAAAAAGCCTCCTTTTCAATTGTTATTTATTTATTACTAAAAACACCGAAAAGATTTCATTTTATTTCTTTGATATTTTCAGAGATTAAAAATTAAATCCAAGAAGGACACTTGCATTCGACCTTATTGCACAAAAAAGGGATGGCTGGGCCTATATAATACTGAAAGCCCAAAATGAAGAACATAAAAACATTTAAAACACCGACCACAGTAGGAATCGAACCCACGACAAACGCGCTAATCCACTGCGCTATGCGATCCTTACATGTTGATTTTTGAACAATATCATTATTTCATTAAATACACAAAGAAAAAAAAACCTCTTTTTCCATTGTTATTTATTTATTACTAAAAATACCGAAAAGATTCATTTTATTTATTTGATATTTTCCGAGATTAAAAATTAAATCCAAGAAGGACACTTGCATTTGACCTTATTGCACAAAAAATGAAGCCCAGAAAAACACTAAAACATCGACCACAGTGGGAGTCGAACCCACGACCTTTTGATCCGAAGTCAAACGCGCTAATCCACTGCGCTATGCGGTCCTTACATGTCTTTTTTGCAATATTGTTTTTTTAATATAACTTGTCAAGATTATTCCCTGTATGTAATTTAAATTCAACTTTGCTTGTGATGGTTAATCGAATTATTCTTCAGCTTTATTTATTTGCTTATTTATTTTTACTAAAGACGTATAAAATTTGAGGAAAATTGTTAATCGAACTAGGAATAATATCTCGTTGTCCTACTTATCAAAATGAGAACTGTCCATACGGTTTGATGGGTTTTAGTACGGTTATGCAATTTTATGTGTTATTATTACTTAGTTTGAAACTATATATGTTTTATTATACTTTTTGAAAAGTGAGAATTTATTTCTTATATTTATATTTTTAAAATTTTAAATATTTTATTTTTGAAATTTTAAAATTCAGATCCAATTATTAATACTGTTAAAATTTTTTATTAAATTGGTTACTGTAAGACTTTGAAATAAAAAAAATTTCTCACTTAATAATCATGTAATTAAAAAAAATGTTATAATAACATTAATAGTTTGACCTAAGTATAAAAAAAAACAAAGACTTAACCTATTATTTATTATATGTTATTTTTTAAATACATCCTTATATTATAAAGAGGTAAATTTCATGTGCGTACGTATATGATAATATTTTTAATAACTTGCTTCGTTTGCATGCCACTAATGATGTCTTTTTATTCAAAATGCAACATACAAAATACCTGGTTAAGATCCTAATTTGTAAACATTCACTGTAATAGGTTTTAAGGTACAAGAAGAAACGCCTTCAGGGTACTAAACTAGCTCTAATCCTTGCAAAATACCTGGTTAAGATCCTAATTTGTAAACCTTCACCTTTCATCACAACAAACAGCCTAAATTCATTTCCTATAATACTTTCAGAAATTTAGTATGATAAATTTTTATGTCCACTTATTTCCTGTTCGAACCATCAAACTTGTGATGGGGAACCAGAACATAAAGGACATGGCGGGTCACGCCTGTTCTCGAAACTTGTTCTCCCTTCCAAACAATCTGCATGATATGCATGCCCACAAACTAGAACTGCCACGACAGAGAATTCAGCAGAAGCCAGGGTATTTCCGAGAAAATACGGTTTCCGTCTCAGATGCTTTTGGCATAGGCCACAAATCATCTTCATCTTGTCAGGTGATACTGAATCCGTCACCAACAAACTGGACCTAATCCTTTCAGGTCTGCCGAACGCTTTTTGTCTACCATCTGTAGAAGTTGGGAGACTTTAGTTAGCATGGTAAAACATAAACCAGAATGAAACACTTAATTTTGGCTATGAAATCTCGATATCTTGTTTTACCATTTACGCAACAATTTTGATAAGATAAAAGATTCATTCACACTATCACATGCTATGGAAACAAACAGATTCATGGCATGAAAACCAATGAAAGATGCATGTAACCTGATTGGCGTCCAGGCTCTTGGCTGGAATCAGTGAACTTGAACGACAACCTCTCATCATGTAAAAGACTAATCTTGGCACGAGAAGTCGATGGATTAGAATGGTTGCCAAAGTTTTGGAATTGGTAATGCTGGTCATAGTAACGGCGTGATCGTTTTGAAAAATTCGAACGCCCAAAATTGTAATGGCGTTGACCAACTGAAGAGTTGGGATTTAGTAGCTTCGTTGAACTATCTCCAACATCCATGCCAGCATCCAAATTGAATGAAGGCTATAAAACAAAGAGAGATAAAAAAATCAATAAACTATTGCAGAACATTCAGTTGACAAAGAAATGGACAAAGAAATGGAGGGGCAAAAACATTATTATATCCAAGTAACGAATGAGGAAAAGGACAAAACCTCGTTGGATAATAACTCCGTTCCCGATGAGCATGGCATGTCTGCTGCAATGTTTAATAAAGAGCACAACCATTATTCATATTCTTAACCGTTAGCATTATAAAGACGAAGAATTTTTTGCATTTTCACAATATCAGATTATAAAGCTGAAGATAAACCAATCTATTGCACGGACATATTTCATCTACCAAGATGATCACCAAATTCTCATTATGACCACAGCAAGGTAGCAAAAGAAACGTATTGAACCACCTTTTCTAACCCGAATGGATGTGCATCAGCTTAATAACATATATAGAAGACCTAAAGGTTGAAGACTATAAAACTGAGGTTCAGTCGGTCACAACTCAAATTTAATGATCCTCTGAACAGGATGGTGGTTAAGCACAAAAGCTTAATATTCATGGGGTCTTCAAATATCTAGATGATACTGCATACGATCGCTCAATCTAATAGGTCCTGCGTTTAGTAAATAAGATGTAAAACAGCTTCCAATCAAATGAAAAAGAAAATATATAGATATTAATGGTAGACCGCAAAATTTTCCATCAATCTTCCTTGCAATACCTGTTAAGATTGGGCATAGTTTGCAATGTTTATATACAGAAATCTCCTAAGTTTCACAACACCATGAAGGTTTGTATGATCAAAATAAAATACAACACTTCCGTAACGTAAAAGCGCAAAGAAGCCGGACGAACCTGTGTTCATCCGGAACATTCTAGGCGGGGAACAGACACGAAACATTCTAGCCCTGGTTTCTGATATCATTTTTTCATAGCTAAAACTCCCCTAAAGGCCAAGAACTTTATCAACAAAAGTAACCATTGAAGAGACATACAAGAATATGATTTTCCGACCTACTTGATACCATATATGAAACTTTTTTTTTCTCTTCAAAGCTCATAATTCATAGAATCCCACAACACTCCAAATCAAATAGCATCAAAAAGCAAGCATTAATAATGAGGATAATAAACAATTCAAGAAATTAAAACCATGTAACCAACAGAGAAAATAAGAAGTACACACCCAGATCAAATATTGATGAACAATTGAATAAAACCTTGACCCAACAAACCAGAAAAATTAACAAAATTAAAAGAGAAAGATGAAAAATTAAGATGGCGGCATACCAAATTTCGAACATTTTTCATTTACCTAAAACTTCAAAAAAAAAAAAAAAAAAGTTTCAAACTTAGATTGGAACAAAATTAAAAATAAATAAATAAACGTACCCGAAGAAGAAGGAAGGTGGAGATTATGATGATTCAGATGTTGGGAACTTGCCCTTCTCTTTCCCATTTTAATGACTTCAAATTGAGACCAAAAAGAAAACGAAACGAAATATAGTAAATTATCCAAAATTAAAATGACAGAGGAAGTTCTTTCGAGGACACTGAACAGCCAAAGTAAACATTAACCCCAAAAGCTTTTTTTTCTAAAGGATATTTGGGTTCTGGGAACTGTACGGTCAGTATGATTTTGTATGAAACAATGGGACAGCCAGCAATTTTATTTGGGCTTCTTCTTTTTTTTTTCTCTAAGGGTGTTTTGTTTCGTGAGAGATTATAGGAAAGTGTAAGAATATGAACAAAACAACACATGCATTTATAAGTTTGGATGTTTAGCCAAAAATTAACTCTTAGTGTTTGTTTTAAAATTTAAAAAATTAAATATATTTGAAAAGGGTAAACTACACACAAACCTTTAATAAATTTATATTTTAGTCACCTAATTTTAAAATTTAAATCATTTAAAAGATTTCATTAAAATTACTGAAATATTAATGAAACAATAATAAATAATCTATTAACAGTTAACGAAATAAAACTTTTATATTTCAAAATTAATTTTCATTCCAGTACGGATTAATTGTATATGTTAGATATAATATATTAAAGTTAATTTTTAAAACTATTTTTTTCACAAATATTGTAAAATAGTATAAAATATTTTATATTGTATATTATTTAAATATTATATTTTAATACTATAACAATAAATAATAAATATTATTATCGTATAAATATTGTTTAAAATTTTAAAAATTGTATAAATAATGTTCTGTGCAATTTTTTTAAATAGATAATATGTTTCTAAACTATTATTACTTATTTTAAAAATTATAATAAGTAGTTTCTATATTAATTGTAAGCTTACATAGTATTTGAATGGAAAATGAAGGGTTGTAAATTTCTTTTCCTCCAGTAGGGAGGTAGAATCTCTCCCTTGTGCCAACTCTAGCGTTGGGAGGATTACTTTTTTATTTTTTTCGAAAATATTTGCCTCCCTAAAATGAGAATCAAAGCATATTACAATGAGTTGTATTTGTACACGTGGCTGTAATTAGTACCACCTGTTTTTTCTTGTCCTTTTGTCCTTAGAGAAGTCGATAATTATAATTAGACTCTTAATTTTGCAGGACACTCTTAAATTATTGACTTTGTTTGAATTGAGTGTGTAAATTATTTTTTGATTCGTCCGATTATTTAAACTTTAACTCTGTTATTGAAGCAAGTATTTGGTGTTAGAGTTGGTAATAAAAAGTTTGAACCAATAAAAGTATAACACGTCACCACTCCTTTAAATTAATATTTAAGAAAAAAGAATTATATTAATATTAAATTAAAAAAAAAAAAAACACCTCCTTTCCCCTCACCCCATCCACCCTTGTCCCTCTCTCCATCTTCAAATCTACTAATTGTATTTAAAGTAGCATAATCAAAATTTAGATGGTCAGGTGAACCAAAAAATAGTTTGAAGTACTTAACTCAAAGAAAGCCAATAATTTAAGGACCTTTTATTGAATTAGGCTTAAAATTAAGAAAGATGGTATTAGAAATCTAAACTTTCTTAATAAATGCGAATATGATGCTCATTTGGGTGTAAAGTCGACGGAGGCCGGAACCAACACGGGCTTGGATCATTAATAACAATACCTGGTTTGGATCCAATAGAAACTCTGCTGTATTTCTTTTTATATATTGTAATGGAAGTCTGACTAAGCGGGTGTTATGGTTTATTTAAATTATTTTAATTCTCATCAAAAGATTAAAAGGGAGTGTTATTTTCTTAATTTTTATTTATAACGTTTGAATTTATTTTATGTTGTTCAACAAGTTTGAATTTGATTAGCGGAAGAGGAGATCATGTTTAATTTGTAAAATGACGGGAATATCAAAATTTCGGCTGTCACATCATATTTGAGATAATTAAGAGACAGAAGGTCCAGATTGAAGGTAGAAAAGAGACGCCTTTTTTTCTTTTTTATCTTTTTCGACTGCCAATAAGAAGGGTTGAAAATCGGAACCACTTAAAAACTATCATGTCTTTGTACTTTTCCGAAATAGTGGACCCACATATTACGTGTTTTTAGTTTCACGACCCAAACCGAATGTACCTTTTTTGATTCGCACGATGTCCAAATGAAAGCTAGCTATCAGCCATTATGTTGGCTAAATAAGTCCAATATACTAATTTTTTTGTATCCGCTTTAAAAATAATTAGAAAAATAGATCAATTTCAAGAAAATTTTCTTATAAATTGTAATTTTTTACTTTAATATAATTATTATTTTTGGTTGAATAGTTAAATGTTGTTGATTTAATTTTAAGTTTCAAGTTTAATTCCTTTTTTTATTTATATTTTTATTTTTATTTTTATTTCTATTTCGTGTTGTTTTAAGCTTATTTTTTTATTCAAATGATTGATTGAATTTTGTATTTTTATAGTAAATGTTTTTTTTTTCTAATGCGAGAGGGAATCGAACTTGAGACTCAAAAATAAAACCATCAATATTTAATCATCCGATCAAATAAATTGATTGTATTAAAAAAAATTAAAAATTGCAACTTAAAAAGAAAGTGCGTCCAACTAGGAGAACTTTCTTAACACGTGTAAGGAAAGTTCATCCAGCTAGACGCGCTTTCTCTCAAAATGACTTATTTCCTTAATTATTTTTAAAATCGACCTAAAAAGCTAAATAAAAATAAAAATTAACATATGCATGCCTTATTTAGCCCATAATATTACCAAATGAACACCAAATCTGACGTGGAATAAATGTCACAATTATTTACATACAAATTTAATTTTATTGTACTTAATTAGGTTTAACTCAATCGAATATTTTATTTCTAAATTAATATATCTATGGAAGAAAGAGGTTGGTCGTGCCGAATACAACCTTAAATTTATTGTTGAAGCAAAAGGCATTTATATTTTAAATCACTCTTCTCTAATGTAAATGCTTAGTCTTGGTAGGAGGCATCTTTGATGGAGTTATCTTAATTAGTATGGAGTGTTCTGATCGTTAATAAGTTGTTTTAAAAAAAATCCTAATTATAATTTACTTTTCTGTCTTCTAAAATTGATTTATAAACTGCCAATAATGTATTATATTTGTTGTACTATAGTTTTTATAGCATTTGTAAAATGGTTGGCAAATGAATCACCACATAATATTAGCCAAAACTAACAGGCTGGCCTTGGATCCCCATCACCACCACAAGCTTTAATGATTTTACTTCAGTTTTTGCCTCCAGTAAAAGCAATAGCTTTGTTAAAGTACAAATATCCCAAAATAGGAGTTCCTACTTTGTGATGGGCCGACAAAGGTCCCACGGTTAGATTTTTTATTTTAACCTTTTATTAAATATCGATCGTAACAATAATAAAAAAAAATTTAATTTTCAACGACGATAACAAATATTTATCATTTTATACGTATTTTAAATTTGAATTGCGCTGATCACATTTAAAAAAAAATCTTTTAATTTTTTATTTTCTGTCACATAAAAAAATATTCAACTTCTTATTATTTAATCCAATAAAGATGGTCCCAGTAAGTAAATAGGTAGCAGTCATGACAACTCAATCCCAACCCAGCTTCCCTTTAATTTATTCAAATTCATAAATTGTCCAGCATTTTATTATGGTGGTGAGTAATAGTATGTCTACCCATTGTCTCTTGTTTTTATATACCGGAATGACAATACCCTTAATTTGCAATCTTCCAATATTCAATTTGCCACCCAATACTATAATTTTTTTTGCTAAGATACACTACTTCAATTTTATCAACCCAATTTTATGCCAAAGCTTGTAATGTAATCTTTAATGTATATTCAAACATAATAGAATAGTTGAATAAATGTGTAATTATTAGGGTAGTTATTACGGAATAATTGATTGATAAAATGTAATTATATTGTAATTTATTATGCATGTCTCTTCATGTCATGTTTGGTGTAATTACACAGTTAAATAATTAATATTTTAAAATATTGTAAAAAAATATTAACACAATAAAAAATTTTTAAACAAGTAACAAAAATTAAAATCAAATCATCATATATATTGTGATAGTCCAAAAAGGTAATTGACAATATGATTACTAATAAAAATAAACATCATATAAATTTTTATCTAATTATTTTAATGTTCTGTATTTGTTGGGTTATTCCCTCTTTAATATTTAACACGAGCTCATTTTCATCAAATGTTGGTTCTCCCAAACCCACCTATAAATAAAGCTATGAAGTATGCTCCGTGCTAGTACGACTTAATTTATTTTTTTTATGCTATATTAAAGTGATGTTAATATGATAAATATTTTTTTAAAACAAAAAATGTCCTCTAACTACATTTTGGAGTCTTGATGGTTTCAAATTAAAGAGTTTATGATTTGGTTCTTCCAATAAACCCACTTATATATAAATTCATATTCTCCTGCATTAACAACAATCTTCATATCAATCGAACTAAAACTCAATCGGTAAAAATAATATAAATTTACAATATATAATCTTTATAATTTTTTTTAATAAAGCGTCCAATAACATTCATAGCACTTCCCATGAATAATGTAATTTTTTTTGTCATAACTTTATAAAGTGATTTTTTTTACAAATAAATTATGATAAAAAAAACCATAACAAATTTTACGAATAAGCATATTATTTTTATAATATATAACATTGATCAATTATGCCACTAGCCATAGTTTTTTAATAAATAAATATATTATAATATTTTTATAACATCTATAATAAATTGTTACCATAATTTTAAAAAATTTAAGATTTAAAAAATATTTTTTGCTATAATAAAAAGGGCATGAATTATTTTTATAATATCACTTTTAAAATTCATGATAAAATAAATTTCTAATCATAATCATCTTAAACAATTACACATGTTTATATTTATAACATAAAAATTTATAACTTAAACTTGTAAAAAAACATTTTTAAAAATTTTAATTTGTGTGTAATTGCATGCGTAATTATTCCGATTCTTATCATTTCTTTAAAAATTGAAGGTTTCAATTACGCTCAAATTCATCAATTACAATAGTTTACGTAATTACAATAAATTACACGACTTTCAAACTAAAAGTATTACACATTTAATTTAGAAAGTGATTATAAAAATGAATAGAAGTAAATATTATATTAAAAATAATTACTTTCGTGAAGATAAGTGTCAGAATGCCAGTTCAGATACTGAGAGGATTAAAAAATGTACCTACCTAAAGTCCAATTAATTATTCCTAACTGGACTAAACCCGATTATCGTATGGTTAAGAAAAGCATCCTATTTTTGGATCAAATCTTAAGTCTGAATATCATTGCTCCTGGCATTGGTGGAGTGACTGAACTTGTTCAATGTTGGTTAGCACTTTAGCGTGCTTTTAAAAGGTTCCAGAATTTGGGAACCATGTGCTTTAATTTATATATACATTTCAACTTAAGCATTGATCATTTTTATGGGTGAATTATTTTATACATACTTATAATTGAAGTAATCACATGCTCACAACCAGGTATTTTAAGCTTATTTCTATCTACTCCAGAATTGTTTCCATTTGGCTTACATTATTTTTCTTCATAATATCAGAATTTAAGATCGTCTTTTAAAAGAAATATAGGTTAAACCGTAGTATTATATTTCGATACTCTTTTGTGGAAAAGAAACTTTCTTAATTTAAACCCAACATATTTTAGCACTATTTGGATTAAAAACAGTGAAAGAAAAAACAACGGAGAAGAGTGAGAAATTTAAAAAAATCTCGTTTGGATAATTAAAATTAACGAAAGTAGAGTAATTCTAATAATTTCTTATTTGGATAAACAATGAAATGGAAAGGAAATGGTTAATTACAATTATAACCTTTTCATTAAACTATTTATAAAAGAAACAGAAGACAAATCTTTTGTTTTACTCGCCTTTTCTTACATTTCTCCATAATTGGGGTAAATAAGATTTTTAACATTTAATGGGAAGTAAAGGATACTCGATTTCTTTTACTTTTCGTATCTTAAATTATCAAGTCTATCTAAACAAAGAAAAGAAGGATCTTTTCTTTTACTGTCCTTTCTCCTCCCACCTTCAATTCATTTAAAATAAACTTTTATTTTTTTATTTGCAAAATCATTCAATAATTGAATTTATATGTACCGATTGAATCTTAACTTGATGAGTACGGATATTATTACTAGTATAGGAAGACGTGAGTTTGAATACGCTGAAACGTATTATCTTTTTATTTAAAGGTTGAAGAGAAATTATAAATAATTATAAACATTATATTAAAAAAATATGATAAAAATCCATAATAAAATTGATGTTAAAAATAATAATTAAATTAAGATGTACACGTATTATGTGTTATACCTAATATTATAATTAGTGTAATTTCACTGTCATAGAGAGTTATAAAATCGAGGATGAAGAGAAGTATATTCAATTTTTTAAATATAAAATCGAGGATGAAGAGAATTATATTCAATTTTTTAAATAAGTAATTCTGTAATTATAATGATATAAAAGTAATAATGAAATTTATCCAAAAATTTTAATTATCGATAAATAAACTTTTTTCGAAAGAATGTGGTAATTAAACATTAAAAGTAAAGATAAAATTATAGCCTTAATTACCCTTCAAGCGATTTCTATATAAAATTATTTTTAATGCATTACTGTTTGGATTGAATTAAAAGAAGAGAAAATAAAGGAAAGTATGGAAAAATAAGACTCTTTTTTTTTTGGGGGGGGTTTGGACACATATTTAAGATCTCAACAATCAACAAAGTGGAAAAATAATTTCGACCAAAAAAAACAAAGTGGAAAATAATTTAATTAAAAAAAACCTCGATTTAAGGTAACAGGCAAAAGCATCAGGTGAGATGCTTTTGTGATCAAAAGTATATTAAGAACCCTAGTTTAAGGTGGTTTAAAATAAAGCCAAATGGAATAAACAAAGAAACAGGGATTGGTGCAAAAACAGATTAGATTGGAAGAGTGGGTCCACGGAGTGGTGCTTGGTGTTGGCTAGGAAGCTGCCATCCACTTTGGGTGAAGCGTCCCGATCTCATCTTCACCGTCTGATTATAGGTTTCTTTTTTATTATTTATATTTTTTGAATTCGTCTATTTGGATTTGGTGCATAATGTTGACAGACGGTTCGGTCGGGCTATGATCCGATTTTAAATTTGTTTTAAATACAAGGGATAATATTATTTATCCTCTAAATGATATTTATACTTTTTATTTTATTTATTTTGATACCTAAATTTGATAACTAGATTTTTAAACTTAAATCTCGTCAAGATTTAATAATGTGATCATTGTTCTTGCAACATAATTAGATTGGTTGATTGGATCGAAAACCAACCAATTTACTGGTAAAAAGGTTAAACCGATTAAATAAAAAACTACTTGAAACTAGTCAAAATAAAAAACTAGGACAAAGGTTGAACCAGTTTAAATTTTTGTTTAATTTTTTTAATTTTATTATTTATTTATTTATTGTTGGTATCACGCAATCACCGATTAAATCAATAACTAGTGATTTGATCGATTCAATTATTAATCTGATTATTAGAATATTGTATATAATACTATTAAAGTATATCATGACATCACTTGAAAATTTAAAAAAATTTACATAGAATTCAAGATGATGATGTGGTACTATCTTAAAGTGTCACATCATCAAACATTTATATTTTTCAAGTCCAATGACCAAAATGAATTTACTATCCTCAAATATTTTTATTTTTCAAAGTTTAATGATTCAACTTCTGGAGTTAAAATTTTCCACAACTAATGTAACAAATAATTATTTTACAATTATTATCATTAATTTTAACTATTTTATAATTTTTTAAATACATTCATAATTATAAATTTTATAATAATTCAATTAAAAAATATAAAATTGGAATTTGTTTATATTTTACAAATTTTAACGCCCATTTTACATTTTTTTAATGATTTTTTTTTTTCCATTTAGTTTCACTTGGCTTTGATGATTTGCTACCAAATGTACATTTATTGGCAAGGCTTCTCAAGTTTACATATTTTTTTAGTATAGTGTATTGACTTGATAGTTAAGGTAGTTATCGTTTTAGATGTTATTTAAATTTGAGTCGCGTTAATTATATTACTGTTAATACTTTATCTTTTTCCTACAATTCACCCAAAAAAATTGATAAAAAAATTATCTTTTGAATTATTTCTTAATTCTTTAAAGATTTTTTGTGTATGTGAAGAATGACCAGATTGTTATTGGTTAATATTATTTTTTAGACTTGATATTTTAAATACTGCTTTTGATTAAAAAAACATTGAAGGAAGAATATGATAATTGGAATGCACTTCAATAACCAGTTTACAAATAAAACTAATACAAAATAAAGAAGGCTTATTTAACAAATTAATACTTAAATATATTTATTTTCTCTAGATAGTTATTAATAAATTTGTTAATTGAGTCTTAACTCAATTGCATGAGTATTATTGTCAATGTAGGAGCACATGAGTTTGAATGCACTGAAACGCATTATTTTTCTATTTATGAGTTGAGGGGTTATGACTAACTCAATTATATAATAACGGATGGAAAAAAAAGCCACATAAACACTGAGCATTGATCGACATTGATCAGTTAATTTTTAATTTGAATATTTTAATTATTTGTATTTTAAATAATTATATTTTTTATATTATATACTTTATATAATATAAAAATAAAATTTAATTATTTTGAAAATATATTTAAATATTATTTTAAATACTGAAATATTTTTCTTTTTTCTAATATTTATATAATGGTTGGACATTTCGAATAACATAATAAATATCACTTCCGACAAAATAAAAGGAAACAAAAAATGAAAAAAAAAACTGATTTATCCGTAAAAATAAATAATATTAACCACTAAAAAAATGAATTTTTACTTATCTATTAAAAGTATTTATTGATTAATAATAGTTGTTTATTGCTATTTTGCGTTTATATGTGATGTCAAATATCAAACCCCATATATAATTGCCTACGCTTAGTGGCTAAAAATATGAGTCAAAATTTTATTTAAATCGACCCAAATGTATAAATGTTTATTCCAAATTGTTTAGGTTGGCATATTTATTTGGTACATCTCATTTTTTTCAAGTAGGAAATGTTATTTGATGAATAGGTCATAATTTTAGTTTAATTTATCAATATTTTTCATTTAATATTTTAAACTTTGATTTTTTATTTATTAAAAATTTAAATATAAACAACTAAAATAGTTTAATAATTATAAATTTATTATATTTAACTTTCCTATGATATAAATTATATAATATAAAATAAAACCAATTATATTAGATAAGCTTGAGTCTTAAATATCAAATCCCACACATATTTATTTTCAAATAATCCTAAATTTTGTTTAAACTCAAATTTCAAAATAGATTTTTTTTTAATATATTGGTGTGATTACATGGTAGTATCTGTTTATATTTTTTTAATCATTTGACAAAGCATATACACCTTGCACACACAAGCGCTCGAATCCGAGACTCTTAGGATGAACAACATCATTTTTTTCACTGAAACTATTTGTTGAGTTCAAAATAATATATATATTTTTAAATCCTTTCAAATAACAAATAAACCTCTCAATTAAATCAATCCACCATCTAATTAAAAAACAACTTTATTTTTAATAGAATTGAAATAAATATTTATAAACAAAAATATTCATCCAGCAAATAATTAAACATAATTTTGATTTAATAAATAAACATGCGTGAATATAAAATCAAATAATTCAAAAACCACACATACGTAGGACACGATTCATTTGTAAAATTAGTAGTACAATAACAACAACTAGTGCGAGATTACATTATGTTAACACGAAATTCTGGATTCAATGTATGTTAATTTCCTTTTACCCTGTTTTTATTTTATTACAATTTTGGAAAGTAATAATTGGAAAAAAATGAAAGAAGGAAAATAAAATCTTTAATTTCACAAAATTCCTTCCATAAATTTTAGTTTCCACTTTCCACCGCAAACTTTTGGTGTATATAAACACTCACTTATCCGCCATTTTTTCATTCTCTCATTGAAAAACAATTCACGCTTTATCTCTCTCCCCCGTCGGTCATAACTTCGCATTTCGTGGTCTTTGAGAATGGGGGCTTCTATTTTATCAGATCTCGGAACTGAGATCTTAATTCCAGTTTGCGCCGTCATTGGAATTGCCTTTTCTCTCCTACAATGGGTTCTCGTTTCCAAGGTGAAGCTCTCTCCTGGTCGAGACCCGGGTTCTCCTAGAAACAACGGTGCGGGTGGAAAAAATGACTACGCCGATTACCTTATCGAAGAAGAAGAAGGACTTAATGATCATAATGTTGTTCTTAAATGTGCTGAAATTCAAAGCGCCATCTCTGAAGGTTGTTGCTCTCGTCATTTTTCATTTTTTTTTCTTTTCAGTGCATGAGATCTGTTTTTTTAATATTCTTTCTATTTGGTATGTTTTGGTTTTTTTTATATTGGGTTTCCGTGAATGTTTTTGGGGGTTTTTTTGGCCCGTTTGCGTGTTCGAATTAGTTAACTGAAATGGTTGTTTTGACAAAAAATGAAACCTTTTTTTCTTGTGAAATATTTTGGTTTGTTTTGTTCTTCAAGTTTAGATCTTTTGTTTCACATTGTGTTTCATCAAATTTTTGCTTGATGGAGTTTTTTGTTTTCGGTTTCTCTGCAAATGTTTTGTGATGTTTTATGAATTATTACGGGGCAGAAGAAAGACTTTTGGAGCACGAGCTTTGTGTTTCTTCATGTTTTTCTATGTTAAAAGTGTTTGTATTTTTTAATTGAAAAAAGCCAGATATTTGCTCTTTTATATTGAAAAGCCATGAAAAACTACAGCATCTGCAAGTTGTCTTCGTATAGAATAGGTGCTTCAATGAATCTTAAGTTTAGACCCCACGTATTTATTTATTACATCTCTCTATCATCATCGATTTAGTGTTTTTTTTTAGTTTTAGGTTTTGTAGCACATGGTGTATTGAAATGGCATTGAAGAACTTTGGACATTTGCATATAATTGCCTACTAACTATGTGAAACCCTTATTTCCTATTGATTTATCAGCAGATTGAGAATTTATGGAAGAATGAATGTTGATACCTCCCGGGATTGCTTGTTTGTTGTTTATATATATATATACAAGATCTTGTTTATTTTACTTTTTGTTGAATTTGTAGCAGATCTGGAAGTCTTACTTTATATGGAGCATGAATTAAGTTTCAGTGAACAGAACTCTTAAGTTTGTTCATTTTGAAAGCCTTAACAAAGACATACACGTTGGTTGATTTAATTATACTTTTGTCTGAAATATTTATAATAGTAAAATCTGACTTAAGCTAATGATGCACTATTTCATGATTTGATATGCTCAACACTCTATTTCAGTTTTGGAAAGTGAGATGCTTTTGAATGGTTTCTATGCTTCCAAGGTTGTAATACAATGAATTACTTTCTTTTGGACCATTTCCTGGTTTGTTTTTGGGTTTTGAGAAACTTAATTTTTTTTTCTTAATAATTTAATGTTACTGTTGTTGAAATGCATTTTCTATGTCAACAAAAATGTTGTATAACAAGTGCAATTAGTTTTCTGTTGGAGGCAATTATTTCAATTCTATCTGTTATGTCATTGTTTTTGGTAATTTGTTGAAGAAGCATGGATGGTATTAAGAAAATTTTAGCTTGTAATAGAGACAATGTCACAAAAATATTCTTTTGTTACAAAAGATTACTGGTATGTCTAGTTGCTCTGTGTATTGCCTTTTCTGTTGACACTTTTGGAAAGACTTTCCCAGTTAGCTAATTTTTGGATTTATGAATTTACAGGGGCAACCTCGTTTCTTTTCACCGAGTACCAGTATGTTGGCATTTTCATGGTTGCTTTTGCAATCTTGATTTTTCTCTTCCTTGGTTCAGTAGAGGGTTTCAGCACAAAGAGTCAGCCTTGCACATATGACCAATCTAAGATTTGCAAGCCTGCTCTTGCCACTGCTGCATTCAGCACAATATCTTTCTTACTTGGTGCTGTCACTTCAGTTGTTTCTGGCTTTCTTGGAATGAAGATTGCTACCTATGCAAATGCTAGAACCACCCTGGAGGCAAGAAAGGGAGTTGGAAAGGCATTTATCACTGCATTTAGATCTGGTGCCGTCATGGGTTTTCTTCTTGCTGCAAATGGCCTTTTGGTGCTTTACATTGCCATCAACTTATTCAAGATCTATTATGGTGATGATTGGGGTGGTCTTTTTGAGGCGATCACTGGTTATGGGCTTGGAGGTTCATCCATGGCTCTTTTCGGTAGAGTTGGTGGAGGCATCTACACCAAAGCAGCTGATGTGGGTGCTGATCTTGTTGGCAAGGTGGAAAGGAACATTCCTGAGGATGACCCTAGAAACCCAGCTGTAAGTAACATGTATCTACAGCTATTTTATAGCTCCATAAATTCTAAATATGAGTTCTGGTTCCTCATCTTGGGTTGTAACTGAGTTGCTCCCATGTTTTCAGGTGATTGCTGACAATGTTGGGGATAATGTTGGTGATATTGCTGGAATGGGATCTGATCTTTTTGGTTCCTATGCTGAATCATCTTGTGCTGCACTTGTTGTTGCTTCCATCTCTTCTTTTGGCATCAATCATGAGTTCACTCCGATGTTATATCCTCTCATCATAAGTTCTGTTGGTATCATTGTTTGTTTAATCACAACCTTATTTGCAACTGATTTCTTTGAGATCAAGGCTGTTAAGGAAATTGAGCCATCATTGAAGAGGCAACTTATCATATCCACTGTTCTCATGACTATTGGAATCGGGGTTGTTAGTTGGGTAGCTCTTCCATCTTCCTTTACCATTTTCAACTTTGGAGATCAGAAAGTTGTCAAGAACTGGTAAGCACTTGGTGTTTCTTTTAGACAAATATCAACAATCATATGATTGCATTAGAATGAGTGTTTAACATTGAGTTTCTTCTGCAGGCAACTATTCTTATGTGTTGCTGTTGGTCTTTGGGCTGGTCTAATTATTGGTTTTGTAACCGAGTACTATACCAGTAACGCATACAGGTATCTAGCCTTGATGGTGCTATTTTTTTCCTTGACTCATCCTCTATTCTTATTGATTTTAACACTTCCTGTGCTTTATCATGTAGCCCTGTACAAGATGTTGCTGATTCCTGCAGAACTGGTGCAGCAACTAACGTTATTTTCGGCCTTGCATTGGGTTACAAGTCTTGCATCATTCCTATATTTGCTATTGCAGTCAGTATTTTTGTTAGTTTTAGCTTTGCTGCTATGTATGGCATTGCTGTTGCTGCCCTTGGAATGCTGAGCACCATAGCTACTGGACTGGCTATTGATGCATATGGTCCTATCAGTGACAATGCTGGAGGTATTGCTGAGATGGCTGGCATGAGCCACAGAATACGAGAGAGAACGGATGCTCTTGATGCTGCTGGAAACACCACTGCTGCTATTGGAAAGGTTTGTTATTTGTTTTTTTTTCCTTACTTGAGCACTGGGTTTGTTTTCTCATTTTATTTGATTTGTGGCATATCTGTTCTACATAACAAGTTCTAATGCAGGTTTATTTGTTTTGGTTGACACTGATGTCTTTGGTAAAGTGTTGCATTGGTCCATTGAAGGACCTTGTATTTGCTTTTCATGTCCTAATATTTTACTTTAATTTAGTTGAATTCTAAGAGTTATTCGGGATCTTGTTTTCAGAGCATCTTGTTTCCTTTAAAATTATTTGCACCATGAGTATTTTTTCTTTGACCAGCTATGATTTTTTCTGTAGTTTCTAACTGTGAGAACTAGTTTTCATACGAAGATATTCATTTGAACATTGCATTTCTTTCCAGGGTTTTGCCATTGGTTCAGCTGCCCTTGTGTCCCTTGCCCTCTTCGGTGCTTTTGTGAGCCGTGCTGCTATTTCAACAGTTGATGTATTGACCCCAAAAGTTTTTATTGGTTTGCTTGTCGGGGCAATGCTTCCTTACTGGTTTTCTGCTATGACCATGAAGAGTGTGGGAAGTGCAGCTTTGAAGATGGTTGAGGAAGTGCGCAGGCAATTCAACACAATCCCAGGTCTCATGGAGGGTACTGCTAAACCTGACTATGCTACCTGTGTTAAGATCTCTACTGATGCTTCAATCAAAGAAATGATCCCACCTGGTGCCCTTGTTATGCTCACACCCCTTGTTGTTGGGATCTTTTTTGGCGTGGAAACTCTCTCTGGTGTCCTTGCTGGATCTCTTGTCTCTGGTGTCCAGGTAATGTTAACAGTTCTAGTATTCTGTATTACCAGAGCTTTATGATTGGAATCACATGTTATAACTTACTGCATGAAATATTTCCTATAGATGGGTTCATCCTAATCTTTTCTCTGTCTTGGTAACGTTTGCAGATTGCTATCTCTGCATCCAACACAGGAGGTGCTTGGGATAATGCCAAGAAGTATATTGAGGTATCCATAATTTTACCAACTTTCATGAGTCGCTCGTTTGATTGGTGTTTCAAAACAATAGTTTTATATTTATTCTTCTGGATTTTGGTGTCGAATGCAGGCTGGTGCTTCTGATCATGCAAAAACTCTTGGTCCCAAAGGTTCAGATCCACATAAGGCTGCCGTTATTGGTGACACCATTGGTGACCCTTTAAAGGATACATCTGGGCCATCACTGAACATCCTCATCAAGCTAATGGCTGTTGAATCTCTTGTCTTTGCTCCCTTCTTTGCTACACATGGTGGGCTGCTTTTTAAGATATTTTAAGTGAAGACAAACATCAGCTACTAGTCTACCATTTCCCATACCTGTTTGTTATTCCCTTGTAATTTTCATTTTGAAGTATATTTAGGTCGTAGCACATTTTGACTCTAGAGATCATTTCCTCTTTAAGGTCATATTGGTAGTAAAAGTTTACCCTTTGTGACAATGACGTTGTTGTTGTTGTTGATGATGATGATTATGGTCAACATAGGAAAAATGTTGAAACTTGAAACCACATTGTTACTATTATTACTGTTTTGTTCAATGAAGAATGTTTTTTTGTTTCTCTGAAATTCCTGTCATGAGCTATTTTAGCGATGAATGAACACTTTGAAAGACATGAAACCACATTGTCATGGAGGAACAAGCAGTTGACCTCCGCAACATGTTTTGTCGATAGAGAACTGTCTGAAAACCCAATTGTTGGAGCAAACTAGTTAAAATAATAATGTCATTCTATACTTAAACAGTAACGATTGCTAATTTTCCAGTTGCAAAGCACTCAATGTTGATAGAAGTTTCCTTTTTTCATCAATCACATTCAGGTGGTCCCATCTCCACATGGAACTTGCAAGAAATGACCTTTCATACAACCATTTTCGTTATTAATGTCAATGTCACACCAGTAACATTAAAACTAGTTATACATTCTTTCAGACGCAGACACTTCACAACACATGCATGCATGGAAACGTGAATCTAGAAAAAAGACTTAAATCCCTAGATGATCACATACTCTATGCATGAAATTTTATTTCCTCAAGTGGTACTTTGCCTTTCTGAAAGCATTCATAGTTGAAAGGACCATAATTTTTCACATTCCTATATAACCTTGGCCTGTTTTCATCTATCAATCCTTCAACAGGTCCAATCTCCTTTTCTGGCTCTGGCTCGTTAAACATTGCTACTGATATCCTCAACTTGTCTGTGTTTGTCACCACCCTGTGAACTGGACTCTTGAAGATTCCATTACTCATTATCTGCATCAATTAACACACATTAAACTAACACTGCATTGCTTTTTCTTTTGAAGCTCTCTTATAAAGTGTAGAGATATTAGATGCAACTATGCTTAATGAGATATTACCTGCATTTGGTCACCAAGGTTGACAACAAGTGCACGAGGAATGATAGGAACTGTGATCCATTTTTCATCTTTAACAATTTGAAGGCTTTCCACTTGATCATCTTGCAATAAGACTGTAATCCCTGATCTGTCTGAATGTGGCTTCAACCCAAGAACCTTGTCTGGTCTTGTACAGGGTGGATAGAAGTTAAACCCGACTTTCATCACTGGATTGTCTCCAAACTGGTCCGAGAAACTATTCTCTTCCAAGGCAAGTGATTTCGCCATGGCCTTAAAGAGAAGATCCATCATTTGCTTTAGCTTGATGGAATATTCATGCAATATCTCTCTGCAAGATTTCAACTCATAGCTCACGGTTCTTTTAGAAACTGTAAGATCTGAACAAATCACACACTACTAGACTGCAAAACTATATTTGAGAAATATTTGCGAAACCTAGCTAATTAAGAAAGATACATGCCTGAATTTATCTGGGTTTTCTGGCCAAAGATTGAGCTTTCTTTGATTTTCAGGAAAAACCCTAAGAGACAAGCGAGCACTCCAGTCAAGAACTTGCTTTTCTGAGACTACCAAATTATGGCCATAACCCTCAGCCTCCATAGCTGCTCTGGAATACTTGTGCTTCTCTTCCTGCGGAAGTTGAAAAAATTGTTTTGCAACTCCATGGACATCGTTTAGAAATGACTTGGAAATCCCATGGCCAATAGCCTGAAACACAACACAATTTCAAGAGGAAAATGTGATTTGATATTCATGAGAGTTAAATGAAATGAAATTTCTATGATTTTTGAAGAGAGCATATATAGAACCTGGAAACATCCTCCAGAACAGAGAGCCAATCTTAGTTTTCCCAGTTCATCTTTTGAGGATGGCAGAAGACCAAGATCAATAACAGGGACTGAAAATGTGGCAGAAAGATCAGAAGAACCAATACATCCAAAACTGTCATCTTTAGCATGAAATTCTGGGGGTGGTTCATCGCCGTTCATGGACATCTCTTCAACACTTTTAGGCAAAGGAACCCCATCAAGGGAAAGAGGCATGCCGGCCATGATTGTTCTGTAACACTGAGCTCGGGTTGGCAGTGTCTGAAAAGTTCTGAATAGACAATAATAAAAATTATTAATACTAGTGGAGAAAGTAATTGAATATTATAGGAAATTAGGAAGACTTTTGAATCTAAGAAAATTATTTAAAAAATGTATTAAATTGTAAAGGTGTGAGAAGAGTTGGACTGTAGTGTAAAAAATTGAAACAAGAAAAGATTAAAGTAAATCAATGAGAAAAAGAGGAAGAACTTAAAAGGATAAATTTACCATGATATTATATGAAATTGTGGATGGAATTGAAAGTTAATGGCTACCACTGCTTTCTAATGATGATGATAAATTATAACACTCCAAACTTAACCTAGAATTCGATTGTTTGTATGAAACTTAAAATTTTCAAAATTTAATTATTAGTGTTATTATTTGGAAAACAATTATTTAAAATCGAGACATTTGTGAAGTTTATTATAATGCTAAAAGATCTCGTTATAAGTCTTTAAATAAAGATTTTATAATATTTATATTTATTATTTTAAAATAATTTTGATAAAAAAAAAAAACATATACATTATATACATTAGAGGAGACAATAGAGTAAAAAAGGGATCAAGAGTATGAAATGTATGTCGACTACAAAAGAAGGGAAAAAAATCTCCCTAATTAAGGCAAGAAAGAGCTGGACGGCAAGACCATGTATCACATGGCAATTAAATATTAAAAAATGGGATGTTACGTAAATATTAAAAAATGATGGAAGAAGAAGAAGATTTGATTAATTAAATATTAAAAAAGAGATGATGGAAGAAGTTGATGATTTGATCAATTTTCTTTTATCATGAAACCATGTTTTTTTATTGAGAAGACAGATAGAAAATTACAAGCTAAAAAACAAAGGACCTGTAAAGATAACCAAAATGGTACATAGGCTACAAAGGTCGATGCTTGAAAAGGCTAAAATCAAGATGAAACGACGAGAAAACTATTAATAATAAGAAAAAGAAAAACCCTAACGAGGTATTAAATATTTAAAAAATGATTGTAGAAAAATAAAAACGAAGGCCTTCACTATCTTTCCTTATAATCGGTATCTACCTCTCTCCATGTTTCTCAAGTTTCCATTTCTTTCATTTTAGTCCCCCCACCATTTTCAACTCTTTCCAAACTTTAAACCCTAAAATTTCTTCATAAATTTTTAAGGAAGTCATAAGAGAATCTTCATGGCAAGCCAAGTTTTTTTTAGGAGCTAAGTAGAATATGTATTTGAAGTGAGAAAAAGAAAGAGTTAGGGATTTTGAGTAAAGGCAACGATGATAAAGTTTAGTGTACGACTTTATATTTACTTCATCAAAATACATGGAAATGCTACGTGACTTTTGTTTTGATATTAAACGTTATATATGTATTGTGTTTATGAAGAGAGGGTGAAGATCAAATCGGAGTTAAAGGCAAAAAAAAAAAAAAAATAGCAAAAGAGTGAAAGAAGAGATATACAATCATTTTGTTGCAAGTATATCAAGATTTTCATCCAACCTTAGATGAAAACTCAATAATTTATTTTTAGTAATATTCATAGGATATATATTAGTACTTGAAAATGATAGTTTAAAACATGATTTTTTTTTTTTTAAAGTGAAGCGTATTCATATAGTGAATTTGTTGAAATATGATTAAATTGTGAATACTAAAAAGGTTAAATTGGTGAAACACACACGTATGTATATGTGTACATTATTATGTTATAAAAAAATTTACAATCGGGTGATTGGATTAAAAAGTCAAGTGTACATTAAGAAAATATCAATCCAATTGGAGATGATTGATTCATGGTTTTGGAAGAACAGGAAGTTCGACCGTTAACGTAACCCAAAAAGCTTGTAATAGTGGAGCTTCTTCACATTCGCGGCTTCTAACCCAACATTTCTCGTCACTTTAAGAAATTGTTCAACCAAGGAACTTATATTGTCAATATTATCAAATGCATCCAATTCAACCACTTTTTTTTCTAAGAAAACGAACTATTTTGTGAATGTGATTTGCGACCTACAATTACTCAATAATGATTAAAATCAAAGCGAAGCACAGTTCGAAGTTCTTACAGATGCATTGCACTGGTAGATTTCGTATTTCATGTTTTTATCCCACTATGCATTACTAGGAATTTTTTAAGGTAAATTATCACTAAGTATAAATTTTTGTTTTGAATACTTAATTAAAAAAAGTTACTATTTGGTTATTAACATTTTTGAAATTATTTTTACCCTGCTGTTAAGTCGCACTTTTTTAATTGATATAACAATAAATTTAATTATTAATTTTTATTTTCTTTTGTCAATTTAACCTTATTTATATATAAAATGATAAAAATTGAATTTCTTTGAAAATTTAAAAAAATTAAAAGTTAAATTTTAAATAAGAGTAGATAAAAATTTAAAAAAATAGATAAAGTAGGAGAAAATAGGAATTTTTTTAAACCCTCCAATTCTCTCTATATTATTGAAAAAAAAACATCCAATATCCGTTCTTTAAAAAAATATAAAAAAAAATATTAAGTAAAATGATTGGTTCTCTTAATATAACCTTTTTTATTTATAAGAAAAAATTCAGAATATAATTTGTTTTTACAATTCAAGTTTTAAAGAATAATTTAAATGAATTGAAAATTTGAATTCAATTGAAATAAAATATTGTGGTATATTTCATATTTTTGGTTAAAAAAAATGACATCAAAATCGAATTCACAATACTTTGTAATGTCAATTTTAGATATTTTTAAAGGACATGAAACTTGACTTCAAGATATTATTAGTTTGATTTTAAGAAATATTAAAAAAGCATGAAATGATTTAACTTTCTTTTATTATGTTTTACTTTAAATTTATTATTAGATTTTATTAAATGATAATTTTACTTATTTCGTATAATATTAATTATTCGATGACAAAGTTTTTGAGATTTTATTTTTTTATAGTTTTATATTTTTAAATAAAGTTGAGTTTTTAAATGATTGTTATATAGAATCGTGATCAAATTGATAAAAAAACATAAAAGTTGAAAATTTAAATTATTACTATAACAAATAAAAAATATCATTTCTAACTACGGGTGATTAAATAAAACCATTAGAAATAAAATTATAATTTTTATATAGGTAAATATCATTAGAGGTGTTCATGAGCTAGGTCGGGTTGGGTTTGAGTTGGACCTAAACATGATATTAACCTATTTTATGTTTGTCCAAGCTCGGCTCAGATTTTGATTTTGAGCAAACCCGCTCATATTTGTAAAAAACTAATCCAAGCTCATTTTAGATTGCTCGTATTAAATTTTAATTTTTTAATATTTATATTATATTATTTAAATATTTAATAATTTTATAAAATTTTTATATTCTCATATTAATATATTTTTAATGTTTAAATTAAAGTAATATTATATATTTAATATAAGTTTATTTTTTAAATGTGTTTTAAATTATTTTAATATATAAATATAATATAATATAAAATATTACAAATTTAAAATAAATCGGACCAAAAATATTCAAGCCCGAGTCCAACTTATATTTTAAATGGAACTAATATTTTGTTCAAAATCATTTTTAGACCTAATATTTTTGCTCAAATACTTTCAAATTTCGGACGGATATAGATGGATAACCCAGTGATTAACAGTTCTAAATATCACCAATGATGTGGTTTAATTTTTAATGATTTAAATCTTTTTGCAAACCGGGCACCAGGACGAATCAGAAGAAGGAAAGTGTACAATGTCTCAGATTTCACGAATCTAAGAAACTTAACCCTAGAACTAAATATTCCAAAAGATGCCATTTCAAGCCAAATCACAGGCCACAAATCCATTCCCTCGTGGCTTCCTCAAGTCCTCTCACCTTGCCTTTTAATCAAGTTTACCAAATCACTTCCTCTTTTCTTCCCTCCCTATTCATTTACACTTTCAACTTTCACCATGAATCCTTAAACTCAGTTTCTTAGACACACGAAAAGACACAGAGATGGCAAAGTTCACCACCCGATTAGATAATAACTTCTGTGTTCTTTCTCATAAGACCAGCACTTCCCAAAGTTCAATCCTTTTAAGCAGAACTTCACGGAAGAATCTTCAGTTGCAGTTAAGTCCTTCAAAGCATCTATTAGATTTCAAAGTTTTATGTAGTATCAAGGAGAAAGAGAATGTTAAAGGCGAGATAGAAAAGGTTGGTGGTGGTGCTAGCAGTGGCGGGTTAGTAAATGGGGTACGTGTCGAGGAACTGGATAGAAAAGCAGGTTTGGGTCGGGAGAATGCGTCTAAAGAAGCTGGTTTTGATTTGGTTTGGCCTCCATGGAAGAATATTCCTCAGAGATATAAGCTCATTGGTACCACTTCACTTGCCTTTGTTATTTGCAACATGGATAAGGTTGGTTGTTGACTTCTTTTGCTTTGTTTCTGGTCTCTTAGACAATTTAACAAACAGTTTGTAGTTCATAACTTCATAAGATATACTTATGAAGTTATAGTTTTCCTTTTGATGCCAAAATAATTGTCTTTCTGAGACATGTAATTTTGTTGCAGTGACGCATGATGTCCTCCATAGAACTCCATGTTGGTGTTTTGTTCCTTATCGAACTTTGGGGCTAATTTTAATCATTTTGGAATTTTTAATCAATTATGAATTTTACTTTTTAGCAACTGATTTTGGAAGTAAAAGCAAATAGCAAAAAAATTTATGTAGTAGAAACATCAACCACTTGGAGTCTTCATTATTTACTTTTATGTTTAGGTTGAACTAATTTTTTTGAGTTTGTTAAATGGGATAGGTGAACCTGAGTGTTGCTATAATTCCAATGTCACATCAATTCGGGTGGAATTCATCAGTAGCTGGAGTAGTGCAATCATCGTTCTTCTGGGGTTATGCAGTGAGTCAATTACCCGGGGGTTGGCTTTCGAAGCTTTTTGGTGGAAGGTTAGTTTTTTAAGTCTTTGACTATTTAGTTCAAATCTGCAATCTTTCATATGCATGATGATTTTAGAATTAACGAATAGTCAAGAGCATCTCCATATATGGGGCTCTTTCTCAGTCATCCATTCAAAAGTGTTACGGAAAGTGATCCTCATTATATAACATCTGAGATGTCTATGGCTCTAGATTCTAACTGTTGAAATAGACAGTGCCCAAATAAACTGTCATTTGTTTGATCTTAAAAAAGATGCCTTCCAGGGATTATTGAAGGACAACGAATTTAATTTTTTGATACAGTCCCATATATGCTTCTTATTACCTGCCAGCTTCTTATTGATGCAGAAAAGTTCTTGAGATTGGCGTACTGGCTTGGTCCTTGGCTACAGCACTTGTTCCTGTTCTAGCTGGATTCATGCCTGGACTACTTTTGTCTAGGGTTTTGGTATGTAGGCTTTTTTTTCCTTTTTCTCCTTCAATTTTCATTATCTAGTTATTGCCTGGATTACTATTTCATTTATTTAAGTCCCTTGATTTTTTAACTAAAAGTGTTCAGGTTATACTGAACCTTAAATTATATTATTATATCATTGATTATAAAGTGTCACTCAAGCTGTTCAGATGTTTATTGTATTGCTCATTGATATGTTTATGATTGTTTTTGCAATTATGCTGGAGCTTCTTTTGTTAAATGCTAATTAGTAGGCCTCAACTCTGAAAAGAATCTCCTTTTTTGTAAATCTAGGTCGGGATAGGAGAAGGTGTTTCTCCGTCAGCTGCAACAGACCTTATTGCCAGGCACGTGTGACATCCATACTCTAAGAGCAATGAGCATGTTGTTTTACGACCTATGAATGACTGCTAATACCAAACCAGTAACCTTAACTGGCAGATTTTTCCCAAAATTTATACTTTTAATTTGTTGTATCATGTTGTCTACATGCAATACATTGGTCAATTGAAACTTTCTGGCCATGGTTTTACTACCATTACATTCAGTTCTCCTTTTCCCCTTGTAATTTTAGTTAACAAAAAAGGATGGGTTATGGAAGGCTTCCCTAGAAATTGTTAGCATAAATCATGCTGAAAATTGAGTTTTTTGGCTAATATTTTAGTAAAATCATATACATACAAATCTTTCTGTATGCTTATGTCGATTGGTTTTTTTGGACTCTGTTTGATGATATCTCAAGTCCAGTGTCCTCTTTGAAATTCTATACCCCATTTTTATATTAAGTCAAATTCTTTTCCAGTTTTAGATATCTCAACAACCGCTGTAAATCTATTACAGATCCATAAGTCACCCAGGTATTTTTATTTATACACATATATATGGTCATGTACCTGCTATATATATCATTAAAATCTTATATTGTTCATATAAATCCTTGGGAGATTGATTTCCAGGTCAGGAGGATAAGAATCAAGTACCCCTGTCTTGTGGGAAGAACTTTTTTTTGCTCTACTTACCTAATTACACTTGGAGATGCAGAATTGCAGATTAACTTTTATAGTGTTCCAAAACTAGAAAGCAATTTGAATCTAATATTGTCATCTGGCCTTGTGCATATGGATATCTTCTGCTGCAGTGCACTTTTTGTGATATAGTTCATCCCCAAATAACTAATCATATCTATATTGTTTCCTTTTGTTGATATTGTCCAACACAACATGCAGGTCAATACCTTTGGAAGAGCGGTCCAGGGCTGTATCATTTGTCTTTGGTGGGTTAAGTGTAGGAAGTGTTACAGGGTACGTTTTCTTGGAGTCTTTTGTTAAGTAGGTAAATTCATATTAATGTTCAACTAAGTGATTCATGTTATGGACCCAAAAAGATTGCTTAATTTTTACTTCAATGCTTGCAGAAATGTATATTCACAATTTTTCTAAGGGGAACATCTAATCAATTGAGTAATGACCATCATCGAGATAACAAAAAAAATTGCACGTGTGCAAAAAAGTAGGTTAAATTTGAAGAAAAAGTGGAAAAATCTGTCCTTATTTAGAGTGTTGTGAAGAACAAGAATCCACCTTCTTAAGCCGATGAAAAGTATTTTTTTTTTCCTTTTACATCCTTTTAGAACTATATTTTTGGGATGTATAGAATCTCGTGGCTGCCAGAGGCCCTTTTTTTTTATAAAGGAATGCGATCAGCATATGCATAACTAGAAACTAATTTTTGTATCAGCACACTAAGGCTAGTGGATAGCCATCAAATTGTTTTTTCTTTTCTAACTGTACCGTCAACAATTTTGTTTGTTGAATGCAGTCAGTTGGGTTAAATGAGTGTTCAATTTAACTTTGGTCATCTTTTCTTTGTTTGAAAATGTTGCAGGCTTCTTGTAGCTCCGACGCTCATCCAAAACCTTGGGTGGGAATCCGTATTTTATTTGTTTGGCTTTCTGGGGATATGGTGGTATGTTACTATCTTTAAAATAACAAATATGTTATTTCTGGTTTAGAGTAGGTGCTCTTTCTATCTGTGCAATATGCAAAGATATAGGAGAACATCTTTTCTTAAACATAAAAGTCAAAAGTTGGTTTTTCTTTGTTCCAAGAATCTGGATTCAGAGAGTTTTTGGGCAATCTAACTTTTTTAGGGTTTTTATTTTTAATATTTAGTTCAATGATGGAATGGAAATTTGACTTGAACCTTTTGACCAAAATATTGAAGGTATTTGGGATTTCATTTTCTTGGAGAAGGGCGAGCTTCAGATGCAGTTGAAGTTGAGCATGTTGCACGTAAGCATCCATTCCCTAAGTTCATTATTGTTTATTTGAAAAAGTGAATTGCTTTTGTTTTTGTTTTTCTATCATATGGATAATGAAATGTTGAGCATTTTCCTGATCTATTTAAGATAATGGTACTTCTATTCTTCAATAACACTAATAAATTGTTTCTATGTGCATTTGTAACTAACTAGTAATAACTATATTGGTTGGTGAACTGCTGATCTATACTTGGAAGATATATGATTTAACTTCTATATTTAGCTCATCTTTAACTCCTTACATTGGTTAAGTATCTGACCCTTTTTGAAAATATTACGCTTGCTGTTCCCTTCAACTTCTCCATTGTAGCTGTCACCACCATGGATGCAATATGCTATTTTGTGAATGTTCCTACAGACAGCATGCAAGCTACCTTCCACATGTACATCAATTCTATTGCTGTCTCATCAATCACATTGGTCAAAGTGCACTGCATCTAACATTTCAACGGGATGCTGCTGGCACCGCTAAGAATAATGACTCTTTTCCTTCATCATGGATATTTGCGCAATTGTTAAGGCCACTACTGTTATGTATTCATTATATTACCAGAATATCCATCCTTGCACTTCAACAAAAAACCTTATTACATGGCCCAAAGACTAAAACCTCTGTTAGGAATATCAGCTCATGATTGTGAATGATTTGAGATTGTGCTCCACATTCGCTGGAGAAATTCTTTGCAAATGGATGGAGACATAAGATAATAATTTGAAATTTGTCTCACTGGTGCACTATCTTTACCCTGGGTATCATATAGGAAAAGGAAATGAAGAAAGAAAGAACCGGAAGTTACTTGACTTTAAGGTTGTCCCAGTCTGACATGTCTAATACTGTTTCTGATCTTATGTGTGAAATCTTAATGCTGAGGATCGAATACTAAACCACCTCTCTTTGATCACCAATCTGAACTGAAGAGAAATAGGTAATGACAACTGAACAAGCTTTACTTGAAACTAGGCCCTCAAAGGGAGTGTAATTTAGTTTCAAGGGCTTTTTCATTAGGAAGGAGATGTCAGACCTCTGCACTGCCATCTAAGGATGCAATGAAGAACTCATACAGTCATACTTCTAGTGTGCAACTTTCAGAGTAACAAGAACAAATTGCTGATAGACATCTAAAGCCTGTGCAAATATAGAATTTGACTTGTACTTGACTTTTGAATTATTGAAGGATTAATCTATATCTGCCTTCTCAACGATCTTTAGCCATATGTGGACAAGTTACTTGACGCCCCTTTTCAAAATTTTACACTAGGAGTGCCTTCTACTAGACCATTATGCTCCTATTAAAACTCAAAAGCCTCATAGTGGTTATCGATCAAGAGCAGGAGAGGAAAACGAAAGGACATGAATGGAAACTAAATAGTATTGAATAGAGAAAAGGCCTCAGTATGAACCATATAGTTGACTCTGGACAAACCTGGTACATGGTGACATTATTTCTCAAACTGTGGAGTTTTGTAAATTTTAATCACATAATGCTAAAATGATTGTTTTAAACATTGTTAATACTTTTGATCTTTCACACTCTTTCATTTTTCCTTGATTTCCTCTTGAATGTATTAATGATCCTGAATTTTGGTATATGACAGCATTGCAATCTGCTAATCTGAACAAGTCATGGAATAATTCTCTAGAAGAATTAGCTGAGACAAAAACTTCACCGAATAACACCCTAGAAGAGTTGCGAGCCTCACTGAAGGTATGATGTCTAATGCTTAGTTACCTTTTCCTGACAATGGAAACTTGTCTTCCCCACAAAAAAATGTGTATTTTGAAGTTATATGGTTTTTGATTTCCTTAGCTTTTCGTGGACACTTTTATCGTCTAAGGCACCCTTTCTCATTTGGTTTGGTCTATTTGATCACCTGTGCTTTGGTTTATTCAACTGTATATTAAATTGCTAGTAGTTCCATTTGAAAAATGGTTCTGATTTGTGGAACATATGCTGGCTGCATATTCAGCTTATTAAGAGCCATATCTTAATCGGTTCTACTCCTTATCAGTTAGTGCTTAACCTGAAATGTAAAGCAATGATGATGGGATGTATAGTGTTTGTCAAATGCCCTGACATTTTGACCATTCAGCAAACTTAAACAGTCTATATATTACATGATAATTGATTGAGTTCAGTTCAATCAACCATGGTTGGCTTTAAGTTTTTTAATGCTTAGCATCTTTAGTGCTATGCTTTTTGTAGCTAGGGTTTGTGGAAAAGATTCTGATATGTGACTCCAGCATGCAGCAGACAGAGTTGCACCCATCATGTGAATGTAACTCAGCATGTTATGCTGGACTTTTTATTATAAACTTGGCATATTATCATGGTAATGAATGCTTCTTTCTTTTTCATTATCTTATAAGAAAGTTTAGGAAATTTGCATTTCTTATAATAAATATCATTTCACTTAATTGCTTTTTATCGAAATAAGCATTGTGGAAAGTGTAATAAAAGAAGAAACAATCCCATTAAAACAAACCTCATTTATTTTCACACAACCATGCTTTTCTGATTTATTTTCCTTTAGTATATAGGGCCAAAATTGTGACTAGCTCTCACTTTTTTTTTTACCTCACTGCCTAGGCCCAAAAATAGATAGACTTTTAATTGGTTGTACGAACTATTTTTCTAACTTGAAAGTCAACTTATCAAAAATCTTAGATAATTCATGGTATCTTTAGTTGTGCGGTATAATCTTGTAGAACAAATGTTTTGCATATTGGTGGATCTTCATTAGCAGCAATTTAAGTTGTCTTGGCCAGCTTAAGTAAAACTACTGCAGCCTCTATCCCTGGGACTTATTTGACATTATTTTATGATTATACAATATTTTGACCTTTACGTTCAAGTGTGAGCCTTTTCTATTCATACTGAAGCAGCTGGCCATAAGGCGTATAGAATTCTTTACCAATGGAGTTCATGGTTATTGGCACTAAATATGCTTACTATTATCACTTAAAATATAATTTATGATTAAAAAAAAGTCATGTAAAATTGTGCAGTTTTTTGCCTTGAGTAATCGGTTGTTCAATTGTCTTTTGAACTACTGCTGTTATCATCACAAAACTAACTTGTAATGGTCTCAATTGAAAACTATTGTCAATCTCGTTTTATTAGTAGCAGCTTTCTAATGTTTCATTATATTGGCCTTGGTCATGTTATGCTTGGTTTCTTATCTGTTTTTGTCTTATAGGATGTACCATGGAAGGCTTTTTTTCAACGTCCAGCTTTATGGGCTATGATATATGCTCATTTTTGCGGGAGTTGGGGTCATTATACTTGTTTATCTTGGCTTCCTACCTTTTTCAGGTATGTTCACAGCTTCTCAGCATTTTACCCCTTTTATATAAGCATTCAACAGGGAAAGTGCATAATTCTAGAGGATCCCAGTGAATTTTGTATATTTCGGCCTTAAGGGATACTACAATTTTGCTGTGTCTCATGATCCTACAGGGATACTCATTATTCTACTTTCTCTAAAATGTTCAAGAATAATTGTACAAACATAGCAACTATATTGCATTTTTTTTCATGTTATAGTATTTCACTCATGTAGAAGTTTAACTTCTGTTTTGGGTGACATGCAGTGAGGAGCTGAATTTGAATTTGAGAGAAGCTGCATGGGTAAGGTTAAAATATCTATAATCTATACTCTGTTAGAGCGTTCTTCTGTAAATTTAAAGAAGAATAGAGTAATAACTTTGGTATTCAAGTCTTGTCAGTTGTATTGGCTGAGTCACATTGATAATGTTATATACATATTTTTCAAAGAAAAAGAAAAAAAATACAATGAAGCCAATTCTGTACCTAACCATTCTGTAGTTTCCTCTTATGAATGATGATATTGAACTCAGAAATTGTGTGAAATTTTTACCTTAAATGCACCTAGTTCTTATTGCGGTTACTGTACTGTCCCAGACTGAATATTGAATTATTTATATTCTTACAAACAATAAGTTATGTAACTGCAGGTTTCTATCCTTCCTCCCCTGGCTTCCGTTTTTGTGACAAGCATAGCTGCACAGTTTGCTGACAATTTAATTGCAAATGGAGTTGAGACCACTACGGTATGAAGACATCTGAGGATTATAACTTTCTATATGATTATTCACTGAGTTTGTTGAATGAGTTGTTTCATGTTACAACAGATAATATGACATGCCCATAATCTAATATAGGATGTATTCTTAGTTTATCATTGGAGTGGATCTGTAGAAGCTGAGCTGTGGTATTTTATTGTTATTGGAATTTTAGCTTTAAAATTTAAGGACCTCGGTGGGTTTATAACATAAATAGGCTTACCTAGAAGATCCTATTCTTATTTGTGATTTGAACCTTACTAATGGCCTTAACTTTGTGCATGCAGGTGAGAAAGATCTGCCAGGCAATTTCCTTTTTGTCTCCTGCTACTTGCATGATTGTATCTTCTCTAGATCTAGGACTGCAACCTTGGGAAATTGTGGGGATTCTCTCCTGTGGACTAGCTCTATCCAGTTTTGCCTTGTCAGGTGATGACTAATCCAGCTAGTTCCTTGTTCTGGCTATGGAAAATTAGCAGTTATTCTACATGATCTGCCTTTTCTGTGGGTTACTAAATACAGTATTGGTACTAACTCCCAACCCCCCCAATTGCTTGCAGGACTTTATTGTACACATCAAGATATATCACCTGAATATGCAAGTATACTTTTGGTATGTAAGTTTGCAAATTGGTTCGTAACGAGCTTGAAATTCATTTAAAGAATGTGCTTAAGTCTATCATCTTGTATTTTATATTAAGGTCAATTACATGCCATTGTCAATAGATGGATCGATTCTGTTAGTTTTTTTGTTCCTCATGTTTGTCAGCAGTCTTAAATGACTGGATAAGCATGAAAAAGAAATACTCATGCATTCCTGCTATACAGTTGACTTTCTTTTATCCGCTGAATGCTGCAATCATGCATAGACAGTTGAATTCAAGCATACTTCTCCATGAATAACACTAAATGATTCTTTCTTTAAAATTTTCTCGTAGGGTATTACCAACACTGTCGGAGCAGTGCCTGGAATTGTAGGTGTTGCCCTTACTGGTTTTCTTCTAGATTCAACTCACTCATGGAGTGTAAGTTTTATCTTCTGAATCTGTCTGGAAATGATGCCTCTCCCATCCCCTCCCAAATTCTGTAAATAATAATTAAACTTTTGTACTGTGCAGATATCATTGTTTGCACCATCCATATTCTTCTACTTGACTGGTACCATTGTCTGGTTGGCTTTCGCTAGCAGTAAGCCTCAAAGCTTTTCAGAAAGTGATTGACCTTGTTTCTGAGCCTTACATTGTTTCTCCCAGTTGAAGCATCCAAACTAATATACGGTGTTTGAGGTATCCCAAATTGACCCTCCACTGTGCCTAAGTAGAAGTCGACCATGTTCAATGTTTATTATAGTAGGTAGTTTGTTCATATAGATATACCTGCATAGAAAATATACATGTATAATTAAAACTTCAATTTTCTTCTTATAATTTGTATATCCAGGCAACGGTTTTGGCCACATATTGTACTCGAAATTCAGTTCTCAAATTTTTTTTGGCAGTTGCTTATTAGACCTTGCAATCAGTAATAATCCTAGAAAAGTGTGGTGATCTGTTCACTTCTCCCACAACCTGTTATATGACAAGGTAACTTGTATTAACTCAGTTGTAACCAATTGAAAGTTGTTCAGACGAAAGCAGGATGGTTAAATATAAGCCCACTTAAGTGTATAGGAATATCTGAATTCATCAAAAGACCACTGCCAACCCACGACTCAGAAAAGAAATTAGACAATGGGCAACTTGTGCATCCAAAGTTTTCATTAGCTTCTCCTAGCTGTAATTTTTGTTCAGAAAAGAAAACACTTGGAAACGACAGGTTCTAGCATTTTGAGAAAGCCAGATTTTGTGCAGGCAAGTCACATCCTGTTAATTTGGCATAATTGAATAAACTTCAGTTTCCACCTTAAGAGTTAATTGCTTGATCAAACACAAGGATACTAGAAAAACCCAAAGATCTAATCAAGCAATCCTGCAATTAAGAATACCAAGTTATACTAAACAAATAGGCCTTGACTGTTAGTTCAAGATGCAATGATATGTATCATAACCACCTATAACATGACTACATGACAAATGCTGGAAATAAGGTTCGTTTGGAACGACGAATCTTCTACTCTAAGCAAACAAACAAGCTGAATTCTCCTTCCCTACTAAAATTTCCTCACCCAGAGAGGAAAAAAGCAGGAAATAGTAGAATATCTCAAGGCCTATGACTAGTTTTATTTCCTCTTCTTAGAAGGTGGCTGAGGAACCTCATCATCCTCATCTTCTTCGTCCTCCTCTTCTTCATCCTCACCATCATCGTCATCATCATCATCTTCGTCCCCATCGTCATCATCATCGTCGTCATCCTCTTCGTCACTCCCACCATCTCCATTGGCTTCAGGGTCATCCTCAGGATCTCCTTCTTCACCTTCTTCACCTGAAAAATCCTCATCACCTCCATCATCATCTTTATCATCTGCTTTGTCCTCGTCTTCATCTTCATCATCATCCTCTGTATCACTAGCATCTTTGGTTTCTGGACCAGGATGTTCCATTTTTAGAAGTTCGTCAAATGGAAACCTGAAAAAGAAGTCAATCCCACCAGCTGTTGGGTTTTTCTCACCAATGATTTGATGGTAAATTAAGATGAAAAAGGAAAGGAATTCCGTTACCTCTCATCCACTGCAGTCAAATTAAGTGATGCATTCGTATCATTCAGCTTCGATCCCGTCTACAATAACAATCTTAAATCATGTCAGAAAGTATCCTAAGCAAATCAAGCTTCTACGAACATTCAACAACGTTACATAGCAACAAAAATAAGTTTTTGCCTCAATTCAGGTCAACCTTATTTGAATATTACCACCCAGAACATAATCAAGATCAAAGAAAGAAGTCGAAAGAAAAACAGTCTGCAGACATGGAGAAGCAACAGTAACCAACTCAGTATGAGAATTCGCAAGCCAGCGTGTTTTATATATTGACATGTTAACTTATTCAAATGATAAAAATAATCATCTTCATCAAACAGAGATAAGTAGAGACTTTCCAGATTAAGTCAGAAATAAATCCGATGCCACAAAATAAGGACTGTGCACCTAAATCCTTATAAGCTAAAAGGGTAAACTAGATAGACTTTCATGTCTAAACACAGCAGCAAAAATTTTAACCCAGGTTCCCCCAAATACGTAGTCCTGTATGAAATGATAACAAAAGCAATCTCATCCAATCAACTTGCTCCATAATGTTTTAAGACCAAAGTCTCTTGATGATTGGTAGTGCGCAATGAGACTCAATAAAAATGTTATGGTATTAGGATGCACAATAATACAGACAGAAAATATCCCAAGCACTACAAGGTGCAGGTCAGAAACCAATAGTAACGTATAGAAGGATTCCGGTATTTTAGGTCGAATCTAACTAAAAACCAAAAGTCGTGGGGCCTCACAGGCAGCAAATTAAAGAATCTATAGTCATCCCCAAGCATTAAAGAAGATGACATTGTTTAATTGCAGACAACAATACAATAAATGGCATATTATTTTCTAGTAGCAAGAAGATCATATTAATTATCATAGCAAAGCTTAAGCCAAACTTCTTATGGAAAAGATCACCATTTTAGGTAAGTACCAAGTTTCAGACATCAAAAAGCTGCTACATTGTAGCAAACTCGAAAAAAAAAATAACGTGAAAACAAATCAAAATCCTCCATAAAAGCCAAATCTTGAATCTTAATAAGAGGAAAATTTATGACCAACAAGAGGTGGTCCACACAATTTCGAAGCTTGCCCTTAACAACTACGAGAACAACCAATGTACAAATTCTCAACAGAAAATGTAAAAACTCTTAACACTTTAGCAGCTCAAAAAACCTCAATGAACACGAGAGAGTCAACCACAAAATTCAGTAAAAATTGGGACACAAACCAAGCAGCCTAACCTTCAAAACAAACAAGGATAATGTTTTTGGCACAGAACCTAAAGTATAGAACATGTCAAATGAAGCAAACAACAAAGTCTCAAACTTTGTAAAAGAAAAAAAAAAGACTTTACAAAGAAGAGAATAAATATACCAGCATGAGAAGGCAAACAAGAGACTTTCCAGCAAGAACCAAAGTCTCAGCCAACAAAGCTTCCATTACAGAACATACCCAGATGCTCTTTGCAACTGGACTGAAACTACCCACCTCCATTGCTGCCTTAACTATGCTAAAAAACAGAAACACACTTCCTAAAGAAAAAAAAATAAAACAAAATCAGTTAATGAAAAGTAAAAAAGGACGTTGAAAAAAATAGTGAAAACAGAGAGAAGGAAAGAGAAAAAGACCTGAGCAGAGCACAGAGTGGTTCCTGGATCTGGGTTTGGGTCCGGTTAAGGTAAACCCTAGGGTTTGGGATTAGGGTTTTTGGTTTTCAAAAAATTGATATTTACCAAGGCTTATTTTGTGACTTCCAAGAAAGATGAAAGAAGAATGATATGGGATTAGAAGAGGTGAGTGAAGTGGAAGAAGAAGAAATGGGACTGGAAATAGTATTTTGTTTTTATTATTTTGATAAGATATTAAATTTGAGTTGACGCCACTCTGGAATCACCATGACTTGGTCTAAATTGTCTTTGTCCTTTGTGTGAGGTTCCGGAATTTCATTTGATGGAGATTGGATAAAACGGTCAAAATATGGAAATTAATAATTGAATTTTATAATATAATATAATACAATATTTTTTTCTCATTTTGATTTTTGAATTTTTTTATTTATGTTAATTTTAGAATTTGATGTTTTCCCGGTTTATTTCTTATATTGGGATTAAGCTGAAAAATATCAAAAAAAATACCTTGTAAAATATGCTGATTGCAATTGGGTTGCAAAATTTTACAATTCAGTGACAATGTAAATTATGTTGATAATTATTACAAGTGCTAAATTTAATAATTACTTTCCAATTTAAAAATATATATTTTAATATATTATTTAATTTTCGTCTTTTTAGTCATTAAATTTATATTTTTTCATTAAATCATTTTAAAATAGATGGAACAATTAATGTTTATTAACTTTACTAACATATCATTCACGTGGATTGTTGCAATGATGACATATTAATATTTAATTAGTTTTTTGAAAGTATAAAAATTATTTTTATATATTTTTATATTTTTAATTAATTAATTGCTGATGTGTTACTTGTATACCACATCAACAAAGTTAAAAAATATTAATTTTAGGGTAATTTGAAAAAAATATAATTTTTTTATATCTCAAGGTATCTACTAGAACGAGCCCAATAATTAATCATTCGCATTCTATAGGCCCATTAAAGAAAAAAATATAAATGTAATGACTAAAGAATATAGAAAATTTAATAGAGGACTAAAATAGTTTTTTTTTTTTTAATTTGATAAGTAATTATGCAAAGTTATACCATGGCATGGCACATGGAGTGGTTCATGTCAAAGTTATGTTTATAAATAAAAAAATCTAAAGAGTTTTTTTCTAAATGGTAAAACTAAAATCCTACTTATATAAATGGAATATTTTTGTAAATTTATTGTGGGTTTAAATTGTTTTTTTTATATATTTTACATAGAAAACGAGAAGATAAAACTTTTTTATAATAATATTTATTACATTTTAAAAATAATTTAATAGTTAATAATTTTTTTTAATTGAGTTAATGTTGGTTAATTTTAATGACTTAATAATCTATTAGTTATGTTATGCCCGGTAAATGTAAAATCTTTAGATAGAACATATATTTATAAAAATTATTTTTTGAATGAATTTATGTCAAACAAATATATAATAATAATTTTAACCATTGTTTTATATAACTAAGACCGTTTTAAATAGTGTTTTTTAGTTTTTAAACAAAAATAACATTGTAATAATATTATTAGTTAAAAAATAAATTTTAGATTTTATAACTTGTCAACGGTTAATCAAGTTCCAACTCAATTAAAAACTAATAATTAAAAATTATTATTTAAAAATAATAAATATTATTATATGAGAATTTTTATATTTTTATATAAAATTTATATTTGACCAAAGAACACAAGTGATCAAAGATAATGACATAATTATGCTTATCCTAATATATACTTAAAACTTTTATTTTTGTTTGGACTAATATGTCATCGATCATGTTAAATTATATTATGCTCTGCATTTAGTCTCTTACGATGTGCATGTCATTTAGCAAAGGCTTAAATCCAATGAATAGAAAAATGTTTTTCTCCAATGATATGATCAATCATTTTGTCTTTTGTTTTAAGAATGTTGAGAAAATGATCGCTTGAAGGGAAATAAAAAGAGTTACTCGCAATATTAATAATTTTCTCACCACTTCATTTTCATGTCAAGGTTTTCCTTCATAAGTTGGTCTAGTTCTTCTCAAGCCTCGTCTTAAAAGTCGTCTGGAGATGCGGTCACTCAAAATTCAAAATTAAAAGGGGCCTACATTTTTTTAACTTTTAAGGACTCAAATTTTTTTTTTTTTTTACCAACTTTTAAAAGATTTTTTTTTTTTTTATAACTTTTGATGAACCTAAAACCCCGTTTTATTATTTTACCTAAAACTCTCAAAATATCAACAACGCAACACCTTCATTCCTCCTATGCCATCCTAATGTTATGTATGTGTTGATGCTCGTTAGCCTTCCTATCATTATCTCGCAAGTTCTCTCATTTGTTTTGATCATGCTTTCCTAATTAGTTTAATGTAGTCCTCTGCTTCATTCATTACGAAGGTAGGGTTTGCATTGATTCCTTTACAAAGATAGAGTTTGCATTGATTCTCATGCACCCAAAATTTCCAAAGGGTGATGGCCAATCCTGTAATCTCATCATTCAAGGAATTTCTAGTGCAAATCTCGTATCCTGAGTCGAATCGTATTGCTATAGTAAAATCTTAGTCTCAAATTAGATGATTTATGTTCTCATTTTTCTAAGAAAAACCAACTTATAAAATTTGCCTCGATTTGCAAGGAATGACTTCATTAAAATTTTTCCAAAGAGAGATGATCATTTATATGGTAGTTCCAATGACCAAAAAATTTTCCAACTTTGAAATATTTGTGTGCATTCGAACTTTCATCTTCCATGTAAAATAGTGTATAATCATGAACTTCAAAATTAATATAACAAGATTTCAAAACTTCAAAATCTCCAACCGAATCATAATTGTTAAAAACAAATTGAATTTGTTAGACAAATTGAAAATCGATTGGAATACTAATTCAGAACAAGGGAAAGGATTGATTGACTCGCACTAATACTAATCAATTTGAGCTAACAATTGAACGATTAAATCAGAATCTCTAATATTTTTAATGATTTATTTAATAACAACTGAACCAATAATTTATTTGATTTGACCACTTATTTAATTTCAAAAACCATGATCTCAACCAATTATGTTTTTACATAAAAGTTTTATAAAATATTTTTACTAATTATTTTCTACAAGCTTTATGCGTGAAATAATATGTTAGTATATACAATAATTTACAAAAAAAATAACTCTTATTATTTAGATTGGTATAAAAATTATTGTCAATGTAAGAGGATATAAGTTTGAGAAGGGATTATGGGTAATTCAAAAAAAATCTTATTATTTAGATAAATATTAAAATTATACATAAATTTTGATAAAATATATAATGCCATACAAAAAATTGATTTTATATATTTTTTATACATGAAATTTCTATTTTCCAACTCAAATTTATTGATAAAATTGATATTGCACGTGCAAGGTATCCCTGTATTTTTTATAATAGAAGTATGTGTCTAATTGTATTGAACTCAAACTCTCGCACCTACGATATAATATTCCATTAGATCAAGAGAAATGATGTAAATAGGTAAAATTAATGGGAGTAATGTGAAAATATTGAAAGGTACTGTAAGCCAAAATTTCCCCTGAAACAGGAAGAGCACCTTGTCGAATATAGAAGTTAAATTCCTACAGATAATCGATTAACTTAGGCAAAGTAGGATTTGGCTGTGGGTTGGCTTCGGCGGCCTCATCAGTCACCACGGCAGAGGACGCCAAAGCGCAACCATCCCCAAATCCAACTCTTTCCTGAAAAACCCTAAATGCCTTCACACATTTCCATGGCGAAACCATAATTTGTTGAGAAACAAAGTTAGTCCGGATTTTGTTTACGAAAAAAAGTCAACCCAGATAATTAAAAAGGAAAAAAGAAATTGTTAAAAAGTTAAAAGAAATTGTTTTTTAGTTTTTTTTTGGTTGTCGGGTTTTTGGGAGATGTCGGAGATCGAGGTGGTGGAAGAAGTTTTGCCATTGAAGCAATCCGGTGACGTTGTAGCGAATGGAAATGGATACAGGGGAGGGAATAATGGGGTCATAGGTGTTTCTCATGATGAGAACTTGAGGAACGATGTCTACACCGCTGCTGCTTATGGGGATTTGGAGAAGCTCCAGAGGTTGGTTGAATATGAGGGTTGCTCTCTTGCCGAGACTGATGGCCTTGGTTACTATGCCCTTCAGTGGGCAGCTTTGAATAACAGAACCGCCGCTGCTCTGTACATCATCGAGGTTTTTCTCCTTTATTTTGGTGATTATTTTGCTTAGCTGGCGTTTCCGTCAGAGTTTGGATTTTTCTTTTTAAAAATTGAGAGATGGAGTTTATTGGGTTTATTTAAATGGGTCTGTTTCGTTTTAATTTGTGGAATTCATTTTCTTCTTAAAGGTTCATTGAATTGGGTTTTTAATGGGTTTACTGAGCTGGATTTTGGTACTCATGCTTTTTGAGTTTTGGATTGGAATTGTTTAGATTTTAGGTTTATTTATGGCATGATGGCCTTGATGCTTTCATTGGGTTAAATTGGTTTTGTTTACTTTTTGGTTGTCTTGATTGTCTAGCATGGTGGAGATGTACATGCTTCGGATCATAATGGGCAGACGGCCTTGCACTGGAGTGCAGTCCGCGGCGCAATACAAGTTGCTGAGCTTTTACTCCGAGAGGGTGCTGCAGTGGATGCTGCTGACATCAATGGCTACCAGGTTAGTTTTTCTTCATTATGGTGCCTTGTGCCATATTCCTTCTTATTCAAGAAACTAGTGTTGTTTCCTCATATGGACTTGGAGCGGTGATCAGTGATGTAAGTTAATGTTTAAACAACGGTAGTTGTTTTAGACATTCACCTCTCTGCTTGAAGTTGGTTTATATCTGCATAGGCATCATACACGCACAATGGAGAATTCTAACTCAGCAATATGGTTTCCATGAAACTAGTAGATCATATTGATATTTTCAGCCTCAGAAAAGTCATGTTTTTGTTATGCATTTTAGTTAAGGTTAGGCACGTATCTGGAGATGATATTTGTTCTACTTGTCTGGAACCTCAAAGACAACCTGAAATTACGGAATTGTTCTTTCACTTCTGTTGCCGACATACCTTTTTTTCTTGGAAGTTTATTTTGCCTCTAACTCTAGAACATGAGGGTAGGTTTCTTTTCTTAATTTGATACTGAACCTTTGTTCTTGCCTTTTGATGCTTTACAATTTAATAGTGGATCCATGGGATAATAACTGACTTGTTGTACTTCTTGCTTTTATTTCAACCTCCAGATGACTCATACTTAGTTTTGTAATTTGACACAGATAGCACATGTTGCTGCACAATATGGTCAGACAGCTTTTCTCTATTGTGTTGTTTCAAAATGGAATGCCGACCCCGATGTCCCTGATAATGATGGGCGAAGCCCTTTGCACTGGTATTTGAGGAGTTCTACATATTACTTTGTTCTTATTCGCTTGCATGGTCTAGGATAAGGGTGCTGCTAATTTCTTTTGTATCTTAATGTCTGCATTTTCTGCCTAGTAATGATAGTAATAAGCTCCTTAATCTAGATATACAATTTTTGGTCAGAATTTGACTGACTTGTGTAATTTCTGTTGTCATGTTTCCATTCTGAAAATGTTAAAGAGCTTATAGTTTGTGTTCAATTTTCCTTCTGTGAAATATCCCTTTAGAGTTATTTTGTTAAATTTAACAAATTCGCTTACAATTCTGAGCACTTCATCCCCCCCCCCCCCCCAAAAAAAAAAAAAAAATGCTTGTTTATGTGATAGACTTTACAAATGTCAAGCCTGTTATTTTTAATCTGACTTCATTTCAATATGGACAACACTAGGGCTGCTTATAAAGGTTTTGCTGATTGCATACGTCTTCTTTTATTTCTTGATGCACATAGAGGGCGTCAGGACAAAGAAGGTATTTTGTTGATTCTCAGATATTAAGTGCCTTTTCTAGGGAATCTGGTTAATCTGATTTTATCAATTTTTACTCATGAAATATTTGATTGCTTGTGTAATTTTCTTTTGTTAACCACGTTTCATCTTTATATCAGGTTGCACTCCTCTCCATTGGGCAGCTATTAGGAGTAATCTAGAAGCTTGCACAGTCTTAGTACAGGCTGGCAAGAAGGAGGACTTGATGGTCACTGATAATGGTGGCCTCACACCTGAACAACTTGCTTCTGATAAAGATCACAAAGAAGTTGCTATCTTCCTTGTAGGTTTCTGTTTCATATCATCTTAACTTGGTGAATTACTGTCTTTTGCTTTACTGTTTATTACATATGTTTTTCAATATCACACAGTTCAAGCTCTTGATTTTTAGCGTTGACTGATGAATGCCTTGGGCTGAATGGAAAGACATTACTTGCTTCCTCTTCTGCCCCATAGAAAAAATTTCAATTAATTACTAATAAGAATATACCATAAAAATACTTAATAAACATTACGTAAATGTTCAAAATGTGCTTTCTATTTGTTTTAGTTTTCTGGGAACATCTTAAATGGTTGATGCCATATGCATTCATTGCCTAGGCACAACATGATTCTGTATTTTCCCTATGTTTTTGCTGTATTTTGTTGTTGGACAGCTCAACCTTTCCTTGAAAGGCACAAATTATGATTCTGCATTTGAAAATTTGTGACTTCACTAGGAGAGAAAAAATTAGGATGCAATTATAATTGATTTTGATTGATCTTGTTAGTTGTCTCCTAAAAAGCTTTAAAATTTCCTATTTGTTATCATTTAATTTGTTAAAGCTACGTGTTTATGAAATAATCCAGCGTATACTGCTACCTATTTATGTTTCTTATACACTTGATTCTACAGGGTAATGCTAGAAGGTTGTATAAAAAAGGATGTGATGGGAACAACAGTTTTGGACAACTTTCTAAATTAAGACTTGCGCCAGTTCTTTGGTGCTGTAGCTTGCTACTAATGGTGACATATATTCAATCTGTCTTAATGGGTGTGTCTCTGGATCTCTTCGTGTGAGTTAATTGTGCCATATCATCAAGACAGTACCTACCTCTGTTGCTTTTTACCCATTTATTTGTGGATTTGGACTGTTGCAGCTCCATATCTGCCAAGGTTGACAGCTGGGTTTGGCCTTCTGGCATGGTCGGGTGTTTTCCTAGCATCTGTCGGTTTGGTTATGTTTTATAGGTGTAGCAGGTATCTTTTTTGACATGGACTTTTTCTTTCTTCTTTTCTTTTTCCCCAGAAAGGTCTGTTTGTTCATTTTTGCACTGTTTACATTTGTTTTGGAGACTGCCTAGATTTCTGTTTATAAGCTTGTTAGTCTCGTTTTCCCCCTTGGTTTTCATAGTATAGCAGCTGACAGAGAATAGTTTTTGGAGTCATTGTATGGCTGAATTTATTATGAAGGATTGTTTATAGCATTTGATTAGTTTCCTTTTTTAGGTTTCAGAAATAATTTACTGGACAGGTACTTTTAATGCTAGTTTTTTTCTTGTGATTGGTTTCAAGTATCTGGCAATTAGATTCTTGAAGTTTTCTGATGTTTATTTATGTTAGGTGAATCTTATGTTAAAGGGGTGGGAATGGGAATGGTTTAGAGTGGTAGGGAGTTGTTTTATTTAGAAAATAGCATATCATGCATTGAAAGATTTAAAAGGGCCGTGTATCATTAATATGAATCTATAAAATAATACGAGATACATTATAAAATTGAAGTACAGTATCAGGTAGTTCTCTGTAAGAGAACCAGGGCTGGATCGGTACATCTGTTGCATGTTTTTGCTAGTATGGATACATTGATGAGTGAACTTACGTAGTTATTTTGCATTTAAAATTTCTTTGCAGAAAGGATCCCGGTTATATCAGGATGACTGTCCATGATCTTCAAAATATGAAAGATGATGTGCGTTGAGTTTTTCCTATAAAAGTCTTAACTGATTTTTGTTTGATTTGTTAATCTTTTTTTTCATGAAATTTAATTGTTTTTAGTCCTGTCGTTATATTTCTTCAAGTCTTGTATATGTTTTATTTTTCCTTTTAATTGATTGATTTAGTTTCTCACTATATTTCTTTTTATACATCCTCTATATGTTCTGTTAGGAACCGTTATTGAAGATTGAGAGAAATAATCCTGCTTTACTAGCTGGAAATTGGTCTCAGCTTTGTGTGACATGCAAGGTGATCACCTAATTTGGCTCGTATTGCTTATATCTTACTCATTTGTATATTCCTGTTTATTCTAATTGTTTTGCTATGTTATTTTGATATCATCATCAGATTGTCAGACCTCTTCGTGCAAAACACTGCTCCACTTGTAATCGTTGTGTTGAACAATTTGACCATCATTGTCCTTGGGTATCAAATTGTATTGGCAAGGTGCTTTGTTGCAGATGAGTTAAATGTTTTTCCCTCTGGTATTATTACTTTAATGTTCCATTTAGCACGTGTAAGACAACCAACTTAAGGGACTTGAGCGCTCTTATTATATGACTTTTCTCTTCGAAAAAATTTATGAATACGAGTGATGTGTGATTGCTTGCTGGTTACAACATGTTTATAGGTCAATCTCCCATGTGAAAAGAGAATGGTATTTAATTATTTGATGAGCAGTCATTGTATCTTCCGTTAATTCCATTGTTTCTTGTGATGCAGAAAAACAAATGGGATTTTTTTCTTTTCCTTGTTTTGGAAGTATCAGCGATGTTGATTACCGGTGGAGTTACTATTACAAGTATGTCTTTTATTCAGTTCGTAATTCAAACTATCTTCCCTAAGCCAACTACAAATGTGTTATGATCATATATAGGAATCTTGACGGATCCAATGGCTCCATCTTCATTTTTACAATGGGTGAACCATGCTGGTATTCATCATATCAGTGCTATATCATTTTTTATAATGGATTTCCTCCTCTTCTTCGGTGTGGCAATGTTAACCGCTGTACAGGCTTCGCAGGTGATTTAGTGATATGTAGTTGTCTCTTTATCTGGAAATACTTTTCGTGGTTGTGGGTTGGCCAAAAGGCTTATAAATTTCTTTGGGCCACAATTTCACATTGTTGCACAGCTAACCCATGTACATGGAACACTAACGATTTTAGAAACTCTAGACTATGTTTACGGGGAGACTTATTTTTTTTTTTTCTTTTCTTGCTATAGATATCACAGAATATAACCACGAATGAAATGGCGAACATAATGCGTTATAGCTACCTCAGGGGTGCAGGTGGTCTATTCAAAAACCCATATGATCATGGCTGCCGTAAGAACTGCACAGAGTTCCTGCTCAAAGGCTATCATGAAGATGTGGAGGCCAGTGAAGATTTAGAACATTCTGAAGGAATTGTGGTAGCACAAATGCAGAGGAATTTGAAGTTGCAAAATGGTGATTCGCAGTCTCGCAAACAGAAATGGCCATCTTGCTATAAATGTCAATTCTAGCAACACCATGACACATTCATTCATCCCTTGGAGAGTGCAGTGGCAGACCCTGTCAATCGAACTGTGTCAATGCCCTGCACCTTAAACATGTATTATGTAAATGGCTCCTATCGCTTTTTCATTTTCTTTTCTTGAAATTATAACCAACGCTATAATGTCAATATCATTGCGTTGTTGCAGTAAAGTAATATTGATTTGAATTTTCACATATGTAGATAGAAATCAAGGGATTCTTTATTTAAATTTTGAGCAGGGAATATAAGGAATAAAAAGCTTAAACTTTTTTTTTTTGGAGGAAATGAATAATATTGCTTAGCTATATATTTCAACAGCCAAAATTTCTGGGGAGATTGTCTATCACAAAATAGTAGCAGGAATTAATCGTCATTTGTACATAGTAGAACCACGCTTGCCTCCGATAGGGATTTATGTATAACACAGCTCCGATACACAATAGCACCACTATGTAACACGCGAAGAAGCTTGCGTAGAAGGCATCCATATCAATGAAGCCATGGTCCTTTGCACTGTCACTTGGAGCTTTTGGTGGTGCGATCGGTGAGCAGTTCTTTCCTACCAATGAGCCACAAAGAAAAGGATTCCCCACATAGCTGCTTTCATCAGATGTTCCCAGTTGTCCAATCCTTTCGGGGGTCTTTCCCGAGATTTTTGTTGTACGACACATTGAAGTATTGCAAGAAATGTAACAACGCAAATTCAGGAGGGATATTTCCAGTCAAATTGTTGTAGGGAAGATCTAGACTTTCTGTGTCCCTTAGGTTAGAGAACGCACGTGGGATTGGTCCTGTCAAGCTGTTGTGGGAAAGGTTCAATGTAAAGAGCATCAAAATGTTTTTGATTTCATGAGGAATCTCACCAGTAAGCTTGTTGCAGGAAAGATCAATTCCAGACATGTATTGAAGGATTGTTTTCTTGTATGTGTAGGATCTGCTCTTTATTGTGTATTCTATTGGTTCTTCAATGGATATCGACCTATTTGCCCCCAAATAATTATAAGAAATCCAACTATAATCATCGTCGGGTACCTTGTTGAGTGCAGTAACTTTTAGGCAAGAAGGAATACCACCGGACAAATTGTTGAGTGAAAGATCAATCAAGCTTAAATGAGGCAACTTACACAATTGAATTGGAATTTCACCCTCAAAGTGATTTCTCTTCAAGAGAAGATAACTCAACTGAGAAAGGTTACTAATCCAATTTGGAATGTGACCGCTGAAGTGGTTATAGCTAAGATCCAAAGTCACCAAGACAGAGCTTTTACGAAAAGCATTTGGCAGCGGTCCTTGCAGCATATTTTTAGACAAATAAACTTCCTCTATATTGGACGGCTTGAAACAAGATGGTAGGGTCCCAGAGAAGTTGTTCATGGAAAGGTCCAAATATTGAAGTTGGCGATTGAGATTGCAAAATGCCTGTGGTATTAAACCTTGAAGATGATTATCTGCCACGTCAATTTGCTCCAAATTCGAAGTATTTCCCATCCATTGTGGTATCCCACCGGAGAGTTGGTTTCTGCTCACATCAATGTTGACAAACTATACATGCTCCCGATCCAACTTGGTATCTTTCCAAAGAGATAGTTATTGCTGAGACCAAGTGTCCCCAAGAAAGAGCAGTTAGACAAGGCATTTGGGATCATTCCAGAGAAGTTACTTCCATTTAAATGTAGCTGGGACAAGCTCATTAAGCTAAAATTTCCAGAGAAAATCGGTCCTTGTAATGTATTATTTGACAATGCAAGGATTTTTAATGAAGAGCAACCCCAGGCCAAGTGTTCAGGTATCCCTCCAAGCAATTGGTTGTTAGATAAGTCCAAGATTTGCAGTGACCTCATATCACCAAAAGAAGAGGGAATGCTACCGTTGAAATCATTCATTGATATGTTTAGAGACGACAAGGACGGTAGATGTGCTCCGATTTCTATTGGAATGTTTCCACTAAAGAAATTGTTGGAGATATCTAAATCCTCAAAAACCAAATGCGAGGGGAATGGTACTTGGAAAGGTCCAAGACAGAGAGCAATTGACCAGATGTAGGCTCTTTAAGTTGGTGTTGTTTTCCAACAACCAAAATGGAAATTGATTTACCTTGAAATGTATGTGTGAGAGAGTAACATCCACCAAGTCATGTTGATGATAGAGGAATAGAGGAAATGGTCCACCATTTCCACAACATGATTAACTAATCTTGAAACGTATATGATGTTGTTGCTTGCACTCAAGTACTGGAGCTTTGACAGGTTGAACAGGTATCCTAATGAGCTTGGGATTTGGAACTTATTGTATGAAAGGTCCAACCATCGGAGGGATGCCAAACTTTGAAGGGCAGATATATTTCCAGACAAGTCATTGGAAGAGAGGTCTAATCTTTCAAGGGATGTAAGGTTGGAGACGCACGTGGGTACACTACCCTTGAGATTCTTGCTGGAGATCAACAACTCTCGGAGATTTGTCAATTTACAAAAATATGCGAGAGTGATAGTAGTATTATATTAAAATTTCAAAGATAAAAAAAAAAAAAAAAAAACACCAATGCAAGGACATAATGAGATTTTTTTTTGCTACTAAGATATATGGATAAGTGTATACATATTTTTAATCCAAAGATGAGAAATTTTATATAATAACGAAAAAAAATTGTAATTTACCGTGCATAGAAAAACTTCGATTAACGTCTGGAGGAGGAGACGAGTGCAATTTTCTAAGAGAAGTGAGTGGGCCAATAGCTTGAATAAATTTGGAAGGTAGAGATGAATATTCCAACCACAACTCTTTCAAATTTCTTAAATTTTGCCCTTCTGTTAAATACAAATAATCACAAATTATGAAAATTTTAAATGATAATAAACATATATTTTCACTTCAAAAAAAGAAAACAAATAAATAAATAAATGAAAAAAAAACGTAGTTTACCATACATAAAGAAGTTGTCATTGACATAACAGGAAGACAAGTACAAATATTTCAAGGAAGGTAACGTTGAAATAAAATTAAGAGGAAAAGATAAATCCTCTAATTTTAAATCTATCAAAATTTGCCATTCTGTCCAATAAAATGTAACTATAAATTATTATGAAAAGATAGGAAAATGTTGAAATTTGCTTTGCTTTGATTTGTGTAAGGAAATTAAGCATTGCAACTTACTATTGTCAGAAGGAGATGGTATTGTTCTTTCAATTAAAATTAGATCTTTCCAAGGATAGAGTCTTTAGTGACGGAAACAAATCCAATGACTGTGGCTGAAGGTCAAAAGTACAATCTACATGAAACAATACTTTTCCAATTATTTTGTTTCTTTAAAATATATTTTAATTAATTAATTAAACTAACAAGTAATTAAAACATTTTGAAGTAGAGGATTTACTTCATTGTTGAAATGCCCATAAATTTGTTTTAGTAGTACCTGAACAGCAGCCCATATGCAGCTCTTCCAAATTCCTCAAACCATCTAATTCTGAGGAGATTCAGAAATTGAAATATAATTAAGTTCAGATATATATATATATATATATATAGCGTATTAGTGTGTGTGTGAATCCATCATTTTTAAAGAGAAAGGGTGATATAATTTTACCATTAATATCTATTAAAAAATTAAGATTACGGGAAACGGGAAAAACGAAAAACAAAAATGTTATTTACCTGTAATATGTATCTGCCCTTTCAATCTGTTTGCATCTAAATACAAAGATTTTAAATTTGGAAGTGCAGCAAGGGATGGAAATACGTGGTTGTTAAGCCGATTATCATTTAAAACAAGCACTTCAAGTTTAATCAACCCCAACTGTCCTTTTTCTGTAGAAGAGTCACCATGAACTCAAATACGTCAGACATTGGGAAAAAGAATCGAATAACGAAATTAGAAAATTGGTATAATGTTAAAGCTCCAATACCTTGGGATGGAACAAATTCGGTTACTTTATTACTCGATGAGACTCAATATCTCAAAGAATTTAAATCTGAAAATAACATTACAAATAAATCGGATTATCATATATTTAAAACTATTCGATTAAAATTGACTCGATTTAATCTGGATTATTATAATAATAACAAGATTATTTTTTCTATAGAAGAATGAGCGTAAACTCATTTTAGTAAAATTTTATAGGTTCCAACAACAGTTAATAAAACTAAGAGCTGACATAACATGGCTGTTTACCTTTGGTATGTATCCGCCCCTTCAATTTGTTATAGTCTAAATACAAAGACTTCAAATTTGATAGCACACTAAGAGATGAGAATATGCTGTTGTTGAAGAGATTATTACTTAAAATCAAGCACCTCAAGTTTGTTTAATCTCAGTTGTCTCTTTCTTCTAAAAAAAAAAAAAAAATATGCAACCTCGTTACAAATTAAAAATACTCCAATTATGTCCAATATATATATATATATATATATGTTTGTAAAACTCAAGTGAATTACCATGAAATAAAGATCCGAGGCTCTTAATTTTATTTTCACCTAAACACAACTCTTTCAAATTTATTAAATTGTTGAATTTTGCTCATGTTAAACAAAATATATGTTAGTCAATCAAATTATTTAAAAAACTTGTAAAAAACAAACTTTTTATGAGATTCAAAAGGGAAACGTGCCTATCATATTAAAAATTCCTTTCAATCCACGGTCTTCCAAGCGCAATGATTTTAAAGAGGCAAAACCATCTAGGAGCGATAAAACATTGTTTCCTAAATCATAGTGATGAGATAAATCCAATGTCTCCAGTTGACTCAATTTTGTTAACATCTTAATACCTGCCAACAATAATATTAAGAAGCATTAATATAGTAAGTAATGAAACTTCCTTGAACTTTGACTTTGGTAATAAAATAGATATTTAATTTACCAGGATTTGTTCCCGTGAGTAGATTGCCTGTTAAATTTAAAGACTTAAGAGATGAAAGTTCACTTAACGATGCTAAAATATTATCATTGAAGTTATTGTCACTTAAATCAAGGATCTCTAGCTTATTCAATTTCGATGATAGTTTTTCAAAGCCTGCAATACTAAATTAAGAAGAACAAGTAATTGAAATGTTCATTAAAAAAAACTGTGCTGACATTATAATTGGTAATGAAATTGGAAGTGAATGAACCTTCGTTATGAACACAACCGGCGATAAAATTCCCACTCAAAGAAAGCATTTGTAATTCCTTAGAAGGAAGAAACAAGGAGGTGTTGAGATACCAGAATTTCCTGTTGTTTCTCCAACTATCGTAATGTATATCACTGTTGGGCTCTGTATAAACCAAATCATCCCACCTAGACTCTAAAGAAACCAAATCTTCGGTGTATAAATTATTAAGGAAAAGACTGGTGACTCGTCCAGTAATTAAGTTGCATTCAACTCTTTCCCATTCACAACAATTTGATGAAATTTCTTTTTCGCCTACGGAATCATAGCCTAAATCATTAATTCCACAATCAATAAAACTGAAGAAAGGTTCAAGTTGGAAGAGAGCAACTCTTTCTTCCTCCAAGCACCCCTCACACAGCCTACCTCCTAACCTTAATAACACTACCAGAAGCATCGCCAATCGTTTCGACTCCATCTGTTCGCTTAACATATAACTCACCCTTTCATGCATTTGTAGCCAATACTGCAACCTTGGGGTTTATATACTACAACGAAAGGAACCACCGCCCTCCATGTTTCCAAGAAATTCATTCATAATTAAGGTCCACTTGTCGCTTAGATACTACACTTCTTCTCATTTTTTTTTATTGATATTTTCTTTGCCAACGCCTTATTTTCCTCTTGTACTCAATGACATGGTTTCTTCCTTTTTGCTGTTAGGGATGCAAAAGTTGTCGATTGACCTTGACTTTGTTGATGGCGGGTCAACCATGAAATCGATCATCTAAGTCGGGAGGGTGCTTATGGAATTTACCAGTCATAATTGTCTGTCTATAATTTTCTGTCATTATTTGTTTAAACAAGTTTTTCAATCTACGGCCAAAAAAACTAATGATGAAATTGGAAATTGTGAAATTGGAAGACTAAGCAGCAATAATGGTCTCCCCCACTAAAGTAATATTAGTGTCTCTATCAGAGTTCATTGACTTGGCGTCAACTAAAACAAATCATTTTTAATTCCATTCCATGGCACTCGCATTGCATTTGCCTACAAATTTTAGTCATATTTGGAACAATACGTCTGCTTAATTATACGGACAGTCAGTGTAAAATTGAATTGAATTTCCACATTGATAGAAATCAACAGTCTCTTCATTGAAATTCTGAACAGAAAAGCTAAAAACTAAAAAGCTGAAACTTATTTTTAGAGGAAATGACAATTGTCCGGCTATATATTTCCACAATGAAATTTTCTGGGGAGATTGTCTATCACAAAATAGTAGCATGAAGTAGCGCCATTCGTGCACAGTAGAACCATGCTCGCCTCCAATAAGGATTTATGTATAGCACAGATGCGATACATAACAACACCACTATGCAACATGCGAAGAAGCTCGCATAGAAGGCCTCCATATCAATGAAACCATGGCCTTTTGTATTGCCAGTTGAAGCCTGTGGTGTCAATGGTGGTGCGATTGGTGAGCAGTTCTTTCCTACCAGTGAGCCACAAAGAAAAGGATTCTCCGTATAGCTGCTTTCATCAAATGTTCCCAATTGCCCAGTCCTTTCAGGTGTCATTCCTGATAAGTTGTTATATGACACGTTGAAGTACACCAAGAAATGTAACCCTGCGAACTCGGGAGGGATATTCCCAGTCAATTTATTGTAGGAAAGATCTAAACGTTCTAAGTTCTTCAGATTAGAAAATGCTCGTGGGATTGCTCCTGTCAAGCTGTTGTGAGAGAGGTTCAATGCATAGAGCAAAAAATATTAAAATAAATAAATATTTAATAAAAGAGACGCATATCATTTTTTTAAGGTTGTTTATAGAATAAAAAAAATACATTACTAATTTATCAAATATTAATCTTTTTATTATACTCTATAAGATATTTGTCAAACCTTTAACCATGATATCATATATATTATAATACGTAAAGATCTAAAATGCTAAATTATTTTCTTTAAATTATAATAATTTTCCTGTAACAATCACAACAAAAATAAAATATTACAAAAAAACTATCAGTAAATTATTGTTATTCAATATTATCTAGTTTATAAAATACCTTAAAAGTATACCTATATCTGCCCCACCGTTAAGTTAACTTTTAGAGAAGACTTTGACTTGGTTATTTATTGATTTTTTTACTCAAATATTGAATTATATTTGGTATATTAGCAGTTGAGGGGTTTTCTTTTATTTCACAGAAAAAAATTGAAAACCTATAATATATGAATTACGTTGATGGGACCAATTCCTTCGAAAATACGAATTCGAAGTTTAATCAAGTTGGGTATTGTTTTTTAATGAGATTTTGTTTTTATACTCTATTGAGAGTTAAAATATTTTAAAAGTCTAAGTTTACTAAGCTGAGGACATGATTATTTGATAGAAATGTGTTAGTATTGTGCATAATATAATTATATAGATTACGGGCATGCGAAAAGACTTAAATAATCAATCTAAAGCTTTATAAATTAGACTTTTTAAGGTATGCTAACTTCATTCATGTACGAGAAATAAAATCCCTGTAAAGGATAATACCTTACTATTGTTGAGAGATTTTGGTTTTTTTTTTTCAAATAATATTAATTTGATTTTTATACTATTAAAACCGATGAGTGGATGCTCTCTGTAACCACAAGGTGAAGAAATATCAAACAAGGCAATATAGGGCAATCTTGGAGGAGGGACAAGCAAGATGGCTAGCCTTGATTTCATCTAGAAACATAAATTTACTGAAACGCAGGTAAGTGTTGGATCGAATTAAATAAAAAATTTAAGTTAATCGAGTTAACAAGTCTTATTTTATTATTTTAATTCAATTTGAATTTTTTTAATCGAGTCGAGTGAAATGAAATTTAAGTTAAAGTTGAATTCGAGTGAAATTTTTCGAGTTAAATTAAAAAATTAAACATGTCAAATTAAAATCTTGTTACACTATAATTAATTTCATGTTAGAGCACATAAATTTGAAACTGTATATATTTGAAAAAAAAATTCAAAACAAAATAAGAAAAAAATTATTTTAGTATGATAAACTTGACTAGTTAATTAATCTATTTAGGTCCTAAAAATTATTATTTTAATATTTTGAATTAATTTAGTATTAAAAATTTTTTGTTGAGAAAGAAACAAATTTGTTCATTTTTAATATTGACATAGATCAAAGTGGTATTTACATCAATATATTTTTTGATTTATTCGAATTTTAATATTTAACTCGACTTGAATTTGCAACTCGAATTAGTTATTTAAATGACTCGATTTAATTAATTTAAAATTCAAAATTTTTTTTATCAAATCGAATTTTGCCATTTTTAATACCATATTACGTAAGATTTCACGTTGGTAGAAAAGAAGTAATATGTATATATGAATCTTAGCTAATTAAATTATATACTTTTAAGAATAAAATATAACTAAATAAAAAATGAAAAAGAACCAATTCTCCCTTGAACATGAAAAGAATCAATATAATAATAGTCCGTGATTGAATACTCGTCAATAGGCCTCATTCTCTTAGGTGCAGCAAATGGTAGGGTAGGGAAGTCCTACTTCTGTTGCTTGTTGAGTGCCACATCTTGGGTAGGGAAGCCCCAATTTGATTTTTCACGATTCATTCCTGTTCTCCAACTATTTAATTCCACATTTTACTTTACCTAATTGGAGATGCTTGGGGGTCCATAACAGTGTCTAATTAATCAAATATAACTTCCCCTCGGCTCAAGTAAAATTAAATTTCACCACATTTATGAATTTCAATTTGACTCGATATATGTTGATGTAAATATTTTAAATACGACATTCAAAATATTCGTTTGAAAAGTTAAAAATTAAAAAAAAAAAAAATCGGGATTGTTAAAAGAAAAGGAGGTTTCCGTTTTCTCTGATAAGGGGAGAGGTAGAACATGCAATGTTAAGGTCCACATGGAGATGTCTAACACAAATTGCATGTTTCAACCAATTATTAAGAAGAAGAGAAAGAAATGAGAGTTAAAAAGAGTTTTGAAGCAAATCGATGTGAGGTTATTTATAGATAGCAAATGTAAGTTGTAGTCAGTAAACTTACTGTTCTGTAATATCGTGTTAGGTATATCTAAATCCTCAACAATTTAATTATTAGTATTTTTTGGCCACTTAATTATGAAAAATTATAAAATAATTTTCCAATTATTATTAAATTTTGTTCTTGATCACTCAACAATGAAAAGTTTTAAAATTGTAACTCAACTATTCAATTTTGTTTTTTTATTATTGGCTGGCTAACAGTGACGGCTTTTAAAATTGGTATAATAACAACTTTAACTCTCAATATTTATATATTGTATAAATTTAGTCTTGATTTTTTTTTTAAAAATCCAACCCTAAAAATTTAAACGTGTAATTTGATCTTTTTTGTAATTTTTTTTTTTTTTTTTTCACCTAAAAAACTAAAAAAATAAATTTATTAGCTAAATTTGATTAAAATATACAAAAAAAAAATGAAAACATCCAAAATCCGAGGTAATAATTTTCATTTTTTCTCACCATTTTAAAATTAAGAAGCAAAATTGAGACTAAATTGACATACTTTATAAATGTTGAGAGTTGAAGTTGCTATTATGCCTATTTTAAGAGTTCCACCATTAGCTTACTGGTCACCAAAAAAGAAATTTAATGATAGTTTAGTGACTATCAATGCAATTTACCAATAATAAATATATAGTGGTGTTGTACCGATACAGGTCATACCAGTTGATATGTACCATTGCGATCCTAAATCGGTACCAAGTAGTCTAGTTTCGTTGCGGTCAAGAGTTTAATGCATTTTAGTCATTTCGAGTATTTCGATCAATACCAATTTGTACCGATGTGTACCAGCCCATATCAATTGGTACAAAATTTTAATATTTTATATCATTTTTTATTTTTATTTAGCTTAACCATTTTAATTTTTTCATAATTACATCTAAAATTAAAAGTTATCAAATTGAATAATTCAACCTAATTAATAATTTTGAAACTTGTATTTAGATATAAATGTATTTATATAGATATAATTGAAATATATTTGCATTGTATAATTTATTTTTTTAAATCAAAATAATGATATATATATATATAAAACAATATTTTGGAATATCGATAACCCAAAACATATTGACAGAAATACATGGCAATATCAAGATAAAAACAATACGTTGGCCGAATCCATTGCATTTTATCATATCATTCCGCGGGGGATCAAGAGTGGAAAATGTTGAATAATAATAGTGAAAGGCAACAACTCCTCACCTGTTACCATGTGATTCAATGCGCTAACAGAAATTACAAAAGGAAAAACATGGAATATGACATAAAATCCCGGTACGTGTTTTGCGATTCAGATGAAGCGTGCCGCTTCTTGGTTCATAGCATCTTAACTGCCACATTCTGATTTTAGGGTTTTTTTTTTATATTGCTGATAGTAACCCAATGAGGTCAAAACTAATGACAAGTAACGACTTCAACCAAAAACATCAATCACAAATACGTGTGGGGTTTTGGTATCTCCATTTTCAAACACCTCTTACGACTTTTTCACCCAAGTTTCATCTACGCATTCCTCTGCCGCCCACCACAGATAGCGTGCTTTCTTCACAAGTACACACAAATATCATTGTCATAATTTTCAGCATTTCAGTGGCAACCAATTTAATGTACAAGTTGTGGGCCTTGTTTAAGCAAGGTACAATCACTTATTTCTCCCTCCAATTTTACAAAAATTATTATTTTAATCCTCTATGTAAACTTCCGCCTCCTTCGATCTTTATACTTGCGTTATTTGTCAAATCACCTCAAAATGATCGAAAAAGAATACATATTTATCAACTCTACTAACGTGAAATACATATCGATCGTCACGGTGTCAACAATTAATTAATTTTTTAAATTTAAAACATTCATTGCTAATGGGCATACAAAGATGTCTCGTATCCGACATTAACTTTTTTTCATTTATTTTGAGGTGACCTAACAAACAACACAAGCCCCGAAGGTTAAAAAAGACGAAAACTTAAAAAGAAAGACTAAATGAAATTTTTTATAAAGTTGAAGGGCCAAATAAACTATTATCCCTTCAAGCAACCATTCCCTACCATGTGTATTGCACAACGGGAGACAGTGAGGGCACTCGAATCCCTTTCGCCAATGCCACAACCTCAAGGGCAAAATACGCAATTGGGTAGTACACGTTTTTGACAATGTTCTCAAACAACAAAAATAGTCCCACCTAAAAACAATCAATGCTTGTAGACATGAATTTACATGAAAAGATAAGGTCGATAAAATGAAGAGCTGCCAAAACGTACTCACAAGTGATGCCATAATTTTTGTTTTATCAGAAGATGGTATTGATAGGGTTACTCATAGCAAGCACATGCACCCCATAAAAGACAAAAGTTTGATGAAATCATATGATAATATGCCCAATTTCATTTCACGTTCCTCGCAGTTTCAACTACCCTCCAAACTGTCAATTTAATATTTAAATACCAGCACCAACTCGAGTCTTACCCTAGTTGTTTTGTTGTTTTTACCGTATGACACGAGTATAATAAATGTGACACACCTACAAAGCATCCGTAATTGCAGTTTGTATATATACCCGTTCCTTGTAAGCTTGGACCACTCATATGCCACCATCTTAATATAAACCTCTCCAATTTGTTTAGCATCCTATGTTTGAACCAAGCACCAGTGCAATGGACTGGTACTCTTGGTTATCAAAGACTGCCCTTCAGCCTTCTCTTGTTTACGAGTATGGCCTTCTTTTTTCTCACAATGAGCTTCAGAAGGAGGATTTAGCCTATTTCAGCCATGAGTTTCTTCAGAGCATGGGAATTTCAGTCGCTAAGCATAGGCTGGAGATTCTCAAGGTTGCTAGGAAGGAAATTGGGGAACCCCCTAAGAGCTTGTCCAAGCTCATTTTAGCAATAAACAAAACAAGAAAGTGTTTCAGCAAGTATGTCAACAAGTTGGTGCATCATGATAACAACGTGATTAAACCGTTGCCTGGGCCGGAGCCTGTTCGTCATCAAGATCAGCGGAGACTAGCGGTGGCGTTGTCACAGAAAGGTAGCAAGAACGAGAGGGAGGTGAAGATAGAGCAGCCGATGGTGAGAACAACCAGGAAGGTAGCAAAATCTGGTCCCTTGGATTATAGAGGACAAGAGAAGTTGTTGGTCCCTCCTAGGAGCTTGAAATTATCAGGGCCCTTAGATAGAAGAATGCGGGAGAAGTTGGTGTTTAATTACAAGAGCCCCATAACTTCATCTGGTCCTACTGATATTGCAATGGCTAAAGAGAGGTTGATGCTGACAAATGGTCGTAGGAGCCCAAAATTGTCTGGACCTCTTAATTATGTAAGACCTCCAAGCCCAAGGGTTCATGGTGATCATTACAAGGAAAAAGCAGGTGGTGACTATGATGATCATACATTATTATGGGCAGAACTGTTTCAAGACATGAAACCCACTTGACCATGTCTGAGGAATCTTTCTTTCTTTTGCCGGGAAAGTTGAACCATGCTCATTCAGAAATGCATGTGAATCTGATATAAAGGTTTGTTCTTGTTGAGTTCATGTAATCTATATTTTTTATATTAATAGCCTTTAAGATTTATGGCCTGCTAGTATCTTCTTGCTGCTACAGAGAGTAATGTCTCAAAAAGTAGAAAACAATATTCATTAGCCACTATTGAAAGCATTCACCGACTTTCATCCACGATTTTAATGTAATGGAGGCTTGGTCGAATTCTTTAACAACAGCCAGCCACTGTCTCAAATACTTGCAATGAATGCCAGTTTCTTATTCATCTTAAATATTGTATCCCACAAAATCTAAGGTTCTTTAAAGTTCTTGTCTAAAAACACAAAGGAACATAAGGGTCATAACCCAGTAGTGTTTTCATGTACACAAACAATCAGATAAAGAAGTACAGGTTCTTGGAATTTAAAAATACTTAATGACTGCCTTCAAAAGTATAGCTAAACTTAGCAGCTCCATTATCAACTTACAGACAAACTTCCAACATCGTTAACAATAACAAGCTCCGATATATGAGGTTATCAACTACACAGTTCTAGATAGATTATACATAATTAGAACAAAGGTTGTAAGATTAGAGCTCAGATGCGCGTGTTGAGTAAATAGACAGGCATCGAAACATGAACTGCCTTTATTAGCAAACTACATCGACTGGAAATACCAAAAGTAGGCCTACCAAATGATTGAAATCTTTGACACTCGGTCTTGACAAACTCAGTGAGTTGAAGTTTGGGGCAGCCTAAATGAACCCCCACCGTAAAGCATTTGGTAAACAGGCCATATCCTCTTTGTTAGAATGATGCTTGCTACTGTGCCCACACTACAGATACCAGCAAGAATCAGGAAAGTAAGCCTAAAGCAGTTTGGACCGATGCATGAAATGCTTGCAGTGATCAGACCAAGTACGTGCTGTTTTGCAGCCTCATTATCATATATATATCCTGCTAGGAGCCCCGAGAAGAGGAATGCTCCGAGAGGATTCCCTAGGGACATGAAATTGTAAAATATCCCAAAATGCTTCAAACCGAAAAGCTCAGAGACGGTGGGGATCATGATTGAGAACTGAACACCATAGCATATTCCTAGTAATGCAGTTGCAGCATATAATGTACCACTAATAGCTGATGCAAAGAGAAGGTATGTGATGACCATGATGATTTGAGTGCACGTCATCCAAAGGGTACGGGGAACCATTTTTGACCTGCAAACAACAACAAAGTCTTATAACCGTTTGAGCAGATGTAAAAGGGTGCGGGGAACCATTTACCTGACAAAATGTTCGGATACCACACCCCCACCGAGACGGCCAATAAAGTTGCAAAAACTGAAAAGAGACAACAGTATTGTCGTGCTCTGTATGCCTTGTGCAATCCCTATCTGAGCCAGATTGTTGAGAACAGTCACACCGGAACCGACACCAGTGAAGTAAACCAAGAAAAGAAGCCAGAAATCGGCTTTGATTATGGCTTCAGTAAATTTGAAATCCTCCCCCCTTTTAGGCCTCCTCTTCTTCTTAACTGCCCCCTCACCCACAGCAAGAAGCATGGCCACCTCTGATGCTTCATCACCTTCACGGAAACTTCCCAGGTACGTCGATGATTCAGATGACTTCAACAGTGGTTCAGTTTTGTCTGCATTACCTTCACCTTGAAGTGTTTCATCTGAAGATGCAACCTGTTGGTTACATATCTCAGGTCGGTTGATCCTCGAAGGACAAAAAGTCATCTTCACGGGAATTGCAAGGGGAGCCATGAGAAGAACCACCATTCCGACAAGAATGGCATAAGAAACCTCAGCACTAAAATGAAAAATAGGATCTAATATCGTACTTGTTAAAACATACAAACCAAGAACCACACTAGCAACTTGGATAAAAAGAAAATGGCCATGCTCGGCGGAGTGTTCGCCAAAGGCAGGAGTACAAGCCCTAACAAAGTACATCATTACAAAGCAAAGAATAGGGACACCAAACGAAAGAAACATCAAAAGGTTAGTAGAAGATTTCCGAAGTATGGTGCTGTAAATTTCCGTAAATACCGCAGCACTTAGCCCAGAATAGCCCTTGAGAATACCAGCAACCGTGCCTCGACTGACAGGGAAATTTCTCATATTAGTGACTAGCACTGCCGTGCTCAACCAAGCACTACTGTTGGTACCTACACAAAGTGCAAGCCATAACTGCAAAACCACAGAAAAAATAGCAATCATTACAAAGGCATGAATATCCTACTCTAATTATAAGTAATTCAATTATGATGGTCTCTTCTAGTGCAACAGATATTAACGGAAAACTGGTTTCGAAGTACATGTTATTGTTAATTCCATGTCTTGTCAGTATGTATCAAACCATCACTTTCATCAGGCTTCAACGAAATTTCCCAGCTAGTTTAAAGTATCAAGCAACCCCAAATAAACCTCATTATTTCACCATGGAATTACTGTAACAAATTTCCTAATATTTCGAAGAAACGAGTTAGGCCAGCTCAAAACCAACTTTACCAATTTGTATCAATCATTACAGTAGAGCATATCTATAAGTACTTATTAGAATAGCTTAAATTTATCTCCCAAAACTCCATAAAAGGACATGATTGATCTAAGGATGCAATTAAATTCCAACCCAAAGTGCAGATAAATAAGGATTTGATTTATATAGAAACCAATCTAACCATTAATTAAAAAAAAACATAATAGCAGGGATCTGAAAACAATATAAAGAAATAGACTTACCAGCCAATAAGGCAGATATAGAACAGTCTTGCTAACAGCAAGCCAAAGAACGCCATAACCCAAGATACAAGCAAAAGATCCAATCAATAGAATAACCCAAGGTGGGAACTTGTTACAAGCAATACCAGGGAGTAATCCAACGTTTTCACCAATATCATTAGCAACACCAAGCATTGTCAGCTGATGTTGGTTAAACCCCAGAACAGATTTCAATGAATGGGAATAAAGAGGGAAGTTGTAGGCATTCCCAGATGCTATCTGTACCCAGACAGCAGCACCAAGACCAAGCCATGGTGGTCTTGTCCCTGCTTTGAGGTTCGCCATTGATGTTTCGTGGTGAATTTGGAAACCCAACAGATTTTTGTGGGTTTCGTTGCCTTGATGAGAGAGAGAGAGAGAGAGGGAGACGTGGATTTTAAGAGGCCCAGGGAAGAGAAGAGAAGAGCTTCTTCTTTTTGAAAAAGTAAGGAAGGCCTAAAGTTATGTCTGAGAATGGGATGACATGGCATTTGGACAAGTTTTTGCAACTGTGTAACATGTCCATGTCAACTGGAGCTTTGATCTTTCTCTCGTCAATCTGGAATGAAAGCTCAAAGGTGTGCATTTCAAGAAATGGAACCTGTTCAGTGGATTTTTTTATCTTCATCGATATAAACTTATTTCGAGAAAAAAATGAAAAATAAAATGAGGACAAGGACTTCTTATTATCCATCTTTTTGGGCTGTGTAACCAATTTGCTTCTTAACCAATTCACATCGTATCTTACATTTGAGAAATTTATCACTTTTTTAATTTCATATATTTTGAAAAACCCGAGTTTATGTAAATATATAATGTAGGAAACAGTAAAAGTCGTTGGATTGTTTTTTTTTTTTTTAAATTAAATAAATTTATTTTCATATGTTGAATTAGTGAAGAAATTGATCTTCTATTTATTAAAAATAAATTTTAATAAATAACTTAAGATACACGTGATAGATTAATTTTATCAGTCACATTAATTTTTAATAATAAAAATAAATGAATTTCTTAATAAATTTTATCCATTTTACTCACACACAGGAATTAAATTATTTTTTTTAAGAAAAGAATAATAAAATTTAAGTTTTATTAAAAATTTGTTCACGCTCCTATCGAATTATAAAATAAATTCAAACAAATTATAGGAAAAAGGGATCCATTAAATTAAAGAGTAGATAGTTTTAGTTTTATATTAAAAAAAATATGAAGTTGCAATTTTCATTAAAAAGCATAGAACAAAATTTAAGAAAGGAGGATGACCTGACCCCCATGTGAACTTACTTGTGTCCCACGAGTCATGGTGCCTTTCGTTATTGCGACACCAATGATTTTGGTGGGTCCTCTTTCTCCCTCGCTTTCTTCATTCCACATTGTTTCGGTTCAATTTGTCGACACGATGATCAGCGTACCACCTATACATCACGATCGTTGATTCTTTCGTGATAATTAATGTAACTTAATGTAATTAATGTATATAATTGTTCTTAGTAAAAATAAAAAAGAGTATGGATAGCATTGAACCGTGCTTGGACTATCAGTTCGGCACCATTTGGCTTGGGAACAAAAATATATGCCAAAATTATTCAAGAAAATCAGTCGGTAAATTTGTTTTTAGTTTTGGTGAAGAGAATTTTCAAATACTTTTAATCAGATATTGAAGAATTAAGTGTGTTTCAAGAGGGGAATAGAGTTATAGAGTCGCTAGTTATAATAATGTCTAATAAGAATCATAACATCCAACTATTTAAAAAGGTTCCCAAAGATTTCTTATATCTATTGAAGCTTGATATAGATAATAATACTTTTACTTAGTTTAGTTTATTGTAACAAGTCTTTTCTTCACACAAAAAAAATACATGCTTTGAGAAAGAGGCGTATTTAGGGGGGGTTGGTTGGTACGGGCCCCGACAAGGTCCCAGCTCTCCCTAAAATGATTATTTTATCATTTTAACCTTTTAAATTAGTAAAGAGAAAATTACATTTTGATTCCTTTAAAAATGATAAAAATTTGATTTAATCTTTTAAAAATTTTAAAAATATAATTAATTTAATTTCGACCCCTAAATTTTTTTTATAGCTTCACCCCTACTTTAGGAACCAAATTGAAGACATTGTTTGAATTGCTAATTTCTTTCATTGTGGACTGATTATTTATTTGCACAATTTATAGGTCTTGAAAATTGGGGATGGAATGTTCAATGTTGATTCTTTGATGGTAGTTTTTAACTAAAAATGAGTTTCATAGTAACCTATCGATCCAAGCAAGTGTTCAGATATTTAAAGATTAAATAAGTATCGTGTATTACTAAGTTTATATTATGATGATTTAAAATTAAAAAATTACAAAATGGTTATTAAATTATTTAAAAGTTTTTATTGATGTTGTTGAATTATTCGAAATTTGTTATTTAAGTCATTAAATTCTTATGTTTTTTAAAAAAAGTTCAGTTAGTGAGTTCTAATAAATGACTTAACAATTGGTGCACTGAATCATTACTCATCAGCAAGTAAAAAAAAAAAAAAAACATACCTTAAATTCAATGAAAACTTTTAAATAGTTTAATGATTTAGATGAAATCTTTCGAATAATCCACTTATTATTTTGTAATTAATTTAAAATCGAATGACCAAAATGTAAACCCAAAAAGATTTTATTTATTTATTTATTTATTCAATAACGTAAAATCATTAACATCCTAAACTACTCAAAACACTGTAGCAATGCCATGGGATTTAGAATTAGAAGGTAAGGTAACTCCAAGTCCTACAATACTGCGTGAAGGATGTAAATGTTGTCCATGGTTTGACAATTGACATAGCCCATAAACCATCAATTAATGCAATAAAGTAGCCGGCGGGGGGCGGGGGGCGGGGGGCGAGGGTCGAGGGTCAAAGATCGGACTCTGCATTACGGGTTAACCATAGGCCTTGACCATCCATTAATGCAACTTCACTACGTTTTGGATGCCTTTGCAGGTCTTGTTTTGACCCATTTTTCCATTACTAATTAGTCGTCTCTTCCCTTTCTTTCCAACATGAAATAACTACTTCAAAAGGGATCGAATATTTATATAAAATATACATGTTAAAAGAGTCCGAACCTATTTTGAATAAAATATATTTAAATTTGAGATAATTTTAATCACTAAAATTAAAAAAAAAAAAAAAAAGTGAAATGCTCAATTTGTATAAGGTATTATCATTATTTAAATTTATTTTTATTTAATTAATATATAAACAATATTTTGTATTCCTTTACTCAAATTAAACTAAAAATATTTCTAAATTTATCATTTAAAATTATAAAATCTTATAAACGAAATCAAATTGAAAGAATTGAAAAGCTTTGAGAGGGCAAAACACAAATTTATCTTTTTTTTTTAACACTAATTATAATATTAAAAAATTAAAACATCAACCCTATATATTCGTCTCTACCTAAAAATTATTATATAAGCCCTTCTCACCGCCTAACCACTAAAGTTAGAACATACGAACCTCTTTTTATTCCATATCATATTTTCAGATGAACGTTAAGAAAGAAGGAATGGTTTTATTATAAAAATAAAAGAGGAGAATAAGAGGCTAAAGAAAAGAGGGGTGCCCACATGGGATGGATCTATTGATTAAGCCCATCCTTTTGGGGGACAGTTTTGCAGCCCAACATGTATGGTTCACAAAGCTAAAGATTTTGTCCAACAAAACACACCACACCACACCATGAAAGCATAAGCTTGGAGTTGAAGGGCAGCAAAAATGGGAAAAAGACCCAAACCCTAATCTTTTTCTTAAAGCAAAAGAGGTCTTAATTGGAATTAGCTAGCTTTTCAAATTCCTTTTGCTTCTAACATGCTCCGGTTTGCCACCGCAAAGTATAAAACATGACTGCAAACACTTTTATTAAATCATTAAACCTAGAATTTGGTTTCTGCATTTTTTTATTCATCAAAAAATTAGCTATAGCTGCTTCAAATATACGCTGGGGATTTAGATAGGAGCTAAGACCAAATAAATTAATTCATTCAAAATAAATACAAAGAGCCTCAACATCATCTTTTGCCTCTTTTTTCTTCGAGAGCTGCCGTCTTTTTCATGTCTTTTTCCCATTTACAATAACAGCCATACATGGCAATGGATTCAACCTTCGGCCGGTTTTAATTTTTGAGAAAAATCCCATTTTTCAGATTACTACAAATATAAAGAACCCACCACTGCTTTGAAGAAATCTATGAACAAATGGTCCTGCAGGTTTCAACATCATTCGAACACATACAGGATAAGAAAATATATCATATGTATATACAGAAACTCCATCCTTATCCTGATTAAAATGGAAAACAGAGTGGAACAATTATCATCATAAAACAGGCCACATGGTTGGGACCTGTCATGACCATCAATATAGACTACAAAAATAATAAATAAAATATTTTCCTCATTTTTTTGTTGGTCGACATTTTCCGCACTTAGATGGAGGAGAAACATTGGAGGATGATAGGGAAAATGGATCTCTTTTTGGGTTTGGGTGAAAGAGAATCTTACTGTGGAGCTATGAAATGAAATGAACTGAACTGGTCCCCCACAAGCTTAGTTGCTATGAAAACCACTTTGATTGTTTTGCCTTTGTTTCCACCTTTAATGATTTTGAAAGCTTTCACAGTTTTCTGGACCCATTTTGGGTGCCACCAATATTATGAGAAAAAAGTAGGGCGGTTTCCTCAATGTTCGATTTTTATTCTTCTTTCCCTTTCTTTCTTTTTATAAAAAAAAAAAAAAAAATCATTCTTTTCAGTTTCCTGTGGGCTATTGAATTCCAGTGGGCTCTTTCTTAAATTGGAAAACAATCTTAGGCTTAAATGCACCCTTTGCGACTCTCAGGAGTCGAGTCGCTTGGAAATTTATTTTATTTTCTTTTAATTATAAAAGTCATAGTTAACTCCCTTTGTAAATATTTGTCAACATTTCCATCCTTTCTCATTTTTACTGTCTCTTATCTTACGCATCATTAATTTCAAATTAACATGATTTTAACTATAATTATTTTCCCCTTAATTTCTATCAAATTTACCAAAGGGGTCCTTGTTTCACGTCTATAATCAAGTTTTTTACAATTCCCACTTTCTCCAACGTTATGTTTAATTTGTCCTTGATGTATGTTCAGGTAAACTGTAAATCCAATGCTCAGTTTAATTCTCCTCCTTTGCAAGGTCAAAGTAAAATTAAGATCTGCAAAAGCTCTGCAAACGCTTGACCCATTTCATCCTGTAAACAAGAAAAAATTAATTAGAACAAAAATTGGTGAACATTAAAAAATTTAAAACAGAATTACGACAAGATTTCGGAGAAAAAAAAAGCAAATCGAGAAAAATTAAAAAATAAAACGGAAGAGAAAACTAAGTACGGGACGAGTAGAAAGAGATAAAGAACGAACGAAGAAAGAACGGAACTTCCAAAACGGAAAACCGAAAAGAAAACGGTTAACAAAACGCAAAGCTGCACGGGAATGGAATGAAACGGAATGATGTTTGGAGAAGAAATGAAAGAAAAAAAACGAAACCAATCGAAGCTGAGATTTGAGTTTGGATTTTAGATTTGAGTTAGTTCCAATTATATTGAGATTAGATTAGTTTTTGAGTTCTAATAGTTCATTTTTTTTTTGTCAAAAACCACCTCAATTTTGCTATTGGCTGCAATTATATGTATCTACACCAACAAAGTATATGATAATATGTTGATCGGATTCTACGGTTTCGGTCACCCGGAGTAAACTAAAATCATATCCGTCCCGAGTCCTTTCGTCCAGATCTCCAACCTCTTCGTCGGATCCTGACTTCACCGCCATCATCTCAGGCGCTACTCCAAAGCTCCATCTCCAATCACCGCAAAATCTCGGAGACTTAACCAAAAAGCTTAACAGAATAAAGCAATACCAAACAAAAGGAACCTTCATCAATCCTCGGCTTTAGACATCACGAAGAGTCGGCTTGGCCTCGGCTGAAACGCTGCACGTCGACGCTGCTGGTGAGAGGAAGGTCTAATCAAAGCCGACAACGCTCTCTTAACCAAATCTCCTTCGACTCCTCCAATTCTTACCAGCGAGTTCGTCATAGCAGATCTACGCGCGTAAAGCCGATTGCTAGGCGCGTAACCAGACGACGCGTGCGAATTATTGAATCCTTTATGAAGACTGCAACGAAACGATCCAGGATGCGTCGTAGGGGAACACATACAGGTACGCTTTGGCTGTTTGCTCTGTAAATTCTTCAACGCCTCGGTGTTTCTACGGACAGCTGAAATCGAACGATTAGGCGAGATCGGACGGCTATCGAGCGAGAATCGAACAGACTGCGACGATTGAGTGTGGTTATAAACATTGACGCGCGGCGGAGAAATAGATCTAGGTTGATTAAAGAAAGTAGAAGAGCGTGAAGCAAAGCTCGAACTGGAATAAGCAAAAGCGGAGGAAGAAGAAGACGGAGAGTGTGAAACATAGTGAGAACTGAATCGGCCTGATGGGGAGAGGGATCGGAGAACCGGTCCACTCGATTTTCTAGAAGATGCCGCCATTTTTTTTAGGGTGTTGTAGAAAAGAATTTGCAGAGGAAGAGAAAAAACAAAGAGAATATTTTTATTTGCTTTCTATATTTCTATATAGCCGTGTTTGGCTGTTTAGTTCGGCAAACATCGCTCCACTCCAGCCATGTATTTATAGGACGACGGGAAGGGTTAGTAATTTGGTAATTTCACGATATTTTCAAAGCTGGGATTTTTAGTGCTTTTGTTTTGCAATTGTACCTCTCAACTCTAATTATTTATTTTTCGTGCCGTCGCCGTTATTTGCGGCTATACAACTCATTGTTATTTTCCTTATTTTCACATTGATTAATTTTTTTATTTTTGATATATATTTTATTTTGGTTAACCATTACAAATAATTAAAAAAATAGTTTGAAAAATCCTTTAAAATGTTTTTATAGATGAAATATATAATTTTCTGTCCGTGTCAAAAAATGTTAATTTCCGGTCATAATTATAACATTTATGAATTAGCATTTATACGACATGCCTTTTTCTTTAATGTGCCATTAGACTTAACTTTCGTGGTGCATAATTAAATTAATGTTACGGCTGGTACCATTTATTGCGAACAAATCAAGGAATTTAATCAATTTAAAACGAATTAAAAAGGAATGAATCCATAACAATATTGTTAACCAAAAAATAAAATAAAATGACCAAACTCAGGCCACCTAACCCAATCATAAGTCGCAAATAAATTTCCATTTTTTCTAAGATTTATTTCTATATAATTCATTATTGATGGTGTGCTACTTATAAAACAAATAAACAAAAAAAAAAAAAGTCTTTAAATCGCAAATAATTAGAGTTTAATATTACGACAAGTCGAATCATTTTGAAGTGGTCAACTACTATGATGACCAAACTTTACCAAGGAAAGTAGGAAATTTTTATAACAATATTAAAATTAAATAAGTTTTTATAGTATTTTTGCTAGGTGTAAAAATAAGAAAAGAAAAAAGTTGAAAGGACATAAAAGCAAAAGTGATGTGAGAGTGTGGGAGAGCTAACCAAACCTGGGGTTAGATTTATGGTTGGGTTAGTTGAATGCCGGTTATTGGTTAAGAGGGGGTCAGGGGACATGGTTTTCGGTTTTCTGAATAGAAAGAAAAAGATAAAGTAACCAACGGTTTTGGGTAAAAGCTATGGGCTCTGCCTTCTTAATCACTGCCACTCCCTACAACTGCCTACACCAATTTTTATTACATGAGACACACTCACAACCAAACAACAAAAATGACAGCTAATCTTTTCGGGAACACTGAAAGGCGTGGTGCTGCTGCCACGTATGGAGTCCAGCTCTTTGACACCCCACCCTTCTGTAACTCCCAATACCATCTACTGACCTTAACCAACCCTATCCTTTTCTTGCCCTTTTAATTTTTCTTCTAAAAAAATATTTTTTCGTTTTTAATTTATTTTTTAATTTCCTTTCATTCTTATCCATACTCCACAGTCCACATGCATTTTTTAGATTCTTGATTATGATAGCGCCACACGGGGCTTCATGCTCCTCTCCTCTTCTATCTTTTAAAATTTTTCCTAGATTTTTTGTAACCTACGAACTTCATCCTTATATTTCATTCAATTTGTTAATTTTTTTTTATAAATTCTTTATTAATTTAGAAATTGAATCAAATTTATTATCGTGTTAAAATTTTCAATAATCTGTTGATATGACATTTGACTCTGATGACATGATATGATTAAGTTTTTTTCTTGAAATTATGATATGATTTGCTTATTGGTTTTTGGTTCTTGTATTATCAGTATAAATCGAGTCTGACGTCTTTTACAATAGAGAAAAAAAAGCTTTAAAATGGAAGGTATATTTATGATGGTAAGGTAGATTTATAAATCATGTTAAAATATTAAATTATTTTTAGCAACACAGAATTGTATGTGGTTGTAAAAAATTTAATAAAATTTAAATACAAATCTATATGGATATATTCCATTCATGAATCATGCGTGTAGGGGAAACAAAAGTGGAGCCTGCTTAATTTGGTTTACACGCCGAAAGCACATTCTCGAATCCTTGTTTTGGTAATTTGCAGAATTTTTTCAATCACTGATTAATTTCCTATAACAAGATTCTATTTTTTTTTTCCTGCAAAACTACAGTTGAGCGACATGTAGCGTCATGTGGGAATCAAATTTTAGTTTATTTTTCGTGATTAAAAATTTTAATGTTAAAATATGCTCTAAATTTTTAAATAATTCATATATTCAAAAGTTAATTTCTACTTTTATTGTACCCTATTTTTCAAATTTAATAATTTTAATCCAATTAACATCACAAATGAAAATTTTCTATTAAATTATTTTGTGTGATATTTTAAAATAAAAAGAATACACTTGATAATCATAGAAAAATACATTGAGATCTTTTTTTAAATTTTAATCATATTTAGAGAAAAAAAACACCTCACGCAAATGCGTGTCAAAATAATTTTACCAAAAGAGTAATCAAATTAAAATTAGCATTTTGTTAACGTTTGGTCACAAATTTTATTAAAGTTAATACATTATTTGTAAATAACACTACTTTTAAATGTTATTTTATTTTTTAAAAAAATATTATTAAAAATGAAAAATTTTAAAAAATATTTTTAATTAATACGTTGGTTAAAACGTGCTAGGCACGAACAATGTTTTGGTTTTACGAGTATTTGAAAGTTTATTATGGCGGCAAGTGTTTGGTTCTTTAAAAGTGTTTTCACATTCTTCAATGAATAAGTTTAATTGTTTTAAACAATGTGTAATGTAAGAAATCGAAGAATCATGTCAACATGCATGTGACATTAGAATTTTGTACATAATATAAGTTAATAGCCTTTTTCTTTTTTCTTTTTGAAAAACTTTTTATTTAGCATCAAAGAATAAAAATAAAAAAGAAGATTGAGATACGACCTAAAAAGAGAAATATAATTTAATACAAAAGAAATGAAATAATTTAATGGGAGACAGTGGCGAATCTTTTTGCTTGGTTGCGCTAGTGCAAGACCAAATGTTCCAATCTAATTGACATAACCAACAATTATGGGAAACCCCATAAAAAAATTTAAAAAAAATTCCAATTAGGTTAACCTCTTTCACAACAATTAATTAAAAAATTAATATATTTGCAATTGTGTTTATGATTAGGTCAAAACTTGGTTGATTATTAGAGATTTTACATTTTAAAAAAATTAAAATGATGGTATTCTTATATATATTTAAAATTAAAAAAATCAAATAAAAACTCGATTTTATTTTTTTCAGAGTAAAAATAATAATCATAAACAAAATAAAGATGATATGATGGGTTTTACAAAAGGAGAGGACGTATTTAATTTTAAAGTAAGTTGGAAGCAAAAAGTAGAAAGAAAGAGAGACATCTAAGAAATGTACATAAAGATTAACGTTAGAAATGCAATAATTAATCTTAGGTTCATTTGTTACAGCTAAACCTGTCTGCCTCTTCCGAACACCGATCATTTCGAATAACGTATATATGTGCACCCCCTTCATTGTTTATTCCCACACCCACTAAAACAATAAAAACAAAAACTTAATATTCTTTTTCCTTTTTATTTCATTAAATAATAGTAACAATTTTAAGATTTTGATGGTTTTAGGTTTAAGGTATAAAAAATTTTGATTTTTTTATAAAGTATTTAAGTTTTTATTTTTTACTTCATATGTTATAATGCTTCAAAAAGTTATTTAAAAATAAAAATCACTACGTATTACAATCACCACATGACTTATGGTAAAAATAAAAATTAATAAAATTTATTAAATCTAAATAAAAGATATTAAAATTTTATTAAAAATTAAAAGAAAAAATTGTATTTTTTATAAAAATAGTAAAAAATTATAAAAATACATCAAAAAACCTTTTAATTGTTGATTGTTAAACTTAACGCTCCCCTAATTTTTTCAGTTAAAGACAGCGTGACATATGGTAAAAAATAATAAAAAATTATAGAAAATATTATTTTAAAGTTTGAGTAGAAATTGGTTTGATAAACAAAGTCAGGAAAAAAATATTGAATGTAAATAGGGGAAGAAAGATAAAGCAAAACCAAAGAAATATTGGGTTGATTATGATCGGTTTGGGTGTATTGGAGAGACACAATAATGGTATATGATAATTTTTTTATACTTTTATTATGAGTTTAATTTTTTTTTAATATTTTGTATAATTTTTTTACGATTTTATAAAATTTTATAATTTTTTTATATTTTTAAATATTTATAATTTTTTACATTTTTATAAAATTTTACAATTTTTAATAATAATTTAGTATTTTTTATATTTTATAAATTTAATTTTTACAATTTAAGTAGAATAAAATAATTGGGGATGGTTAATTTTAACGGTCAACTATTAAATTTAATAGATAAAATTTTTTAAAGCATTTTAATAGTTTAAGTATCTAATTAAGTGAAAAAAAATATGATGTGATTATTTTTAAAAAAAAAAGTTTAAAGACACGGTAAGTTTTTTTAGCTTAACAAATTTATTTTCAGTTAATTTTTTCATTGTTAAAAGTTAATTGTAACGGTGACGATTAAAAAATGGAAAAAAGGAAGAAGGAACAGTTTTGATAACGTTACGGCGTGATAAATAAGAATGAAGTGGTTCAAGGATTGAGACTCCAACACTATCGTGAGATCTACTCGAAAGATTTTTTTTATTTAAATTATTGTTTGGTTGCATTTTGTTAAATTAAAATAATAATCCAAATTATTGTTTTGTTAGTGGAAGGGAAGAGAGAATAGTTTTGGATCCTCCCCCGTAACAATATGAAACGTAAAATAAGCATAATAATAAACATAATGTTTATATATATATAATTAGAGTGAGGGTGGGGTGCTACAGATTTAACCCAAATCTTCATGCCACAACATAATTTATATAACTATTTTTGGGATGTTGATAAAAGATATAATGTTAGAATTTAATTATTAATGTTTATATCTTTTATTAATTTAGTTGATATTTTTTTAGTTAATAATTTTTTTTTAGTTAAATTTGATTCTCAATTATTTAATAAAATTTAAATGTTGATATCAATTTTTTGAAGAAGGATTTAAATTTATATTTTTAATGAAAATATTCATTAAAATATTGAACCTTTAGACATGACAGTCTACATGATAATCTACATGTAGTTTATGTTTTTTTTTTTCTTTCAAATTTTGATTTATTTTTTTTATTTTAAAGATTTTAAATTATTTATTGATATGACATATAAAACAAATCATATCAACATAAAATACACATAGCCTGCTAAGGGGTTGCCACACTAACATCATGTACTTTAGAGTAACAAAAAAATATCGTGTGCTTGTTAGAAGTAACAAATTTTTTCAAAAAAAAGAATCCAAGTAATCCTCAAAATACACAATAAAAATATTTAATATTATTTCTTAAATTATAAAAATTAGCTAAAATTTTGCGAGATATTCTATTTATTATATTTTAAATACAAATTAAGACAAAAATTACAAAATTTTGATCACTCGAATATCAAATAATAGTTTACTTTTTTAGATTTATTTAACTTCCATAAAATAAAATAATATTTTCGAAATTGAAAATAAATTGGTACACTTGTTAGGAGCTCCACTTCATATTTAAGTTTAATTTCAAAGTAGTTGGTATTTAGTAAATATATAAAAGAAAGGTTGCTCGAGCAGAAAATGACCTTTGAATTATGAATTCAGTTGAATTTTCAAAGGAATTATAAAAATACAAAGTGCATTATGTAAAGGAAAGGACCAACACCCCGCAGTTCCCGACTACCAAGCCACTAGCCACCCACGTTGGACTCATTTTCTCTCTCAAACATTAAACAATTAACCATTTAGGTTCTCAATTAAATAATTTAATTGAACAAGTATTATAGAGATTTTATATTAAAAAATATATTATATTCTATTTTTTTATTAAAAATAAGCACATTAGTCTTTATAAGCTAGATTTTGTAAGAAAGTATTTAATTCTACATTTATTTTCACTGCTAAAGCATGCTTGACCGAAAAATTAGATAGTTACAATTAAAGTGCTATGTGCACCTCATACTCATGTGCAACTATCGATTTTTAATGGTAGAAGTCGATGATATTTTTAAGAGAATGACCAATTGACTCATTGATTTAATGTATAAAAACTAATTTTCTCATTTCTAATATAAAAAAATAAAATAAAATAAAATTCAAATCTTAATATAATATTCTCCCTAATACTTTTACCATAATTTAAAATTTTGCAAACCCACCGAAAGGGAACAAAGTATGGGGTCAACCATTTCCGAGTCTTCTTGTCCCAAGTTAAGGTTCACAGGTGGAATCCAAAATTCATTTTATTGTTTAACGTACATCTAAATATTAAAAAGTTTTTATTGTCTTACAATCTGACCCAAATTCGGGGATGTTTATATAGCTAATATTAAAATTTAATATTAAAATTATAGAAAGTGAAATGGACAGCATTAGACTTTAGAGATAACTCAATTAATTGTGGAGTGCTGGACAAAAAAAAAGAGAAGAAAAGTCGTGTGTGATGTTGAACAGATTCCTTGACTTAATAATTAGAGCTGTTTCATATTGGAATAAATTGACTTCCACTCCGAGTGCTCTCGCTCTACTGCAATAGTTTCTCAGAAGATAATTTCATCAAGCGTGGGGGATTCATAATTAATTTGCTTGTTTTTGAAGGGCTCCATAACTAAAAAAATTTTAAATCGGTATACCATATACGTGCATGTCTTGAATTTAGGGCTGTCAAAATTTTAACTTTATTATATGGGTTGGACTTTTTCCATCGACGACCAAGCATACATGTAAAATGAAGCATGGATCATGTGGGTGTTTTTGGAATACAAAGATTTATTTTGGGTGTGGGAATATTGATGATGGAAAGTTCCGTAAAATTTCAAAACAAATAAAAAGCAAAGTTGGGTGACATGGGTGTCTAGCTTAATTTTTTCAAGGAAAGTTTTGGGGGATTCGAATCAATTATGAACGATTGTAGATTGGTTTGTATTCGAACACTCTGTGATGAAGCTTAATAGAGAAACAATTTTGTTGACAAGTCCAAGTTTCGAAACAAACGTTGAAGTGATGGAAGTACCAAGTTATCATCACATTTACTGCCTTATATATGCCAAAAGAATTCAAATCCAAGACCTAAAAATTGTGAAGTAGTTGGACGGCTCATTCGCCGCAAAAAAGGAAGGAAGAAAGAAATTTGAGCGTAAATGTTGGTCTAATATGATTTTCAGTTTGTTACTGAATACAAAAATAACATTACTCCTGTCCGTTCTATAAATACAAAACCGTGTTACGAAGACTTGGCGAAGGCTTCCAAATGATGACTATCATTATTTTTTGTTTGGTTTGTGGTTCGACGCAGGCCTCAACTTGCAATTGTGGGCTACCGTTATAGAAAATTCGGGGGGTTGAAAATTTCAGATTCAAAAAGAAGAGGAGGAAAGCGGTGGAGGTGTCGGCTTTTGATTCGTTTGTATGAATTGATTCCTTTCCTTTCTCCCCACGGCGTGGAAGCCCACAAGTTTGGAAGCTTAGGGCCATCCCTTCGTTCTTCGGTCAAACCTATAACCTTTGCTTTTTGTTTGAAGTTTTGACTTTTGGCCCCTTTAGGCTTCTTGTGGCATCTTGCTTTGCACTTGGCATTGTCTTGGAGGATACCAAATGTGTCGACTCTTCTTCTGCCACATTGACCTTGGACTCCGATATTTGGAATGCAATCTTTTATGTTTTAGTTTTCAGTACCATAAATTGATAATAGGAAGCAACATAAATGTCATTTAGGGTTTGGTCGAATCACAATTTATGAGTTTTGAAATTAAAAATTTTAATAGGAACAGATTCAGGGTAGGATTAGGTCATTAAGTGGGTCTTTCAAAATTCAGCTTCTCGATTTATTCTTGGTTCACGTAAATCGGGAGTAACTCAAATTTGAAAATAGCTTCATCCAGAATAAATCAAAACTTGATTTGCATCTTCCTTTATATTTTATTCACTGCCTAAAAAGAATTGTGAAGCAAATCAAAGGCCTCAAAAGAAACGAAAACGTATCTTTATATATTCTTTTATCATATCTATGCAAATGAAAGGTAAAAATATGTCATAGGACCTCTTCTTCGCAAATTTAGAATTTATCTCTATACTTTCTTTTACAAGAATTTAGTGTTTTATTTTTCTAATTTTAAAATTCAGGTTCAATTGTTATCATAATTAATTTTTTTTTTTTGTTAAATTTGTTGGTGTGGCATCTTGAAATAAAAAGAATACTCACTTGGTAATAATGTAATTAATAAATGATGTTTTATTGAATCTAAATGATTTTGATCGTGTTAACAGTTGGACCTAAACTTTGAAATTTGAAAAGTAAAGAGATTAAATTCGAATTTTTACGAAGCGTACAAATACTTATGACTTATTTTAACCAAAATGAAATAATTTTTTCCTCTTTCTTTAATACATGGGTAAACTACACCATTAGTAACTAAACCATGGGTAAATTTTTGTTTTGATCACTTAACTAAAAAAGTTACAATTTGATCATTGAACTATTCGAAAGTTTTTATTTAAGTTACTAAACTATTCAAAAGTTTTTTATTTAAGTAACTAGGCTGTTAAGTTTTTTTTTTAAGTTCCGCCAGTGAGCTCCAAGTGGCGAGTAGAACAATATACCTTAGATCCAAGTCGATCTAATGGTCAGTGTTGGAGATCGGAGAAAAAAAGGTTTGAATTTTTATTGGCAAATTCATGACATCCAAAGTTGTTTCGTGAAAAAAAATTGAATTGTAGAAGAGAAGGGGAAAAAACACTTTTGATTGATGCACACAATGCAAATAGAGCAAGCCATATAGAAGAGAAGGGGAAAGAGCGCTGTTGATTGATGCACACAATATAAATAGAGAAAGCCATATATCATCGATTTTAACAACTATTGACATAAATAAAAACTTTTGAATTGTTTAGCTACCAAAATAAAAACTTACCCATAATTTAGTGATTAATAATGTAATTTACCCTAAACATATATAGACAACAAACATATCCTTGAGTACGAGTAAATAAAAGCACCCCTTTGCAGTGGGGACCTCTATTGATGGTGAGGTGATACAGCAATATCTCCAATCAAACTGAATCTCAGGTAATCTAAAATCAAACCTTCTAAATGGTCGATACAGAATCAGTTCGATATTTGGGTATTCAATATAATACAAAGACATCATCTTTCTTGTATGCTTTATCTTTTTTTTATTTTGAGCTGCTCTGTACTTAAAAATTATATTTTTTATCAAACATATATGTGATTATATATTCATACATATAAAGAACAATAAATATACAGAAATCTCAAGTCTGAAAGACTGCAACACTAAAAAATATACACACACACAAAAAAAAGAGTCAGACACAGTCCAATCATATGTCACTCTCCCTGTAATTTCTGAAATTTTGGCTGAAAGATCTACTGTATATGTATTGGTAAATGGAACTAAAATAGATTTCTTCACATATATATGCCTTTATACACACATAAATTCCTCGTATATATACATTAAAAAAAGCCAAGGGAAGCCAATATATAATCAGGAAACAGCCACCCCGAACCCGTTTCTGTTGCCATTCAACAAGCAAAACCTGGAAGGCTTAGGCTGGAAATTCCTTCTCCTTTGCAAGTCATGGCTCGATGGTTTAATGATTTGGAGCAGCAACGCCTTGATGGAATTTGCTTTGGCTTGCAGGGCTAACTCCCAGGAATTCCGTGCGATACGAACCGCCCTACTCCGACTAGTCGGTGGCTTGTTGAAATTCCTGTGTAGGCTGCACCTGAAGGACCCTGCGTGCGTAGTAGGGGAGCATAGGCATGTACGGGCTTGTGACTTTGAGCTTGATGATGATGCAGTTTTGGTGGCCATGGAAAAAGAGGGGGTGGATGTTTAGATGGTGGGTTTCGCTTGTGAGCCAAACTAAGAGGATGCTGCAGAATAGTGGGGTTTTATAGCTTTGAAAAGAAAGAAAGAAAGAAAAAGCAAGGCATAACAGCAATTTTAGCCCTTAATTTTTACAATTTTTATCAATTTGGCCCTTATTCTTTTCAAAAGAGTTGAATTTGACCACTCACCTTTCAAAAAGAGCCGATTAAAATATTAAAATTTTAAACATAGTAGCTCACATGACTAATCATATGTACTTCATGATAAATTTTTTGAACTTTTTATTTTTTTAAAAAATTTGAATTTTTATGAATATCTTTATATATTTAAATTATTTGTTGTCTTGACCTATAAGGTAAATAATGTCATGTTAGTCTAAAATACACATGGACTACCGGGCAGATTGTCATGCTAATAATGTTAAAAACCTTAACATTTTAGTCAAAATTTCCATTATGATAAATGATTTGACTCTTTTAAAAAGTTGAGAGTACAATTTAGCAGAAAAAAAAAATAAATTTGACAAAAGATATAAACGTTAAGAGTTGAATTTGACATTATGCCAAAAAGTGAAAAAAAAAAAAAAAAAAACTTGTTTAATTTACTGTAATAACCTTTGCTTACATTGATATTTAATTTAGTGCCAAAAAAAAAAAAAACAACTCAATGGTAATAAGACTAGTCAATAATAGATGAATTAAATTTCCTTTTCAACGAGTTGAATCAGTTGGAAATAACTAATAAAAAGGTGTATTCAATGGTGACTGCTGGACAACGGAGGACAGAACACTGTTCTTATTCCAATTCGCAGCTGTTACAAAGTAGTCCCCCTTAAATTGGACCTAAAGAAAGAAAACTCCAATAATGGTGATACAATGGCAGTTATGGGTTCCTTTCTTACAGCTCCATACATTCAAGCTAATAAAATTCTTATTTAATATATTTCATTTTGATTTTCCAACCCCGTAAATGGCCTGGAATGAATCTTCAGACAAAATAAACCTGGTGAAATATCTTGTAATAAGATAGAAAACTATCTTGCACAGTTTCTTACCAGACATGTAACATCAAATTCAGGTGTTAAGAAAGAGTTGTATCTGTATTGGTATGGTGTGAGTGGTGTTGCAGGTGAAGGGTCTTGCTCACCTGATACTTGACATTGCTTCAGTAATTTTCAGGAAGATAAAACCTCTCTTCGAATACTTGAAAGGCCGCCAAAAGGAAGAAAGTGTGCGTAAGAGAAACGGGAACGTATTATAATTGGATGATATGGGTTTGAGTGTCTCTTAAACCCCAAGTCAAGTGGATGATATGGGTGAAAATGATTTCAGGTTGTACTATAGTTCTTAATTAGAATTATGATTATAAACTCCACTTAGGATTATGCATCACCGTAGTCGGTATTACTATTTGTTACTGATTTTTCTGGATACTAATCAAATTACAATGACAGATTTTGAAACTAAATAAATTGAGAAAGATATGGAATTTGAGTTGCTTATCCAGAAGGTCGGTCATGTGGGGGCAATGCTTCTTGTATATAATTATGCATAGCAACAAGTTAAAAAGTGCGGGCATTGTTTGCCACCTAAAAACCTTCACCAAAAAAGAAAATAAATAAATAAAAGTTCGTCACTTGGTGGATTTGGCTAAACATTCAAATCCACCATTGGAAGCACTCCTACTCGCACTCACTTGATAAAGCCACGCTACCATCTTTTTCTACACATTTTTGGATTTAGACAATTTTCAAAGTAAAATGTTGAATTTTCAAAAGTTAGATGGATTCGCAAATTAAATAAGTTGATTTGAAAGTTAATAGTTTAGTTGATTCAATCACTATAATAGAGTCCATATAAAATTGATTAAATTGAAAAGAAATTTGAAAAATCGATTAATTCTTTTAATGTAATGTATAAAATAAATAGTTATGTTGTTATTTATTTGAGTTTAATATTTTATTTTTTAATTTAAAAAATATAATTCACTGTAATCTTTGGCATTCTTTTCATCAGGGGTTGAAATTTAGAGTTTAAAATTTAAGTTAGATCTTTATAATTATTTAAAAAATAAGATAAATTTTTATTTTTACTAATTTAAAATTTATAAATTATCAAATAATCTCCCTTTCATACACCAATTTGTTTTCTTATATATATATATATATATAAGTATCTTTTAGTTTTCATAAATGATTATATTGTAAAATTTAGTGTGTATAACATTTCGAGTTTATACCATTTTAATTAAGGTAAATTTGGCTTATGCTAGTTATGATGAGATTCTAGTATTTTGAATGTCCAGTGAGCGGTCGTCCTGCAGGGGGAAAGCGCCGCTCACTCCTTTAACCGCCATCATGGGTTTTTTGTTTGCTTTTTTTTTTTTGTAAATAACCCAAAGTCGGTCTCTGTCTTTTGGCTAACGGTTTTTGATTGTTAACTATCAGCCGCATCTTTGTCTCCAAGGGCCCGTTCCTTTTTGTCCCCGGTCACCTCTATGGTGGCTGGTGTTTATGCCTTAGCTGTTGGTGTCTCCGCACTAGTGTTTCTCTGGTGGCTGTTCATGGCCGACTAATTGGAGGGTCTTTTAGTCCTTGGCTCCTTCACCGTCGGGCTTGTAATCGGTGCTAGTGATCTCCGACGCCCGGGTTTTCTCGTGCTTCAACCTGCTTCATACTCGTTCTTGAGGCGAGTTCTCTGTCACAGTTGTGCGGCTTCCATCCTGACGATCTCCCGTTCCACCCTCCTCCAAAAATAACGGCGACAAAAGGCAGTGTGTTGCTAGGGTTTCTGTTGGTTTGAACTCTTGGGCCTTGCTTTTAGGCTTGATCTTATTATCTCTCGGGCTTTAGGTCTCCTTATTGTACTGATTTGTTTATGAAATGAAAATTTTCATTTAATAAAAAAATGATTAATTTTAATTAAATCTATTGATATATATATTTTTTAATTTTAAAAAAAAAACATAGAAAAATTGAGTGTTTTTGATAATATTGTATTGGAAAAAAAAACAACAACTTTATAATCAACACCACTGGAAAAATTAAAACAAAATAGTACTATTATCTTGGAAATAATGTTAAGACAAAAAAATGCTACTTCCTGCGGATAAGCTTGTAAAAAGGTAACAAACATTTTACTTACACTTGTAATTCTTATTATTATCTTTGAATAACGAACAAAAAAAATTATTTTCTTTGAAACAATGTTTGACCAAAAAATGTCAGTTCATATAAAATTTCCTTACGGATAAGTATGTAAAAAAGAAGCTATTCTTAACTTACACTCGAAGAATTATAGGGTGTAGGTTTTAGTATATAGTGATAAGATGAATAAGTGTAGGGTGCCATACTATATTTTTTGGAATTTTACCAATTATGTGTAAATCAATTTATTATCGGAGTTAAGTTATCAAAAGAAAAACACGGAAAGCTTCATCTATATAATCACAAGCATCACAATTTCCTTTAAAAAAAATATCACAATTTTTTGGAATTATCTTTTGTTAATATTTAATGATTTCCTAAAATACATAAACACAAACATCCGAATCTACTTTGTGTGGGCCAAATTCTTTAAAGCCTGAAAAGGATGGCATGGCTTGTGAGATAAGATAGCAAAGCATGAGGAATCTACTGATTTCTGGGTCTTATTTGAGCCTTAACGTAGGCCCAAACTACTTAACTCAAACTACCTTTTAAACCTTTTTAAATTATTTCTAAAATAATTCCACTGTGATTATTCATTAAAAAATAACAGCAGGGCGGTGACGATGATTTTGTTTATTATCAGCTTGACGTAATTTAGTAATACAACCATAAATTATAGTTTGAATGACCACAGTTTAATACTCAAAATTCGAGATACGAAATAATAATTTTATATTTATATTTCCTAATTGTTAAAGAAGTTTATAAATACAATCATAAACAATTTAATTTCATAGTAAAAGATATTTCTAACTTTTATTTTATAGATTGTTTTTATTCATTGAATTATAATTAACCAAATCACAGAGTCGTTACAACTGACAAAGAAAACCCTCAAACATTGAGTTACAAAGTTACGGGAAAAGGAGAAAAACCTTAAGAATGAAGTTGTCCAAATCATGGCTTCATAATAAATAATAAAGCATAGTTAAGGTTAATGAGAAATGAAAAAAAAAAAATAGGCCTAAAAGAACTGTACAAAGTGTTAACTCGGAATTAGGAATCACGTGATACCATGAAGACAACCCCCCCCCCTCAACCAAGTGACTAAAATTAATAAAAGAAAAGGGAGTCAGAGCTTAAAGCTTTTGGAAATAATGATTCACTCAAGAATATCAATATTAAACCTTTTAGTATTATTATAATCGGGCTTAACATAGGGGAGATCTATGGGGAATGCCTTTCCTTCTATTCATGATGCGACTAGCCATGTCTTGATCATATAACCCATTTCTCTTCTTCCTTACAATCTCATCGCAACTGTATGCCATACTCATGTTGTCGGAACCTGATGACCCGGAAGACCAGCTTATAATTGGTTCATCCCCGTCTGCTATTGTTGAACGTGGCGTCCCGTTCGTTATTTCATCCTCTCCCATGTCTTGTGGGATAAGGAAATCTGGGCTAAGTCTTAATTTCTTGCATTTCTTTAAGAATGGAGACAAGTCTTTGTAGTGTTTCAACACAAAATCCACCTGTTCAAAATTTAAGCTTTTAAGCTTCAAACAAACAAACAAACAAAAACTAGTTTTTTTATGTATATCATAATTCATAAGCATACCTTGCACCCCAAAGAGCAATGAATGAATGGTTCTTGAAGACTTCTGTCACAAGAAGTACAGTAGTTTCCTGCTCCTTTGAATTGTCTATTTTGAGGTCTTTTTTTGATGAACGCCACTTTTGCACTGTTTATAGTATATGCCTAATCAAATCAAAGGCCATGAATTATGAACTGAATTCTACAAAAAGAAGAAGAAAAAAAAAAAAAAAAAAACCAGACCAAACTATCATTTATCTATTTACAAACCTGAACATTGGAGCAATCTATAAGCTTTTGAAGATCTTCCAATCTAACAACATCATGATAAACATAGCGACGAACTTGAAGAAGCCTATGGAAACTATGTGAGGATATGCAATGAGGGCAAATACTTATACAACAATCCAAACAATATACGTTCTTTTCATTCTTTTTTGCAGTTTCATGGTACGAACACCCCACGAAGAATTTCTGGGTGTAGATGCCTTCTAACCATGCAGGCTTTTCAATTCCCTAAAATAACACAAGAAGTTAATCAACATACCAATTATTTCAACAGAAAAATCGAATTTCGGTAGAGAAATAAAGACAAACCATGATCATAATCATTAAACAGTCGAAAAGAAGTAAAGAAGAGATGGCTGTGGTTCGGACAGTAGTAGGGTGTAGTTTATCAAGACAGTGGAGATGGTGTAATAAGCGTATTTATGGAGGTTGAGGGAAAGAGGTACATGGCCTATGGGCTATGGGCTATGGCTATGAGAGGAGGAATTGAAGACCGGGAAAAAAGAAGAGAGACAAAAGACAGTTAAGTAAAATATGATCAGAAGAACGTGGGTGCTGTTTCCATGTCTCCCATTATAGAATCTAAGACCCCTCCCCCCTTTAACCATTTTTTTCCATCTTCTTTGCCTTGGCACCACCTTATTGCTAAATGAATTCAATTTTTTTTTTTATTTTTTTTAAATTAAATATTTAACAGAACGAAGATTTTTATTGATACTATCACTCTAAAAATGTGATTGACAATGTAATAATTCATGATAAAATAACACTGACTTTGGACAACTTCATATTTGCAGCACTATTATCAAGATATTATTGATTTATCAAAGTGTTTAAGCTTTTTTTTTTTTTTTTTTATAATCAACAGAGTCATTAACCTTAATTCTTATTAAAAAAATGTAAGGGAATACAAATCTGATCTTAAGAACTCATCAAAGTAGTAGAAAAAAAAAGCAACTTTATCTTAAAAGGTGACATATTTTCTATTATAATTTTTTTTTACATTGTTTCACACAATATTGACATCCCTAGTATGACTTCAAAGCCAAGTAATTTATACATATGCTCAGATCATACCTTAAGGGTATGAAAATCTAAAACAGTAATTCAGTATATAAAATTTAAATTACTACTTATAATAATAGCATTGGATTGCAGACATGTATGTTGGGCGGTGCTAGCATTTCCCTTCATTACAGCAATAACTCAACTAAACTGATCAACAAAGCTAATAATAAAAGAAACAGACATGTAAATGAGGGAGCCCCCGGTTTTTGGGGATTGAAACATGCTGAAATTCAACACCTCAACCACTCCACTTATTTCTAATTTTAATTCAATACGTATAAAATTCATATACGTACCTCATTAATACTTTTAAAAATATGCTTTAATATATGATAATTTGCATTCTTTTTTTATTTTATAATTTTTTTTTAGAGTTAATTGCATTAGATAACCCCAAACGATTGACTCTCAATGTAAATTAGTCCACAAACCTCAAAACGTTCTAATTATACTGCTAAACCATCGATGTTATATCATCATGCTCTTTTGTTATTAAAACGGTTAAATAACATATCAAACCTTATGTATCTAAACTTAAAATGAAAAACAATAAAGAAATAGAACGTTGTCGCATACTTTTTAAAAGTAAAAATAAACTAAAACTAAAAAAGAGAGAGCAAACAATATATATTTTGTAAAAGTTTTGAAAACCTCAAAATTATCTTCTTCTTCTTCTTTTTTATGATGTTCATTTTCCTAAAAAAATCCATTTTAAATATATCACATCAGATTCGATCTGTCATTTAACAATTAAATTAACGATTTTAATAACAAAAGAACCTAAATAATATAATATCGATAGTTTAAGAATGCAATTAGAATGATTTGAAGATTAGAGGTGAATTTAAAATAAAAAAAATCATAATTTAAAGATATTTTGTGCGATTAACTCATTTATATAAATTATCGAATATACAACTCGTGGCTTTTATAACAAACAAACGACCGACAAATTACACAACTCAATAAAAAGTAGTAATTAGTTTGGTAATTAATTTAGGCATATATTAATTAAATTTACTAAGTTTGAGGTGACCTAATTTGTTGTGCCTTTAAGCTCCAAACAAACGCAGATCTTGCGGTTTGCTATTTTCGGCCCCAATTATTTCTCCCTTCTGCCCTTCAACTCTCATTTTGAACTCTTAATAATCACACTTTCTTATTCAATCCTTCTTCAATGCTAATCCCATGATTAAAACCAATATCATGTTGTCTCATTTTTCACCTAGAGGCCTACGCAAGGAAAATTATATTAAATTTATTATTTGGATTAGCTTCATCTGCCTTGAATTATTATTTATTTATTAAATATAAATATAAAAATATATAATTACGTTTTACTGCTTGAATAAACAAATATCTTCAAACTAGACATCGGTAAAAAAAATATTATTTGATTTGTTCATGACAGTAGAATTCTCCTTGAGAAAAGGGAAACCTAAGAACTTATTAACGATCCTTTTTACAAGTAAGATTTAGGGTAAAAAAAAGGTGGGTATTATTAGACCCGACAGCTTTATATAAATAGTTATAATTCACAAAAGGAACAAAGAGACAGATGGTCAAAAATAAATATTTTGTTATGTAAAAATTGGAAACTATGGTAGTAAAAGTTTGAAATTTTGTATGAAATTAGTGAACTTTCGGCTAGTGTCCATTAATTCAAATTTGAAAATTCTGGAAAAAAAAAAAAAAGAATTCACGTGCACTCCTTAACAATCGAATCCAAAAGTTTTATCATTATTACCAGATAAAGCTTAGTGAAAATATCCTAATTGATTTGTTAGATAAAAATTATTATTACATTAAGTACAATATTTCAGATATAAAATAGAACAAAAAATTTAATGTAATGAAGAATTTAGATTACATTTAAAATTGTTATTATTAGGTAAAAATTCAAACTTGAACCCATGGGGCAATGGGATAAATGGTAGTAAAGAACAAAATTAGGGGAAAAGGGCAGCAAGCTTCCCCACGTGCAGGGGATCCAATGCGTCTTAAACTGACAAAAAATGGTTCCACCATTGGGTAGTCAAAGGGCAACGCAGATGTTAAAAATAAGAGAATGATGCACGAGGGGGTCTCTCTCACCGCCTGTCCCTTTATATTTCTTACATGTGTGACTCAAGCACAACAACTTTGTTCTGTGTCAGATAATAAAAATTGGGATTTATTTGTTAATTAAATTGCTTTACAAAAGATTCGTATTAATAATCTAGTTTTTATATGGTTTGTGTATGCTTTGCGTTGTTACCAAAGCCTAGGCTCACGTGCGCTGTTTCTTTTGCCCTTTTTTTTTCACTGCAACTGGTAATTTGTTTTAAGGTTAGGATGACGCCAGACCAACAAGTACGGGAATCTCAAGTTTTTTTTTTTTCTTTTAAATCCTTAAGCCAGAAATTTTCTAATTGTTTTTACATTGTAACATTTTTATTATTATTTAAGTTAGGACTTAAGCTTAATAATTATTTTCACATCAGAGTTTGATTTTTTTTTTATTCAAGTTAGTCATTGAAAATCTTAAAATTCGAGTTTTAATGTGAAAACAATTGTCAAAGTTCAAAGGTTAACTTGAAAAAAAAATTCAAACTCTAATGCGAAAATAATTACTAAGTTCAAGATTTAACTTGGACAAAAAAAAAAAAATTCATGTCTCCATGTGAGAAAAGTTGCCAAATACTCTTTAATCTCTATATTAAAAATTTTTTCTATGAATGCCTAATTTGACATTGGGGCTTAACTCTTTTTTTATCCAAATTAAGCTCTAAACTTAATAATTATTCTCGTATTGGTGCCTGAATTTTTTAAAATTAGGTTTTTAACTTGACAATTGTTATTATATTGGGGCTAATTTTTTTTGTCCAAATAATTCCTTGAAAATCCTAAATATCGAGCCCCAATGTGTAAACAATTGATAGATAAAAAACCTAACTTGAAAAAAAAAAAAAATCAGACCCCAATGTAAAAAAATTACCAAATTCAAAGCCGTGATCCTTACTTTTTAATCCCTCAATACAAGAAAGATTCTATAGGATGCCTAATTTCGTATCAAATTTTAGTTTAGGGTTTAGAGTATATGAATGAACGTCTGCTGAAAATTTAAAAGTAAACTCATGACGAATGTCTACTAAATATTTTACGTCATCCACGCATGAACTAGAGTAATAACATTTTCATTATTAATTTGACACTTATTAACATATATATATATTTTTTGAGGGTGCCTAAGTTGGTAAAGTTATCAACAAGTTATTAAATGTTGAGTTTATTTGTACACAAAATGAAAACACGTTTTATTTGTGAACACTCTGCAATAAGATTATTATCATCGTAGTTGAATTGAGTTTTAACTCGATTGATATCAGCATTGTTGTCAACGCAAGAGTATATGGGTTCGAATGCATTGAAGCGTATTATCCTCCTATTTAAGAATTAGGGAGGGGCTATGAGTAGTTCTAATCATTGTATAAGAAAGAGTCGGTACGATAAAAACCTACAACGGAACTTTAAAAAATTGAGTATACCTAGTAAACACATATCTGTATTCAAAACTCACCCTAGTGCTAGTGCGATTAAGATGCATTTACATTGCAGGTAACAGCAAAAACAAGGAGTTAATCACGTTAAAAACCATCTCGGCGAATCATTTGCAACAAATAAAAGGGAAACGGCAGTCAGAAATCTAATTTAGATCACCACAACGTCATTGAGCACTAACGAAGTAATATCAAAGCATTTACACAATCATCGGTTGATCAGGCAACACTTGCACTAATAAGAAATTGAGCATGCACTATACATTCCATCTTTACCACATTATAATCTGTTTCAAGGTTTTCTTTTTAGTGATTCCTGTATAACCAAATAATATTGTAAAACAAATCAAAGCACGATATATATTCAAAGATCCAAACCCAGCTTCAAGGTTTCTGAGCAGAAAACATTATGAAAGATCGCTGAACCTTCTTCGAAAAGTTGGTAAGACCCGAATTTGCACATACCTCTTCTATCTCCTCCTCTGTGAGGTAGTTATAACTTTGCATAACCCTCTGCAACAGATAAGAATGTTAGCCAATGCTAAAGTGTTTTAGATATCGGCATGTTTGCTGCACAAAAGGAGAACAGACTAATCAATACACAGTACCAAAATTCAAAACACAACCGGAAACACTGTACCTCTCTGAGAGGTCGTATTATCCAGGGAGTAGAAGAAGTATAACGAAGAAAAGTGCTTCCAACAAAGACTCCGCCACTTCTCAATATACGACTAATTTCAGCAATCTGAAGATAATAAAAGCAAGTGGCCATATAAGAAGGTTTTTTAGCTCAGAGAGATGTTGACCGTAGTAGCATGCTATGTCAAAAACTGCATTATCGAGATACTTTATCATCTTAAACTCAGGATGAGAGGAATTTTGTAGCTCAGTCTTCGAGACATGAATTTAATCATACTTACAGCATTGGAAGGAGATGGCCAGCAATGCAAGGCAGCACCAGCATGTACAGCATCAATAGAACCAAACGAGAATGGTAGCCTGGAAACATCAGCCCTGACAAGAGCAATATTGCTGAAAATTCCGATGAAGTATCAATCAGCTCTTGGCACGAGAAGAAATATAAACCTCTACTGGTATTTGCAATGACTGCTTCAACTTTTAAAATTAAAGATGTAGAGATGATTACCTAGCTAAAAGAGATGCATCTTGCTTAATGAAATCATTACATTGCCGGAGCATGTTTTCAGAAAAATCGAGTGCAATAACACCAGAATATATCCCTGATTTGGCAAATTTTCGGGAAAACAAACCACTTCCACAGCTAACATCCACTAAAGTGCCACCTTCTGCGGGTTTAAAGTACTGCAGAGCCATTCTGAACTGCATTATTTTGAAAACATAAAGTTAGACATGAATAGCAGTGTCACAAACTAAACAAATAAGCCATACAGCATAAGGATTTTTGTGATATTGCAGAATGTATTAAATCAGTTCACTTGGAAGGAAGATTCATATCGGGTCCAAAAAACAATATCTGCAAACATACAAATTAATATTCTACAAGGGGTCTATGAAACCTGTGAAAGATTTACCTCTTCATCAGCTCCAGGGAAGCCACTGAGATTAAAATTTTGACGCCAGCCTCTTTCATAGAGAAAAGATACAAGAGGACTCCTAGAAAAGATGAAAGCATGATCTAGTAAAACAATACCTTTACACAGATATATTTGTAATTTGAACACTAGTTCATTGGTTCAGTCACAAAATGCCGATAATCTTTCTAGCTAAATCAGATTCCAAAAGAGATTGTAATTCTGGAATTTCCATTACTTGTTAACTTAAATCCTAACATACAACACTCAACCAATCCTGTCTAAAGGTACCAAATGTAAATCCACGTCTGTATGTTAACTATACATACCGGAATAGCTCTGTCCTAACAGGTTTGACTTCATTGTAGTTTCTCAATCCAGCAGTGACAGTCAGGTCCAGAAATACATCTTTACTCGAGTATGACTTGTTGCATTTCTTACACTTGAATCCAGACCGGTAGATAGCATCCCTACAAGTTTTGAAAATCAATTAGATGTCATACACTAACAGGATAAAAAACATTAATAGCTTTATATAATTAGTATGTATATATATATATATATATATATATTGTAACTTACAAGTTTAAACCAGGAGGGCCTTTTCTGATCAGTGGTTCATAGCACACAGGGCAAGAAAACAACTCAGTTGCCACTGTTTGATTCTGCCGAGTAGCCTCAGTTCTTAAATCCTGAAAAAAAACATAGTTTTTATTCATCTGAATTTTCTGTAGAACAATTATGTTATGCATGTTAAGCAGTGATATGATACAGCTTCTGAATTCTATAAATTCAGCATCACCTTAAAGAAGCATCGCATTTGCAACACATGAAAGAGTCATTAAAAAATAAATAAAATTTCACTTTTACAATTAATCTGAAGTCTGAACCTTTCAATTACTTTGAAATGGAGGAGTTTACCTGTTCCAAAGCGACAGCGGAGCTCGCCCGAACAGTGAGGCGGAGGGGTCGAGAAGAAAAATGGAGGGAAGGACGAAACGGAGAATCATGAGAAAAAGAAGGGTATTTCGGGAACAGAGGTTTGTGAAGAGGGCGAAGGGAGGGTGGAGCAATTGCCATTAAAGAGAAGGGAAAGTGGAAAGGTTGACTCACTGATTCTCTGGAAATGTGGTTTATGCAAAAGTTTGGAGCTTTGGGAAATTTTAATATGCTCGTCGGCTAGTGTTCAATTTTCCAGTGGAATTAGCGGCAGAAACGTCAGCAACCATGGGAGAGGACATAACCATGGGAGAGGACATACTCTCCTCTACTAAAATATAAGAGGAAAATCTCAATTGCTGATATACCAACTCTAATTTATGACTAATATTTGTCCACATCAACTCTTAATTTTCATCCCACACCAAATAAAAGGTAAAAACGATTATAAAATATAAAAATTTGATAAAATCTAGAAAATTAAAATAATATATAACTTCAGCTCCAAATATATATTAAAATAGGCAGGATTTACAAAATTTGATGTTATATTTATTATTATATCATTTAAAATTATGTATAATTTACGAAAAATATTATTTTTATAATTATTGTTTTTAATTACTTATTTTTATTATTGATAGAGATTAACTTATTTTAATTTTTTTTTATAAATCCTAAAAAAATTTATTGATGTTGTCTTTTAAATGCGAATTTGTTAGTTTTTATGTTGCGATACGGAAGATATTTTGATTTGAAAAGTTAAAAAAAATATATGTATTACATAAGATTTTTTTTTTTATTTTTTTATAAGAGGATTGGATTGTTAATAATTAATTTTTGTTTTTAAAAAAGAATAAAAAAATTGATATACCCTTCCAATATATTTTAAGCAGGGAAGGGGAACATGTAAACAACAGATAGGGTTGAGCTGCACCCTACAAAAAACCACACATAACGGATATGATATGGAGCTTAAAAGGAACATATGGCCGCTAGCATAAGTAATAACTTGGATAAAAATATCAGAAAACCAAAATAACACAATCAAAACTATAATAACTGCATTTTGACCATAAAGATAACACAGTCCATGGCTACTGCCATTAATCCTTTACTTCCCCTTTCTCCTTCCCTCAAACACATCATAAACATTCCCTCTTCGTCCCAATGGATTTCATTCAAACCCTTCTCGGCTTTAATGCCTAATTTGCCTATTTCCCACTTCACTCGACAAAGAGGACAATTTGCACCCTCAGTTTCCTTCAATCCTTCTGGAAATTTTGACCTCTCCTTGTATGGTGATGAGGATGGTAAGTAACTGAATTTCATTGCCAAATTCTTGTCTTATGTTAAGATTATATCATTTCAGTGGTGGGTTTTGAATTTTTGCTCAATTTTTAGCTTAATCTTTGAGTAAAATGAGAGCTGCAAAACAGGGTCTAATCTGAAATACGAAACTGTTGCATCACAGATTCCTCCCAAGCAGAGCCCCCAATGCCTCCTAGTGAAGGTCGACTTGAAGTGATTATTGATAATGATGCTATACGGCGGCTTGATTTGTCCCCGTTTCAAAGCGCCACCGGAATTACTTCACCTTTATCAGGTACCGAATGATCATATAAAAATGCTTTACTTGGAGGCGAATTGAATTTTGCTACTTAACTAAAAAAAAAATGGATAAATTAGTTCCGGAATAGTAGATAAAAAATTAAATTGATCTTTTTCGTTGGAAATTTCATTTGTTACTACTACTAAAAAATTAGTCTAATTGATGGAATAACAGTAAAAGTAAATGAAATTTTTCAAAGGATTAATTTACTCTTTGAACTAACAAATGAGGACTAATTTATCATTTTTTAATAAAGGGTCAATCTAATTCCTAGTACCTGTATCTCCACGTATTTTTTACTCCATTTTTTTCCTTTTGTTTGGATCAGGTTGTTTAATTACTGATGTAACTAATGTTTACAGCTGAACAAAAAGAGTATCTTGAAAAAACAATTGGATTTACAATAAATTATACAAGAGATGATCCACATGATCCAAGAGAATTGTCAGAATTTCCTGATATAAGGCTATGGTTTGTAAGGCTTGATGCTGTGTATCCATGGCTCCCTGCGTTGCTAGACTGGCGAGCAGGGGAATTAGCTCGTTACGCAGCCATGTTAGTCCCCCATCAGGTACTACCATCCAGTAATAGATTTGAGAAGTGAGAGCTTTTCATGGCCTAATAATGTTGGGGTTTGTTTTAATGGCAGATGAGTATGAGAATGGGGGTTGTGTTTAATCCAGAGGCACTGGAACTGTTCATAATGAAGAAGGTGTTCATAGTATACTCATGGTTGAAACAGAATGGCGTTCCAAAACCTCGACTGAAGACGAGTGACATGGCTAGGATGCTTGGGTTTGGGATCGGAGATGAACTTTTTGACTTGATTGATAAACAACCGCTCGATTGAACACATTTAACTCCACAAATAAAGAAACAGAGATGATGTCTCTTAATTTATGATTTTGCCGGTAATATATAGTATATGTATTGGCTTATTTGTGTAAGCCGTTGAATTTAGCTCGTAATATTTATATATATATATTTTTGTTTATTTCAACTTTATTTTTAAGTTAAATCTAATTATTAAACTTTTAAAAAATAGTCAAAATTTTTTTAAGTAATCTTTATCCTTTGTTCATTTAATTTTGTTTTATATATTATATCAATAAATAATTTAATAATTATAAAAATATTGAAAAATACATTAACATAACTTAAAATTTTAAAAAATATGTAAAAATATTTCTATAAAAATTCAAAAAATTAACATAAAATGCACATTAATTATTATGCGGGCTGCCATCTAAACATTAAATGAATTATTGAACAGGAATGGCTTTTCTGTAAAAAAAAAAAAAATAATAATAATAATAAATTGAGGTGCAAGATCTTACTGAAAATTTACCAATCTTATGGTAATCCATGCATTAAAATTTGAAATTATATATTCGAGTCTCACTTTTATCTATATAGGTCTAACGTTTGCTTTATTTCTTCCTAAAACTCGATCCTTATTACTATTAGGATTTTGAAATACAATCATTGCCAGCCATCTTCGTAGCTTAGCATTCAGGCTTTTCCTAGATCTCAATCCTTGTTTCTACCTCCCAATTTACTATATCATTGTCACCCATCTTCCTAGCTTAGCCTTTACGCTTTTCCTAGTAGTTCTCGACAACCATCCGACTTCCCTTCTCCATTTACAAGGTTTTCCCCCATAGTAGAGCACAAAATTAAATAAAATAATAATTCGAAAATAATTTAAATTTACAACCATGATAATAATTCATTTATTTGAATGTTTCATATCTAAAATTATATTATTATGCCGCTGCAAGATTGTTAGCCAGTAGAGCAACAATCATGGATCACTGATGATGAAAAAAAGGCCAACAGTTTATGGTAAAAAAGTGGATTTTTCAACTGAAAACATTGTAATGACGAACTTTTGTTGTGAGTTACGAAAAACGTAAAACTGAATCTAAGATGTGATTAGACAATATTTATTAAGATCGATCTCACAACCGACTACCAAGATAAGAGGACACAAACCTCACCGCTTTGAATTAATAAATAGAAGCCTATGATTGGTTGATAATCCAAGAATTGGTGTTGTTCCACCTGAAACAGATAAATAGTTATAGCTATATGAAGATGTAAGAATATTTACGTTTGAGCAAAAGGGTAAAAGAAAAAAGGCATATAAACTAAGATTGAAAATCACGTCGTTGAACCAAATACTCGAGTACCATAAACTGTTCACGCTTTTTTCGTCATAGTCAATCCAAAATTACTTCTCTATCCACCAGTTAATCTAGTTTAGTCTTAGATTTGAAACTTTCAAATAAATTAGATATTTACTGTAGTGCAATGAAACAAAATTTGGAAGTTCAATTCTCTGTACAAGACCAAAATGGAAGAGTGACTGTGTTCCAGCAAAGGCCGTGTTTAAAGCAAATGGATGGTGTCGGTGGTCGGTGTATTGATCGGCAAACCTTCCTCGGAGCACTCACACCGTATGAGTAACAAGGTGAAGAGAGATGGGCTCGCATACAAGGGGTAGCTAGGCGGGGGAGGGGGGGGGTCACACCGCCCCATGTGAGAATTAATGTAGGACAAAACATGTGAGCATGCATGGGGAAATAGGTATGCGAAGGCGTAGAAAGGAACAAGAAACCGATACATATATATTATGGGGACATGAGAGATTGATGAATTCAATTAAAACATGGAAGAAAGATTGCTTTTGTTGCAATGTTTTTGAATGACGACACACTGTCGCCAAACAGCTACGGATTCGTTGAATTTTTGTCGTCTTTTTTGGACAAAAAGAAAAAAGAGGTTGAGTTGCAATTATGGCTAGCGGATGAGCGAGCTTCTTCATCAGATGAATTAAATTAAATGGATTAAGTTTGGGATAGGAAATAATTAAGAATATAGTTAAGGAGGATGAGTTGAAGTAATTAAGGATAATTGTTTGTTGGGTGGCAAAACAGACCACAAAGTGTCGCATAAAGAAAGAAAACATTGGGAAGAACAAGGAACAATAACATATGAATATGAGCGGTCCAATATCTTGCAGCCACATCCCAGAAACATGTGATGTCGTTTTGTCGGCTCCATTCTCTTCCTCTTTTGCTTTCCTTACATTTCAATCCATTTCATTTCTACTCTATGTATTATGGTTCAACTCCCCGTTATTTCAATCAATTTACACGTTTTTTTTCATGTCAATTGGGTTATCAGTTTTCATTTCCTTCTCTTTCTTTCTTTTTTTTCTTTTTCTTTTTGATAATTGTCGACATGGAATCTTTGCTTTAAATTATAATATCACTTGATCGGATAAGAATATCGATTTTTAGTGAAATTAAAATTATCAAAAGTGGAAAGTCTTTATTATAATGATCTTGTTGCTTTAAATCATGTTTTTTTCTCAATTTCTCAAACCCCCCAGAAAAAAAAACAAACGAACACATGAGGGGGACAAGTTTTTTTTTTAAATAAAATAAACAAGATCGAGAGAAACCAGAAGCAGCCTCAAGTGATTAATTTTTACAACAATAACGACCACTGAAAATTTGAAATTATTCTAATATTACTTTTAGTGACGTCGAACAAGACAAAAGAAACCGAAATTAACTCCATTTAATATAAGCAAATTAAATGTAAAAATTCCAACATGATTAATTAATTTTGAAAGGTTCAAAAAGAGTAATAAGATACAAGTAACTAGCTTAGATTGCATCACGATTTTGAACAAATACAATAGTTTGACCAAACGCAAGTAAATATTATTCATTTATTTTATTAAAACATCTAATTGGAATGGTCTTCACATGAAACAAAACTACTATGAACGCTGTGAATTCTAGAAGGAAGAAACGTCGAATAAAAAAAAAATAATATTAGAATTTTATGAAACATCAATTCTTAATGTGTTAGAATTTAAATAAATATAAATGATTCTGGTCAAAAAAATAAATATGAATTATTGTGAATATCATTTTGACAAAAGAACATGTAAACTTGACAAATATATGTAAAAGAATCCCTTAATTTTATTTATGAATTTTTTTTCTTAACTTTACTCTCGATGCAAAAAGAATAAATATTTGTTTAAATACGATTTTCTTTGCTGTTCATATTTCGAATTTCTGCTATTAAAAATGAAATGCGGCCTAAGAAATTTGATGATGAAAGTCGGGCAGGTGTTGTATAGAATAGTCTCAGAGATGTTTTGGTGCTGGGCAAAGTAAGAACATGCCACGTGAACTGGGTATGCCAACGTGGCTAAATCACAAGCCATGAAATCCACTGTGGTACCACCGTTACAGAGCACCGCGTGGAGTGGCCGCACCGTTGGGCTGCTTGAAGACAAAACTTCCCTGTCAACACAAGGCAGTTTGGTGACTTTAACCCTTCTCTGTCACCCTCGCATTAAATCCCATTGTTTCTTGTGACACGTGGGACTTGGCCCACCTTGTCTCCCTCCCAATTCCCATGCTAACTGATCCAACACGTAATTAAATTCCCTTCATTCAATCTCACAACTAAACTCCTCGGATAAGTCGAGAATCACAATTTTTACCAATTAAAACTTAATAAATTATTTTTTGTTAATTCAACTATACATATAATGTTAAAAAATGTTTATTTTTAATTAGTAAATATCATAGATGAGGTGATCCATTAAGTCCAATTTAATTGTTGATATTTGAAATTATATTATAATTTGTTTATGATTTGAGTAAAAAATTTATTTAATAATTTTATGAAAATTTGATAGAAAATTAAATGTAATTTTAGTTGAAACGGTATAAGTAAAATAATAAAAATTATAATGGTTTAGGCTTAAATTTTATAATTTTTATTCGAAGATATAAAAAAATAAAATATCCTCAAAATTGAAGTTAAATAAAATTATTTATTTGTTGAAAATATATTAAAGTTAGATCAATCGACTTTGAATTTAGTAAAGCTGTAAACGAATCTTATTCTTGATAGATTTGCTCACGATTTTTTTATTAATTATACTTCATCAATCTGTACTTTTTTTCCAAGATTGAATCCTGCATTTCTATTTGTCCTGTTCACTATTTTATTACTAATTATTCATGAAAGTAAAAAATTATATATTATGTGTTGCTTTATATTATATTTTAAGACTTTTTATACAATCATTTAAATTTTAAATGTACTTTAAATGTTACATATCAGTCTTTCAATCACATTGGCATCTCTTTTATACTATTTTCTATTAGCAATTATTTTTTTAGTTAAATCTTAATTTTGATTGTGATATAATGTTTAGTACAATTTTTAAGGGGTCTTTAAAATATGATTTTTTTTTATTTTTTTTAACAATCAAAGTATACTAACAATTTAAGAGATGTGAACCCAATAAGTGGTTGTTCATCTTAGGGGTTCTAGGTTTAAGCGTTTGTATGTGTAAGGTGTGTGCATTGTCAATGAATTAAGAAAATATGAATAAATACTGTTATGTAATCACATCAGTATATTAAAAAAATAATTTAAGAGATGTTAAATGTTAGAACTTGAGATGTCAACATAAAACTTTAAGCATGTGCTGCTTTAAATTGTTAACAAAATTTGATATTTTTAATATTTAATTGAGTTTATTTAAAAAAATCATCTTTTATGTAATTTCCTTATTAATATGTTTCAAATAAAACAAAATCGATTTTTAAATATAAAAAATCAAACCAAGACAATATGAGATACAGACTACTAAGACCTAGTTATTACAAGTTATTGATCAAAAAATGTGAAATATATTAAATTTTATATTTCCTTTTTTTAAACCGTCCCTTTGATTTGCAATATTTTATATAGGCAAGTTGCTGATCACAAAATGTGCGATATACATACAATATGTATTTTATAAGGCAATAAAATAACACGTTACAGATCAATGAAAATCTCAGTATGGTAGCCACTACTGAGATAAAACTACAGTGCATGTATACTCAGTGACGGAGCCGGGGCTGGAAGGGGCTCGATCTTTTAAAATAATTTTTTTTTCGTTTAAATCATTTATAAATTTTTTAATTAGTAATAGTAAAATTACATTTTGATTCTTCCTAAAAATGATAAAGATATAATTTAATATTTGAAAAATTAATGTAAAGATATTTAATATTAAAATAATGAAATTATATTTTTATTTTCATAAAAATATATAATTTGATTCCACCCAAAAATTTTCGACTCCGTCGCTGTGTATACTATCATTTAAGTCTAAATATTTTTTAAAATATTGATCTGACATCAATTTAACTAAAAAAAATTATTAAAATATTTTTTTAAAGTAATAAATGCTGTTATAAATTTTTTTTTTTATATTTTCTTATAAAATTTATAAAAAAACCAATTTAAATCTAAGACATCACAATCTCTCAACCCTTTATTTATTTTTAAATATTTTTACGTCAAACATTAATATAAAAGTATTTATTACTTTACTAAAAAAAAAAAAGAATTGTATTTATTACCGGATATTATGATCTTTAAAAATGAAAAGAATCTATTCTTAGGCTTTTATATTTTAAAAAAGATGTTTGGTACGACCTTTACTTTATGTAATGAGAGTTAAATTATTGACTAATCAATTTTCACTCAGATTTGATTACTCATTTAAAATGGAATGTCCTCACCATTCCACCCGTCCTTTTGTAGCTTTTGTCAAAAGCTGACTTGACCTTAAAGAGGTGACACCAGAGCTTAAAATGTAATGACCAATCAAATGCCATAGTATCATTTGTCTAATAATTATTATTATTATTATTTTTTAATTCTAAAAAATTCCTTCCTATTTTTCTTTATCAAGGTATTTCAAAGTTGTTTTTGTTTCTATTTTTTATATATTATAATTAATGCATATAATTAACTCGTGAATCGTACTGAATAAAATATTTGTATGTATCATATATTACAAGTACAAAGTTCTTAAGTTTTCAATGTATTTACATTACCAAAAATTGACATGAGACAAAGAAAGAATACTAACATTTGTGGTGGTGAAATTTTATAACATAAACCCCTCCACCTTTTTTATATAGTTTTTAATGGTGTTATGTGAATTATGTTTTCATAACAAGTCTTTTCAATTTGTTTATATTCAATAATTCAATTTACAGTTATAAATTTTAAAATTGTTTGAAAAATCCTTTTAAATTTATCATTATTTTTATAAATTAAATACACTATTAAAATTAAAATAGATATAATATTTCAACAAATTATTTCATGATCACTATATTTAAATTTAATTAAAAATATATATTCAATAATAAAATAATTATAAACTAAGATAGAGACTATGTGTTAAAACAAAATTTCACACAATCTATGATATTTATCTTCAAAATTAATATCAATTACCATGTTTTTAAAATCAAACTTATATATTATTATATTTTAATTTTACAATCACAGAAACGTTATAAAGTTTATAAAAAAAATAATTTAAGACATACAACAAATATTTTTACATCGCACAGTATATTATATTAAAATCACTGAACACTTAACAGTGGCTAGCCTTCTTGGTTCTCCTAAAATTTAGGGTCTTTCTTGGGTGTCATTTTGACACATAAAAATAGAACATCTGCCTTAAAGGCTCATACGAGTCCCATAATTGAACAATGTGGTACCGTGGGTACCCAAAATAATCTGTCATTTTCTATAATTAATTCTATGTTGGAAACAAATAAAGGGTAAGAATTAGTAATTTTCAACACAAAAGCAAGGGAATTGGAAAAGAAAAAATATTATTATTTTTTATGTGGGTCCTAAACGGCAATGTTGTAGTACATATAAAGGCAGGCAGGTCCAATGCAATAGAAATTCATCAGGAAAACTTGCATCATTTGCATTCAAATTTCCTTTTTCTTAATACAAAGGGGGAAGAAAACCCATAAACTGAATCACAATTTTCTTTCCTTCATATGTGTTAACAATTTCTCTGCAATTCTACAAAAAAAAAAAAAATCCTGCAAATGAGGCCTTCCTGTTTAGAAGCAGTCTGTTTTCTGGTGTTGTTCATTTTCCTTTATAGTGTTGAAGGTAAATTTCCAACAGTTTTTTTCTCAGTAATTACACAACAGAGTCTCCTCTTTCTGTGTTGCTATTACATACCACTAAATTTCTGACATGTTTCTTTTTCTCTTGAAGGGATTCGATCGGAGGGAAGTTTTAAATCATCAGGAAATGATGTTAAATTGCATGTTAGTATCCATTTCCTTTTTCTTGCATTCAGTTCAATATAATTTCCTTTCCACAATATTAAAGTCCTAAAACCTGCTGCTGTGGTTTTTTTGTAATGCAGGAAGAAGGTTTGATGAAAAAAAGTAAAGGAGTTATGGGAGATGTCATTTTCTGCGAACAAGGGCAATGTAGAGGTACAAAGAAGGTTACTGTGGCACTGGTTACCATGCATTCAATAAGATTACTGTGGACCTAGGAAGCATTACCCTCCCTTAGGATCAGCTTTCTTCAATATCTTTTAATTACTAGGGTTAGATAGTATCATTATTCCTTAAAAGAATCTCATAAGAACCAAGTCTCTCGCTACATTCTGACAAAAAAAAGCTTTGTACCCTTTGAGTTGAATTTTTATTTATGGGGGCATTTTGTGAAAGATCCAACTGACATGCACTAAACCAGATTTTTCCTTTTCACCTTCATTCTTTTGCAGGAAACAGTAGGAAACTTCTTACAGCAACTACTACTGCAACTACCGCTGCATCTTCCACCGGTTCAAAGGTATAAACAACTTTATATATATATAGGGTTTTGAGTTTAGATATATGTTATGTTGACATTATGTGCTTTTACAGAGCGAAGATGGTGGAGATTATAAGAAAGCTAACCCTACTACAAGAGTCAAATCAGGAAACCAAGGAAATGGTGAAAAGCAAGAAAAAGTTTCTGTTAGTTCGCCGACAAGTTCCGAACAACAGGACCAATACGCGGACATTATGGAGATAGCTGAAATGGACTATTCACCAGCCAAGAGAAAACCTCCAATACACAACTAAGAATGCGTGGGTGGGAAAAAAAATCAAAGACAATATTAAAAAAAGAAGCAAAAGTTTTCCTGGAAAAAATAATTTGAAGGAATGGGAAATTTGACAGCTGTCCAGGAATGCTGCAGTTTTTCTAGGGTTAGAGAGAATGAGCTTTTTTTTGTATATATAAATATTCTATTACTAATTATCATACTTATTTGTTAAACCATCACATTTGGTTATTGAGTAATGATGCACAGAAACTTAACAAGTAACAAAGGAAAAACTATGGATTTAAATTTTGGCAGACATGCATTAGTAGGATATTGTTCTGAGATATTAACAAGAGATATAAAAAATAATGGGATGTGGACAGAATTTAATAAAAGTGCAGAAATGGGGGACCTAAGAACGAACATTTAAAGAAGGCCAAAGTCTTTAAATGAAAGTAGGTATGGGAGTCGAGCCTTATCTGTAAAATAGACCCTTTGTGTGTTCTTTTCTTTTCTTTACTCAGTTATTTACCCACCCCATGGATTTTGGGCTAGACCCACCATGTTTCACTTATTGATTATTGTGTTCGAATGGTCAGTGGTCACTCTTACATGTGGGCTCACATGTTGTGGCCTCGAGAGCCAAGATTTGAGTGGACCATGCAGATGAGTAAATGCTTTCTCGCTAGGTGGTGGTCTATCGGGACACTGTTTTTCGGTTCACTGCTGCGACCATTGATGTCTGTACATATCGAGTTGTTTCCCATATAATTTGCATACTAGTTATTGGTCCCAAAGCAAAAATGCAAACCAGCTTACAAAATGTCTATATTTAACACAATTATTTCTGTTTACAATGAACAGTGCACAGATATATAAATCAATTCTGTTCCTCAAATTATCCTACAGCTTCAGTAGGAAGCTGGGAAATAGAATCTAAAATCTATCAAATTATGAACCATAATTTGATTCTTTTGGGTTTCAGTTTCTTAATGAATGTATATACGCAGGAAGATCATAATTCATACCTAGTTTTCTCTTTTGTATACTGCGTATAGAACGATGAAGGGACATATAGAACTTATCCTTCTAAGAGGCATTTGAGATTTTGAAGCCCTTCGGCAGAAATGCTTCGCCTGAATCTTGCCCGTTGTATGATAGAAGGGAGAGGTGGCTCCAAGTGGAAACTCACTAAAACAACTGTTAAATTGTCTGTTGCTCCTCGTTTTATTGCTTCCTCAACCATTTCTTTGCAGCATAACTCGACATCATTGTGCTCTTGGAGTCGCCTCCTTGTGAAATCTACGGCATTTTGGCTGGTAAAAACGTCCCATATTCCATCACTCCCGATAATCAAAAACTCATCTTCCTTGGTCAATGTTATCATTTTGAGTTCTGGTTCAGCACTTAGGGGTCCAATTCTCTCACCCATTTCTTTCATGCCTTCGAGGTGCCAATTGCCTAATGCCCGAGTGACACCTAGTTGACCGTTAAGATAACCATCATAGATGAATCCACCCAGAGACTCAATTCGTCTCCTTTCTTTCAGGCAACAGGGCCTATGATCCTTTGACATCTCTATAGCTTTTCCACACCGTGATAGTACAGCCCTAGAATCCCCAGCATTTGCAACAAGTAATGACCTGAAAAAGATTAAGATCATCCCTTTCAGGCAAAGCAAAAACCGTACATGCGGATTGAAACATATAGAGAAAACAAACTACAAAAATGTCCAGACTATCGATTCACTTCTCCAAACTCGCATGCGTTGAATTGTGTAATCTCACCTCCCTCAACTTCTATCTTAGTTTGATCTCTTTCGAAGGAAGATAAAAGCACGGTAAGGCCAACAAGAAAAGCTTCAGAAGTGCTTACCTCCCAAATATCATAGCAGTGAGAGCAGTAGTGCCAGATGCCAGGGCAGACTCGAGAGAGCATGACTTTGCGAATGCAGCATCCGTCTCCATGAATGACCTGGTGACTGCTTTCTCTATATCTAAGGGAAAATCAGCATCCTCAACAATAACTCTAGGCAAACGATCACGGACAAATTGAGATGCATCCTTGCCTCCGTGCCCATCAAAAACCTGTTATTTTTTTATGTCAAAAAAGAGAATGCTTACGAGCTTCTAAATGAACAGTTTTTTGCAATTAAACAGAATATAAACAACTCTGCATCAAATTTATCGTCCTTGCTTACAGTAGAGCTACAAGTAACAATATCAACAGTTCCAATCAGAATCAATCATTACAAGCACTGAATCATAAATTTCTCATGGTGGGACACGGGCCTAGGCGCTACAGGTCCCAGGGCCTCAGCCTTTGCCAATGATGACAAGGCTTCATTGGAAACTAAGTTCATAGCAGTAACTTTCAATCCTTTTGTTGGAAGCAACAGGTTCAAACATTTTATGAGCATCTGGAAAACATAGTTTAAAATTAGGGAAGAAAATATGACTTCAGAGATGACAGTTTATTCGTTTTTCGAATTCAGTTAGTTGATGGACAGCACAAAGGTTCTAGCTCCGTTTACTAAAATAAATCGCAAATACTCGAGAACAGATTAGAGGTAGATATATTGGAAAGTGTAACAGGACAGCATATTAGAGAGAAAAAGGATTGTTTGCAAACTTACACCATAGAAGGAAACAGTGTCATCACTCATTAAATTTCGACCGAAATTCTTAGCCAAGTCTGCAATGCATATATGAGTATCCTCCATATAATGACGACCACCAATGTCAGACCAATCTCCCGACCGAAGAGTGGGAATAAAATTTGTCAACAGGTCATGTTTTTTGTCTGTGGCAACTGTTTCCTCAGAAATACTTTCCAGCTGAATGAAACACAAATGAGAAACAAGACAATTAGTGAAATACCATAAAAGAAACAGCAGAAGCGTTGTCAATAGTAATAACCAAACTAATCCTATCCAGATACAACTGAATAAAAGAAGAATATAGCATTAAACAAAGAATAGCAATGTAATATCATGAATACAAATTCTACAGAAAAAAGACGACATTATCTGAGTACTAATTGCAAAACCCTACAAAATACAAAGTTAAATTGTGAAAATTCTTCAACTATTTTGATAGTTAGACCCTGAATATCAGAGTTTATACGATTGATCACAACCCCATTATTGTGTTATATTCAATGTTTAGAACGATGTCAGTTCCTGTCTCCTAATCTAATCAGAATCCACTTCCAACACAGCCAAAAGCTGAATGTAAGTGAAAATATATAAACATGATTGATCATCAACCTGACCCAAAACTGAATATAAGTAGCTGATGCAACTTTTGTAATCCATCAAAACATGAAAAGTGCACATATACAGGGAGAAGGTACAAAAAATTGGCTATTTTCCATGAAGTTTAATGCTGCCAAAAGCACATTTACTGAGATAAATTTCTCAACTTGAAGCAAAGAATTAACCAAAACAAGAAATACCCAAAAGATAATTATAAGAAACTGTCTTATCAAAAGCAAAAATGATGCAGGAAATGAAGTTTGGATACTTACTCTATTGCTGCCAGCTACCACGGCCAGGGGAAAGGGAGAGTCTTTGTGAACCCAATTCTCCGTCTGGGTACTCAAGAAATCACTCCCAGAAAGTAAAGGCCAAGGCTTTTTGTTGGTACTGCCATCATCAAGGCCCTCCATTTCTTGGCTGACCTGTTCTATATCTTCAACACACATGATAATATTGATGATAATAAAGGAAAGGAAAAGAAATGGTAAGCGTATCCAAAGTAACAGGAGCAAAACTAGACACAAATAGAGAAAAGGAAGTAGGAATCAAAAGAAAATTATGGAGTGGGGAGAAGATTCTTTGAGAATATATAATTGGATTGGTTGTGCTTTTTTTCTTTGTGAAAGGAAAATACCTTCTTTCTAATTACTATTTAATATAATAATTATAATGTGACTGAAATAAGAATTCCAGATTTTTCTTTTGAAAGCGTGGCTGAAAATCAGTTCCGTTGCAAATGGTTGTGTTTTTTCTTAACGCTTTCGTTTTCCCATAAACCCTTTTCTCCTTTACAAATGTTGCCATCACCATCAACGGCACAGGAAATGTTCTCCCTCTAATATTGACCTGTCTCACCCTATTTTCTCTTATTTTTTCTCCACTTAAATATAACATATATTCTGCAGAGTCCATCTTGAGCTTAAATATAATATGATGTTAAACGTTAATTTCTTTTCTTCTTTTACTATGAAATTCATGCGTGTTTGCTAGGAAAGTGGAAGAAGAAGTTCCAGGAAAAAGAAATAAACGTGGGTTTTGTTTTTTAATGCAAAATTAATGATGACCATAAACAAAATGAATATGTTAAATCAAGGGATTTGTTTAATTTTAGTGGTGGTAGAATTATGACAAAAAAGAAAATTGAAAATGAAGTTTTTTTTTAGGCAATGATAATCCCAAGTGTTTAACTACAAGACAGGGAATAAGATAGAGAAAAGACGATGATGATGCAAAGAAAATGACGTTGGATTTTCTCTTTAATCTGCTTTTTCCCCATAAAGGGAATGATACAAAAATTTAAAAAAAAGAAAGAAAAAGAAAAAGAGATTAAAAGAAAAAAAATCTGGTTTGAACATAATTTACGTTAAAAGGTTCAGCGTTTGGTATGGAGATAGTTGTCTTCGTAGAAGTGGTGACTAACCAAAAGGTCGGTTCTTTTCTTAGCCCATCATGCTTGGCTTTTCTGTATTGTAAATCTCAAGAATCTTATTGCCAACAATGGAAATTTAATTAACCAAAACCTGCCCCACAATATTGCTTCCTCCAGTTTTCTTTCTCGCTACAGTATGAATCTTATCTACCGCCTCTCATCTTCTTTCTATGCTGCCGTTCATTTTGCACCGTTTGGATTAGATGTATCTACGAGTCGAGTTCGGGTCGGTCAACTAAAATTTTAGATTTTTTTAATTTTAACTTTAAAAATGAGTTTAAAATTTCATATAAATTTAACCCGAATAAAAATGTTAAAATTTGAGTTCGATCCGTATTAATTTTTTTATTAATTTTGTATATACAATTTTAAAAATATACAATACATCAAAAATAATAAAAACATTAAAATAAATATTTTCTAATTTACCCGAGACTTGGCCCGTTTTTTAAACGGGTCTTATTCTTTTCTCAAATTAATTTTTTAAACTTATTTTTTTACACAAACTCTTCCATTTTTTTGTGAACCTTCGGACTAGGCTGGATGGCTCATCTCATGGAGAGGTCTAGTTCGTATCTTTGGTTGGAGATTTTGAATGACAAGATTTGAGCAGGAGCTCATGACAAAATCATGTGTTATGGTCTATCTCTTTTCTCATTTATTAGCGATGAAGCTTTATTCAAATAACGGACACATGTGTTTTTCTTTTAAAGAATTTTAAATTTTACTTACATTTTTGAATTTTTTCTTGCATCTATCCCTTACCCGATCCAATTATCGAATCCGAGCAAGAAGGTGTTACAGCTATTTAAAAATAATTATGAATTAAATTTAAGACCTAAAATTCATCATATTCCCATTATCAAATTATAAATTTTACAAACTTAAGTAAGATCGACCTTTGAGTACATTTGAAAAATATTAATATTTTATTTATTAGTTTTTACTGAAGACAAAGTATTTCTACTGATACTTGTATGAGTAGGTGCCGGTAGAAGAAAAGATAGTAAAGTTCTAAGGAACCCTGCAGAATTCTACCGGTAGCTATTGAAATTCTACTGAAACAATTCTATCTCTATACCAATACGTCGTAACTAACCACCGGAACTACAAGTTCTAGAGAGCAAAACAATTAAAGTCTGGAACTTCTATCGATACTTGTAAATAGACTACCGAACTCATAGTACAACTATCGATACTATTGAGACTTCTACCGACACCAAACAAGTCAGTAACCAAAATATTTTTTCCCCTGTACTTCTACCAATACTCTGATGGATTCTACCGGAACTCTTATCTACCATCAAACTTCTACCGATAAAAGATTACAACTATTGAAACAAGTTAAACATTCTCAGGATTTTTCCACATTTGCATCAGAAGATTTTAGGCCCAATAACCAACAATTTCTCAATTATACACAAGTTGATCAATACACCACAATGTACAAAATATATGACATCTCCAAATTACAATTCTAACTACCATACCCAACTCAGGTACATGCCAACACAAAATGAAAACAAAAACTCACTAACATTTGAGAACGAGATTTGATCTTAAATGCTGAGATCACAGGTATATCAAAAGATTCCTAACCTACACATGTAAAACAACATACATTAAGTATGATTTGGGGTAATCTAAATAACCTAAACATAATAAATAGCTTAAACATATTTAAGAAATTTAATTTAATAGTTAAGCAAATATATCCATATCATTTCTCTAGGTCATGTATATATATCATATTATACATTTTATACCTTCTACTAATATATATAAATATGATACAATTTATCATCAATAGTCTAATTCATTTCTGTTTCCCGTTTCACACTTCATATCATCCTTGCTTCATTTCTATCATTACAGTTTCATTTGGCAATAACCTCATGCATATCGTATACCATTTTTTTTTACAGTGCCACACATGTCTCATGGCATTTCCAATTCATTTTAACATAAAGTTTATCACTTTCTTAATTCCCTATTAATATAATTCGATTCTGACGGACACACGAATCCAACCAATATATCAGTTTGACACTCAGTGTCTCATCGGTTAAACCGAAATAACTTGACACCTAGTATCTCATCGACTCGTGATCGAAGTAACCCTGAACTCTTCCTATCTTATGGCATGCCATTTATATCCGATCCAGTCTGAACAGTTAATAAGATAATTCATTACATTTTAGCTTTTACTTTTAATCTTAATATATGTGCACTTATAATTATTTTGAGAAGCATACATGTTTAAAATAAATTCATGCAATTCCCATAATTAATAAACATCAATTCTCATATATATATATATATATATATATGTACTAGTATACCTTAACTCCTTGCTTAATATAATTAATTAAGTGTGTGATAACTTATAACTAGTTTATGTTATAGAAATACCAACCGTAAATTTCGAGCTATTCGTCAACGACCTTGTCTTTGTCCTTCTTTTTTAAAGAGCCTGCATCAACGTTAGCTACGGACATAAACATGTACATATTCATCAATTTACAAACAATTTCTACTTTAATTAAATTTAACTCCCTATTTTTTATTCTCATACTAATTCACAAGTTTTTTTTCCAAATTTGATCCTCACTGCTTAAAATCAATGACCAATTTCACCATTTAGTCTCATTTTTCTTCTAACCAAAATCATATAAAATCAAACAATCCCAAAAGCTCCATTCACTCAACAATGATAACATTCAACACTCTTGATGATATTGAAAAATATGATATGAGTTTGATAGCTTAAGGTAATGGAATTCTAAAAACACAAAAAATCACAAGAAAATGGGTTGATTACACTTACCCATTTGAAGTTTAAACTTGACAAAAACTCAAAACTTTTCTTCCCACTTCCTCCCTTCTCTCCTTCTGCCGATTTTATTGAGCTAAAGAGAAGGATATTTTTTCTTTAACTTTCATCCCACACTCATGCCTAATATCATCATTATGCTCCCTTTTTCCTCTCTTTTTTAATTCTTTTAATTAAAGAATTTTGAACCAAAATTTGGAGCCACACAAGTGCACCCAACGGCACTAAGGCTTAAATCCTCCCTTTTAATTACAAATTAAATTTCATTTGTAAATTACATTTTTACTCTTTTATGCAGTTTAATCCTCATACTCAATTAAAGCACTAAATGCTTAAATTTGTTTGTTCAAAAATCAATCATTCTAAAATTTATTTCCGTATATATTTTTAATATTTACGGATCTAATTTACAACCACGGAGTCTCGAAAATACGTTTTTTCGATACCCTAAATTCGAGTCGTTACAAACAGCATTAACTAAATCAAGGCTCACTTGGCTTTTAAGTTTTTTTTAGTACATGATATAGTGTCAAATTTAACCCTCCATATTTATATTATTTTCAAATACACATTCCCTAATTGTTGTAATAGCAATAATGTGAATTAAATAATGCTCACTTGACTTCTACGTATTTCTAACACATAACATAATATTATATTTGACTTATATCAATTTTTTAATGTTAGCATGAGTGTTGTACTATCATAATTAATCCTTGTGGGTGAAATTTTAACGAAGCAATCAAATCGTATGATACAATATCTTTAAGGCATCTTCCCATAACTGAAATGCAATGAAAAACAATGTCTTAAATTAAGTCAATTAATAAGATGCATTAGTCTTAAGCTATGATATTTATTTTTTTCAACAATCTTTAGCTATTATTACATAAAATGAGATACTAATACTGTATTTAATTCTTTGAAATAGTAGCTTAATTCTAGAAACCTCTCTCTTTCTTTCTTTCTTTCTTTCTTTTGCAAGATTTAATATGTTTTTCTTTCCTTTGATTTGAAGCAACCTGAACCAAAAAAAAGTTAAAAAGAATAAAAATCAAATTAATTGGTTAAAAATGATTGACCATAAATAAATTACGTAAGGTTGAAAATGACAAAGAATCTGTTTTGTTGGCCTGATACATGCGGCAGGTTGTTCATAAAGCATTTCTTGCGTCTTGGTTTTATTGATTTTTATAACATTTTAAAAAATTAATTAAGAATATATTTTTTTTTATTTAAAGTCAAGTTATATCTAACAAGAATTGAATTCTGCATCAATAAAAAAATTTACCAACTGCCCCATTTTAATGATGGATAATTAAGCATGAATTAGTAGAACTTTAATGGTAAAAAAAGTTTTTGTACTCTTTTCAATAAATAAATTGTCTTAATATTTTTCATTCATTTGAACTTTTTTATTGAAAATTTTGATTTCCTTAAACATTTTGTCTACCAACTTGAACGTTAAATGATAATGTGTCAATAATTTTTATACACGACACGGCTTATATGGATGATTTTGTTAATTTAATATTATTTCATTTTATATGCTATGTTAGTAAACAATTAAAAAAATATTTTTTAAATATTATTTAAATAAGGAGTTTTATATATTTGCTAAGACAGTGGAGGTCATCCCTTTCTTAATTGGTCAATTTTTTTAATAAAATTGTATATGATATTTTTCTTATCGGAACAATGACGGTCCAATTCCATTGATTCATATTATTTGTTTAATATTATTAATCCCGCATAAGTGAATTTAGTAGTTGCTGTGTTGTAAAGAATAAAATTAGGCGCACCGTGTTTCTTTGGATTTTCTTTTTCTTTCTTTGTAAGATTAACATTCATTTATTTGGCACTCGTCCTGAAAACAAAACCGAACATACAGGAAAAAGATACAAGGAAAAGAACCAAAAAGCTTGCACTTTCATACTCACCAATCACGACGCTAGGGAGCCTTTTTTGTTCCATAGCTTGATATTTTGATGCATTAAATAATTATATAACTATTATTTTCTTACTAGAATCTATTAATTTTTTATTATTTGTATTTACATCTGAGTAATTATTTGATACACAGTTTTCGATATTTTTTAATTTCATAAATATAATTGAAACTGTGACAAGAATTCTAACTTTTATATATTTTTAAATTATTATTATTTTACTATATTTTATGGTACATATCATAATCTGAATTCACATGTAAATTTTAAAAAAATTCACAACCGTAGTAGAGGTGTTCAAGGGACAGGTCGGGTTCAATAAAAACTCAAGTCTGTTTGTCAGGTCCGGGCTCAAAAAATGGGCTTAAAATTTTTACCGAAGCTCAAGCCGGATAAAATGCTAAAACCCGAGCCTGACCTGACCTACCCGTATTAAAATTTTTTATATTATGTTTATATAATTTTTTAATAAAGTTTTTTTTATATAATTTTTAAATAAATTAATATATATACTACATTACAAATACTAAAAACATTAAATAATATTTTCCAATTGAAAATGAATTTTAAAAAATATGTATACTTAAATAACACTAAGATAGATGCAACTTAACAAATAATAATAATATTAATAATAAAACAAGTGTTATACAATATTCAAACAATAACAATAAAATACTAACAATATAATAGGAAAATGGTAGCAAAATAGGGAGAAAACAATAAGAAAATAACATTAAAACAACATAAAAACAACTGATTTTTTTGTCTTTTTTGTGAATTCGAGTTGGCCCGGATTGAGCCCGAGATAAAAAATGCCTTACCCAAGATTTAGCCCATTTTTAGACGGGTCTTTTTTTTTACCCAAATCCTCTCACTTTCAGGTGGCCTGACCATGAACAGGTCTAAATCGGAGTGTTAAGATATAGATATTTAATATTTATATGCATATATGTTAGAAAAAAAAGGAAAAAATTTTAATAACAGAAAAGATTAAGCCGAATCCTAACTTGTATTAGTGGGTACAAGAGCCGATCCATTTGTAATAAATAAGCCAAGCCCAATTACAAAAGTAAACCCACATGGGCTAGTTGGTCATGTCCTCACCTTTAACCACAATAATTGATTTAAGATTATTATTTGATGTTCAGGTGGTAATTTTTTTTAAGACACAAAAGAAATAAAAAAAAAAATCCTCTTGTATTTCGTTTATTTATTTTTAAATATCAAAATGTTTTTGTGTAATAAATTTGATAATCAGCCATACAGTAAAAGAAAAAGAACAATTTAAGACAAATTAATTTTCATATACATAGTGTCACGTCCTTAGAACTCAAATCTTGGAGCGTGCGGCTGCACGGTCCGTGACAATAGCATGTATAATGGTGATGACAAATTAAGCAAAAATAAAGGTGCCCATATAAGCCATGGCCTCCATAACGTAGAAATTACATCAAACGTGCTATTTCTTTATTTTATTATTATTCCAGTAGAAATAGGTTTTCTTAATTTATTACATAAAGCCTAACACCAAGTAGGTGATAAAGTTATGTAAGTACGGTACGGAGCCTAAGCTTACATAATATTGGATGCACGGTATGAGGATCATGGACGAGGCTTGTGTGGCTCGGGATGATGACCTGGACCACCTGGTCCTGGCGGTGGCGCATGGGGGCATGGTCCTGGAGGAGGAGCATGGTCTGGAGGACGATGATCAGCATGTGGCGGACCTGGAGACGGAGCATGGGGTTGCGGATGTGGGTGGTGGGGATGGTGGGGGTCTGGTGGTGGTGGATTATGCATTTTTTCTCTTCTACAGCTAGCTAGATTGTGTTTCAGCCTTTCAGGGGAAGTTGTGAATTTATACTTGTAAGTGCCTCCACTTAACCATGAAGGACTTTACTTTTCAACTGCAAGTCAAAGCCAAGTTTGACTTGCTGGTGGTGGTGGTAGGTTTTCACCAAAAAACCATTCATGGAGTTCTCTGGATGATAAAAAAAAGTAAGCAGCAGAAAGTCATTTCGTTTTTTAGTTGTATGTACGATGCAATGCTTTGATGACACCTTTCTCTGTAACATTATCTTCATCAACTGCTGCTATAAAAAAGGATAGCGACAGGAAAATGTTTTATTTCCCTCTATTATCCCTAAATTATTTATTTAATTCCTTATAATTTAATTATTAATTTTAGTTTTATTTGTTCATATGTGTCATTGTATAAATAAATAAATAAATAAACTCTAGTTTAATTATTTTTACTCTTATAAATTTTTTTAATATTTAAAATTTCAATTTTGATGAACAATAATTATAGAATATCAAATTAATTTATTATTTTTACATAATAATCATGTAAAAATACGACATCTTAATTAGTTAATAATTTTAATAATTATTATTTTAGTTAAGAGTGAATTTTTAAAATTTAAAAAAAGTATAGTAACCTTCATATTCTTAGCCCAATAGAATAACATTAGCGAATATATGTTTCAAATGAGTTTGTTTTTCCTTTTTATATCTACCTTTGTTGGTATCATGTCTAAAATTATCTATAATATTTTTCCGATCCTTGAATAGGAAGATAATACACTTCAACGCACTTAAACTTATGTCCTCTTACACTGACACCAATATTGATGTCAATCGAGATAAGATTCAATTGAATGAATTTTTGTAATTTAAATGTTTGCCCAGTAGCATTCTATCAACCTTATTTTTATTTTCATTACAATTAATTAAACTAAATATTTTTTTTTTCCCGAGAAACTATTACCATGCAAATAATGCCGAGTTAAAAATTACTCGAGTTAGAGCATCAACATCTCATACTTTAGAAGAGTTTATTATTTTTACTAGTTAATTTACACTAACAAACCTTTGCCGAAATTTTGTAAGCATTTCTATAGAAATGATCCCAAAGGATAGAAGTTTGTATGAAACACAAATGGGGGCTTTTCGATGTAAAAGTTAACAGATGGGATGTGACTGAGGCTGTCGGTTGCTAATTATTTTTGTATTTTTATGGTTTTCGTTCGTAACGTGTTCAATTGTTCATTATTGTAAGCTAGTCATAAATTAATTCGTTGTTGTATATGAGCTTCTGTTCTCCCTCAACTGGTGTGGCGTTTCTTGGAATTTAAGGGTCTCTTTTGTTTACAACAACTACAAACTATTCTTGAAATCCCAAAATAATAAATTAATGATGATAGTGCAAAATTTTAAATTTATATGAATTGATAGAAAAATCATATTGATATAAAAGTTGATTTTATTTATGTCTATCCATTTCTGATTTCAGATTGAAAAGAGTTGTTTTGATTCTAACAGTGATACTATGTTGACTTTTTCTTTTTTACGACACTTAAAAGCTAATTTTAGCAGTTTATTTTATGTCCTTCCATACGCAAGTCTCATCTGCATTCACGTTTTCTTATTTTAATTTATTTCATTTTATTATGTTAATCTTCACTTTTTTTAGACAATTCTCTTAATGCTAATTCACTATATCATCATTTATCTTTCAATTGATTTCGTTACATTCTTCAAATGTTCATTATATGTGAAACATGGTATCTCTCTTATCCTCCATAACCTAGAAAATATATCAAACATGCTACTTTACTTTATTAGATTATTTTAGTATAAATGCTTCTATTAATTTATTACTTGTTACACAAGGAAAATCAAACGGGTGAAAGAGTCACTCAAGTGTCAAGCTAAGGTTCACATAGTATTGAATTATTGATATGCGGTGTGCTGTCATGAGCGAAGCTTGTGTGGCTCAAGAGGATGACCTGATCCTGGTGGTGGTGCATGGGGACCTGACCCTAGAGGAGGAGCGTGGCCTGGATGAGGATGACCAGCATGTGATGCACCCGGAGAATGTCCAGGTCTTGGTGGTGACACATGAGGACCTGGTCCTGGAGGAGGAGCATGGCTTGGATGAAGATGATCATTATGTGGTGGACTTGGAGGATGACCTGGTTCTAGTGGTGACGCATGGGGACCTGGCCCTGGAGGAGGAGCATGGCTTGGATGAGGATGCTCAACATGTGGTGCACCTGGAGGATGTCTAGGTCTTGGTGGTGACACATGGGGACCTGGTCCTGGAGGAAGAGCATGGTGTGGATGAAGATGATCATTATGTGGTGGACTTGGAGGATGACTTGATCCTAACGGTGGTGCATGGGGACCTAGTCCTGGAGGAGGACGCTTAACATGTGGTGGACTTGGAGGATGCTCGTGTAATGGACTTGAATGATGACCTGGTCCTAGTGGTGGCACATAGAGAGTTGGCCTTGGAGGATGACCAGGTCCTGGTGGTTGTGCTTGAGGATCTGGCCTTGAAGGAGGAACATAGCCTGGGTGAGGATGCTTGTGTAGTGAACCTGGAGGATGACTTGGTCCTGATGGTGGTGCATGAGGACTTGATTTTGGAGGAGGAGCATGATCTAAATGAAGGTGATTAGTATGTGGTGATCCTGGAGGTGAAGCATGGGGTGGCGATTGCGGGTGGTGGGGATGGTGGGCGTCTGCGGGTGGTGGAGGATGATGCATTTTTTTTCTTTTCAATTTTCACCTTATAGGTTGTAGCTACTAACTCCCTATGAATGAACTTGTGAATTTATACATGTAAGTGCCCCAAGTATATAGATGACTTAATCTTAACCATGAAGGAATTTTTTCCTCAACTAGAAGTCCGAGCCGCGTTTGACTTGCTGCTCGGTTTTCACCTAAAATGAAAACCATGGAGTTTTTTATGATTTTCATAAAGAAGCCAACTGTAGAAGGCCCTTAAGTGTAAGGCAATTGTTTGTCAATTATGTGTACGACATAATGCTTTGATAATTAATTATCGTCAAGTGCTGTTATAGGTAACGAGTGACAGAAAAAAAAAAAATTAAAATCTTACAATTTTATAACATTATTGATTAGACAGACTACAATCACATTATACCCCCTAAATTCCCATACACCCGCAAGAAATAAAAAATTGAGAAAAATAAAGAAATTATATACAATAGGGGTAGTTTTTATAAATGAACTGGGTGTCAAATTTGAAGATAATTAATGAAAAAAATTTTATTTTAAGCAACAGTTGTACGCTTTATTTTGTTTGGATGATAAAATTGAATATAGATAGATAAAAGATAACAGAAAAGAGGTAACGCAAATAAAATACAGAGATTAATTAATTAGTTCAATTCTTTTGGACCATAACTAACAGCCACCCATTCATGGTCCACTAGCATATTAATGGCAACTCAGATCCCATAAATAATTTCTCCTTTACCTGGTTTTCACACTATATCATAATAAGTTTCAAATGGCCGACAGGCACGTGGTCTTTTGGTGAAGTATCAAATTTGGTGAGCTAAAAAAAAAAAAGTTTTCAAATGAATGGTAGCCTGGTAGTATTATATCAACCTCTTCTTATTTTTGTTAAAATTAATTAAACTTTAAAATATTTAATTTCATCCCAAAACTATTACCAATAATGTCAAATTAAATATTCGAAATTGAGCTTCAATATCTGGATCTCTAAAAATCGACAGAAAATATCACATTTTTTCTGTTAAAGAAAAATGGATCAAAGCTTATAAGAACCGAAAATCAGGCCTTTTGAAGATACAAGTTTACACATAGGATGGGCCATGCTTGACTGAGGCGGGCTATGATGGGCTGGGCTACCATTTGTGCCATCCCTTCGCACTATGCAGTTCTGGCCTGGTCTCTGGTTGCGAGCGGATAACGTTTGTGTAATGGCTTTTTCTTTTGGAGTTGATCTCCTTGTCCTAACAACTAAAGGAAATATCAGTACCGGAGTAGTACAGTGCCAGCGATGAAACCATGGTTCCATCTTGAACTCCAATAGACTCACATTCCTGTAGTCTCCAAAGTCCAATGGCGGTCTCATATGTTCCCCTTCATCATGTCCGTGGGTGCTTCAACTATCCTCGCCCAGAAAGAGAATATCGTCGTACTCATTTTCATAGTTATGGGTGGTCACCAGCACCAGCGACCAAGTATCGTTTGAGACCCATTAATGCTTCGGTTGAAACTCCTTCGTTTCCACTCTTTCAGCCTACCCCAGTTCAAGAATCTCCTTCTCAGGTATATGCTCATGGCTTATCAATTCAGTCTTCCTATGACTTTTTTTTTTTTTTCAGTTTTGGGTTTTTTAAATCATTCAGTTCCCTTTGTTTTCCTTTATAGTTGGAGCCTGCGGACCCTGATTTCTACAAGATAGGTTATGTTCGAAGTATGAGAGCTTATGGAATTGAGTTTAAGGAAGGTCCTGATGGTTTTGGAGTCTATGCCTCCAAAGATGTTGAACCTCTTCGTCGTGCTAGAGTCTGTTTCAGTTTTGCCATTTGCTTCTAAATTCTCACTGTAACTCTTTTCTACCGTATATTCTCTTGCCATGATATCTGTGTGTGTGTTGGTAACCATGCTTTCAATACTTGACTGAACAGGTAATTATGGAAATACCTTTGGAATTGATGTTGACAATAAGGCAGAAGTTGCCATGGATGTTCTTCCCGGATATAGTGCCACTAGGTCATCCCATATTTGATATAATAAACTCAACCAATCCTGAGGTAACTGGAATTTTCATTTATATGAAAGACTTAAATTATCATTTCAAGTTTTCTGCATTTATTGTTCAAATTTGGTGAATTCACTAGCACACTATCTGATTTGTACTATAACACTAATTGCGCTGTTCTTCAATGTAATTCATGGCGTCTTTCTTGGCAGACGGATTGGGATCTGAGATTGGCATGCCTTCTCTTGTATGCATTTGATAAGGAGGATAACTTTTGGCAACTATATGGAGACTTCTTACCTAGTGCTGATGAGTGCACTAGCTTGCTTCTTGCTACTGAGGTGTGTGTATTTTCTTGTTTTTTACTTTATTTCGAGTTCCTTCTATGTTTTGCTAAATTTCATTTTTTGTCTTTGATGAATTAATGGTGCGAGTGATATATCTTAATGATATTATTAAAGCATTGGTTATGGTTGTTAAATGGCAAAGGATTGGGATTTTAGCATAATTCTAAGAGTAAATATGTGGGAAGCAACTTGTACTCACAGCTTGCTCAATCCCTGCAGGACGACCTCTCACAGCTGCAGGATCCTGATCTTGCTTCAACTATGAGAAATCAACAATTAAGAGCCTTAGAATTTTGGGAAAAGAACTGGGTATAAGCAACCCGTCTATCATTATGACACTAAACATTTTACCTCTCATTTCTTTAAAGAAGTTCTTGCTCACTCTAATATAAATTGTTTGTGTGCTTAACCTCACTCAGCATTCCGGCGTTCCTCTGAAAATAAAACGCCTTGCTCGTGATCCTGAGAGATTTATTTGGGCTGTTAGCATTGCACAATCACGATGCATTAACATGCAAGTTAGGATCGGTGCACTAGTTCAAGATGCAAATATGTTAATTCCCTATGCTGGTCTGGTGATCTTGCTGCACGGGGCTCCTCTATTTTTCATTTCTATGCCTTCTTGTCTATGATGGCTGGTCAAAAAGTTAAAGTAACGCAGGGCTTGATAAGATTTTTTGTTTTTCTTATAGACCATTCCTGTTAACTGTTTCTGCTTCAATTATTGTCTTTTTTCAACCAAATCTTTGGCTTGTTTTGGCATCACTAATACCTCCCTGCCTTATCTAAAAATTGACTGCCATCATATTTCCTTTAAATTATTATTTCTCTTAGTTATCTAATATTTTAATATGCTTTTTGATGTGTATCCATTTGTCACCGCAGACATGCTAAATCATTCATTTCGGCCAAACTGTTTTCTCCATTGGCGTTTTAAGGATCGCATGGTTGAGGTGATGATAAATGCTGGACAGAGGATTAGAAAAGGAGAGGAGGTATTGTTATTCCATATTCTCTTTAATTCTAATGTTGTTCAAGTGAATTTTCCAATCATTGTCTATTTGTAGTTTTTTTGGTCTCTTTGTAGCTATTGGAGCATTTAGTTTGTGATAAAGTTTAGCCTGCTTTGTGTTGTCTTTACTGTTTGCCTTTTAAAGCCATCAACCATGTTAGATCCTAAGTGTTTTTTATTTACATTATGGGATATGTATCTACAATTCCATAATGTTAACAGATGACCATCAATTACATGAATGGACAGCAAAATCAGATGCTCATGCAACAATATGGATTCTCGTCATCTGTGGTAATTAGCTTCAACTTTTAGGGTGTGCTTGGTTAGGTGGAAAAGGTGGGGGATGGGAGGAGGGAGTGGAAAAGTGGAAGGAAAATAAATTTTGTGTGTGCTTGGTTAGGAAGAAAAGTGAGAGGAAAGAAAATAGGAGGGATGACCATTTTCTATCGCATAAAAACCAATCCTTCCAAATTGGAAAAATGAGAGGAGAGAAAATGAGAGAGATTATGGAAAGAAAAATTATATTTTCTATCCTTCTAGTTTTCTACCCCTTCAGATTTCCATCTTTCCGATTTTTTTTCCATCCTACCAAGCAAAGCCTTAATCCTCAATATAAATATTTAAATCTTCTTCCATTTTTTTAACCTGACTTAGTCGAGGCCTGAACATTGCAGAATCCTTGGGATTCAATACCATTCTCCGGCAACGCACATATTCACTTGGACTCTTTCTTGTCGGTCTTCAATGTATCCGGTCTTCCTGGAGAGTATTATCATAACCGTATGAGTAGTTTTAACTTTTCAGAACTTCTCATATGATAATGGTAATATTTTCTACAAAATTCAACACCTTATATTCACAAAACATTCAGGTCAGTTAGCAGATAAAGGAGATAATTTTGTCGACGGGGCAGTCATAGCTGCTGCAAGAACATTGCCCACATGGTCAGATGGCGATGTTCCGCTGATCCCTAGCATGGAAAGGAAAGCTGTGAAGGAATTACAAGAAGAATGTCAGCAGATGCTTGCACAGCTTCCTACAACTTCCGCGCAAGACCAAAAATTACTAGGTGAACATTTTATCTATTTTAGTGGATAGAATTAACATTCTTTCCCACATGATCTAAAATTAGATTAGAATGCTTAGGTTACCAACAGAGTCGAACCGGTTGGCCGGTAGTCTTAAAGCTTGCAGAGTCCTAATTCCTTCAAACATAATGTGCTAAGATACTTTCATGGTTGAAGTACAGTTTAAATTGGGTAAAAGTATAATTGAGGCCCTAGAACTCGGAGTTGGATTACATTTTGCCCTCTGTTGGTAAAATCAAAGAGCAAACTGATACTTTTATTAAAAATTCCATTCATTCCTACTGTTAAAAACTGGTCTTGTACATTAGCACGACTGCACGAGGTACATAGGGCACGCCATGTGTTACTATCCGGCTATTTTGTCAGTCATGTCAGTTTTTAATAATACAAATTGAAGAGTTTTTTAACAAAAAGAATCATTTTACTCCTTGATCTAACATGCAGAGACTACTTTGCCTGTTTTTTGAGTAGAGGGGGTAAAATGAAATCTGACTCCTAGTACAGGAGCATCCATAGTACTTTTACCGTTTAAATTGGCACTATGAGCAACTTCTATTGTTTATTACTGTAAATTTTCAAAAATCTACTGCCTATCAACTAGAACATGAGCCATGGTCTGATATATTTGATTTTGATTCATTTTACAACTACAGATTCTATGCCAGAAGCAAGGAGGACACTTGAAACAGCAATCAAGTATGTGATTCTGACGTAACATTCCTTTTCCTCTCATGCATTAAGGTTTTAATTCTTAATTACAGTCCGAGTTGAAGCCTCTCTTACCTTTCTACATATTCAGGTACAGATTGCACCGGAAACTATTCATCGAGAAGGTTATCGAGGCATTGGAGATCTATCAAGAGCGTATATTGTTTTAGATTAGTTTTGAACTCCATATGATTTTAGACAGTTTATTATTGAACTCTTGTAGGACGTTTGGTATGATGGAATGTTATCAGTTTTCAAGAAATTTAACAAAAATTAGTTTATTTTCTTCCGAATGTAACTGAGTTATTTCCCACAAGTGATGGGATTTTCTTAACAATCGGTGAGAAAGTTGCTTTCTTGAAAAGTAAAAAGAATTAGATGGGATTAAATTAAGCTTCTTTTTTTTATTTGTGTTCAAGTATTAATTAACCTTAATTTTAGTGAGTTTAAAATATGCACCACGTTTTTGTACATGTAGAATTTATTTATTTTTATTTCTTATATTTAAAAATTAGTTGTCAAGAGGATGTGAATTAGAATATTAATAATTAGATATAAAATAGAAAATTAATTTTTTTGAAAATAAAAAGAGAATGAATAAATATCAAAGAGGTAAAAGCATATTTTAAAATAAAATAGGGGTTACAATTGGATTGCCTTTTTGGAAATTGTAACTGAAAAAGGACGAAGAAAATAGTAACGTATGTTGGAAAAGGGTGTGGGCCTGGTGGCAGGCCACTTTGTATAGAAGGCGGTCCACCGTTCTGTTCCGATTCTGCAAAAATCCAAATTCAGTTTGGAAGTTTCCATGTAAAGGAAATGAAATTCATGTGGTTTGATAGGGACTCAGGTTCAAAACAGTGGTTTTTTAAGAAGAAGCCTTAAACATACAGACTACCTGTCTTTGCTTGGGAACACAAGATTATCTCTTTGTCCGAAAGAAGGAGGAGGCATGGAGAAGACTGATGCATCATCTGCTGCTGCTGCTGTTGCTGATGCTAAGATATCATCAATCTTTATCTATCCCGTAAAATCATGCCGTGGAATTTCTGTTCCTCATGCAGCCCTCACTCCTACTGGTATTCCTCTTTCTTTTTTTTTTCATTTCTTCAAGTTCCCCACTGTGGGTTTATTTCTGTTCTTTATATTTATCAATTATTAACCTTGTTGTTCTTATATTATGGTGTTTTCACCTGCACTGAATTTGCTAACACTGTTTTAATGTATTTCTCCGCAACTCCAGCTTTAATACTTGCAAGGAAAATTTTGTTTTACTTTTATATTTTATTGCTTTTTGTTTGGGGTGCAATTCCCAAATTTTTTAACCTCACTCCCAGTCATAGTTTTCTATCTTAGTACTGGTTCATTAGCTTGACCCAAACGACATTAGAAACAATAACTATGATTAAGTGATAGCTACAGTGCTTATTATCTTGGATCACTTTTTTATGTAATTTTGGGAATTATTCTTGATTGTCTTAAACAGTCTAGTTATCTTGATTTGGCCTGTCCGATGGCCTCAACAATCTGTCAATTTGTTCAATTTATTCTCCATGGCTAACTTGCAAGCATGGCTGATTGATTTCTTATGTTCTTCTGTTGATGCATGTACAGGGTTTCGATGGGATCGGCAATGGCTTGTTGTGAATCAGAGAGGGAGGGCATATACTCAAAGGGTTGAACCAAAGCTTGCTCTAGTTGAGGTGAACCTGCCAACTGAAGCCTTTTCAGAGGGCTGGGAACCTACCAAGACCTCATATATGGGTAAACCAACTCTTCATTATCTGTACCTCATTAATCTTTAAAACAACTTAGTTACTGCAGATATTGCATCATATAATGCTCAAATTAAACAGAATAGTGTGTTTTTACATGGCAATATTAGTTGTATGAGACAAACTATCAAATCTCTAGTAGTAGAAATCTTAGTATGAGTTATCTGTTATATGCAGGCAAATTGTCTAATGCATTCAAATTGTGATTTCCTTTTATTTTTCATGAGTCGTGACCATTATATGCTTTCATTCGCAGACATAAAAGCACCTGGAATGGATTTACTCAAGATTTCTCTTTGCAAACCACCAAAAGTGTCTGATGGTGTTTCGGTTTGGGAGTGGTCTGGCTCTGCATTAGATGAGGGTGATGAGGCTTCAAAATGGTTTACTAATTATCTCGGGAAACCCAGTAGGATGGTTCGTTTTAATGCAGGTTGATTTGATTTCAATTAACTATCTAAATGCTACAGCCATGTTGTGATAGCTTTGCATATTAAGATAGTTTTAAGTCTCAAATTTATATGGCTAACAATTTGGTGACAACATTATTTAATAAATACAGCATCAGAAACTAGGCCTGTGGATCCTGTGTATGCTCAAGGGTATTCCATAATGTTTTCTGACATGTTCCCTTTCATGTTAGCGTCTCAGGTTAGTTTAGGAAACAATGTTCTTTTTCTTCATAATTAATACTAATGATGGTGATGATGATATCAAAATAAATTAACAAAGCTCAAACTTGATGTTATAAGTACAAATGCTTGCAGGGATCTTTGGACGAACTGAACAAGCTTCTGAAGGAGCCTGTACCCATGAACCGTTTCAGACCCAAGTACTTTTTTTGCCCCTTTCTCAGGCTCATACCACGTCTCTTGGTTTTTATTTAGCATGTCCTTTCATCAGGATCCTGTTAATCCTCTAAATTTCAATATTCTCATGTTATTTCCAATGGCAAACATTTGTTCAAGTTTAATCACCTCTGCTTTTAGTCTTTTTCTTTATTATTTACAACTTTATTACATAATTTTTCGTGCTCATTATAGCATCCTTGTTGACGGCTGTGAACCGTTCTCCGAAGACCTATGGACTGAGATTAAAATAAGCCAATTTTCATTTCAAGGTGTGAGACTATGCTCCCGCTGTAAGGTATAAAAGCTACCCTCTCTGCATTTTCTGCTTATCTCATGTGAAGTACTTTTATCTCAAGAATATTAAGTTTAGTAATGCCAACTTGTCAATTGCAATGGATTTCAAGGTATTCAATGATAAAAACCAGTTCTCTATATAGATACCTAGTGATTTTGATTGTGAATCGAATCGTATTGAACTATACATATCGAGTATCTTACGATATTAATAACTGTATATCATATGCTTAAGCATGTTCTATCCTCGAATGGTTAAAAAGATGATGGTGCATTTATCAGGTGCCTACAATCAATCAAGAAACCGCGATTGCTGGTCCAGAGCCGAATGAAACTCTTACGAAATACAGGTCGGATAAGGTCTTACGACCGGACAAGAAACAGCAAGGAAAGGTAAGATCACTAAGACGAAAATTCGGAACAATTTTTTGCTGTAATGGCCTCTCCCCTGCAAACGATCCGTTTTTTAAGTATGTTCTGATGATATTGCAGATCTTTTTCGGGCAGAACATGGTTTGCAAGGAAAGTTTGAGTGGAGGGAAGGCAAAGATGGTTAAAGTGGGAGATCCTATATTTGTCCTCCAGAAAGTCTCCACTGTTGCTGAAGCAGTTGCTTGAATGCTTTAACATTATGCAAATAAATAAAAGCCATAACTCCTTATCTGAGACTTCAACTCAGGTTTTCGAATATGGCTGTAAATAAACTGAGTTTGAACAAATTTTATTTTCAAGTTTGGCTTTCTAGTTTGAACTAATAAGCTTTTATTCCATATATTTTGTCGGTTTCCAGTTATTTAAAATGGTTCCTAGCCAGGTAAGGGCTAAGGCCATCCACATGCAACATATAATTTAATGTCAAACCATAGAATAAAATTATAAAATTATAATTAAATTAGTATGCGATTCCATTAGTCCACATCTACTATTTAAAATAATAAAAAGATATTTTTATTACATTTAATTAAAATTAGATATATTTGCCATCAAAAGATGGAGCGAATTCACTCGAACCCTAAACCAATTTATACTAAAATATTTACGCAATTCATGGTCACTATTATATTTAAATTTAAATATATATCTTATCATTGATTTTAATCCCTTTTCTATAATAACCAATTTCATTATCACGACTGATTTTGGGTTGATTTAGATTATTAGTAATGCGATAATCACTTTGTACAACAGAATAGGCATGCAGTTAGACTGAAAAAATTATCATTAATTTTTTAATTAAAAATTGATCATTAATAAAATGATAACTAAAAATGTTTATATTTAAATTATTGGTCAGACTGCAGCCGGTAGACGTAATCGCTTTTCTTGACAGAAAAAAAGCGGAAGATTTGTAATAATAATAATAATAATAGTAATAATATTCTATGTATTTATTATTATTGAATATTTTATCTATTTATTCGAGTTTATATATATATATATATATATTAATAAATAATATTTTAAAATACTTATCTTTTGAATTGTTATGTAACATCAATAATATAATTTAAATTACTCTTAAAAGTATCTCTATTTTTTAAATAAATCTCTCATTACTTTTTTTAAAGATTACTATTAATATAAATAATAAACTATTTTTTTACATATTATTTATTTTTATGAGTGTGCTTAAAATGGAAAAAAAAAAAAATTTGTTTAACTGCATAATCACATTAGTTACAGAAATCGAATTTCAAACTAAATATAATATATTTAAATAAAGAAATATGAGCAGAAAAAATCCATACGATCAACCAATTAAATAATCACAAAAACAGTAAAATCTTTAATCTACACTGAATTTTTTTCCCTAAAATTACAGAAAACATTAGTTTTTAACTCTCCAAATAATGACCTCTTAATTGTTCCTTTGTTTACGTAGGATTCATACAATTTTTGGTAATTTTATCTTATCCCTACTCTATTTAAATTTCCACAATGTTTGAAAATTATATAATTAAAGTTTTTTCTTTCTTTTCTTGTATGAAAAGTGAAAAAAATATAAAATAAAATAATGAGTAACGAATCAATTTCCCCAACTTTAAAGCAAAAGTTAAAATATTCTCTTCGATGGCTCCACCACCACAATCACCAAGATCACAATCAAGAAATCTCGAATGTGCCAACTACTCCTCATTCGACCCCTGTTTCAAGTCCTAAAACTTTTAAACACAAATGTCGTAATTTGATTAATTGCATTGGACACTATACTTTTAATCACCGTCGTAATGATAGCCACAATTACAATTTTATCCATGGAAGACGACACTCGATGGATTTTCGATACAATCCGTCTAGTTATGCTTTGAATTTCGATAAAGGATGTGAAGATAGTCAATTTGATGAGTTCCCAAACAGAAATTTTACATCTAGGTTGCTACGATCCCCTTCCGCTTCTACTTTAAGAGAAATCACGGCTTAAACGTAAAAAAGGAAAAAGCAATGTGGTTAGGCCTTGGATGGGCTATTGTGTTTTCTTGTGTTGAATTTATTGTGTTTTATTGTTGTTAAATTTATTTCTATATAATAATTTCATTATATTTCTTAAAGTTTGTTAATCCAATTTAGGTCATGGTTTCCATTCACAAACGCAATCTGATATTTTTCTATTATGATATATTGATTATTTTAAAACTCAAATTATAATTTATTGATAAATATCAGGGCTTAAATATTTGTACTTTGATTATTTTAAAACTCAAATTATGATTTATTGATAAAAAAATATTCTTTTTATTTGTAACCTTTTTTTATATAAAAGTTTTTTATGCATCGAACTCCATATGATGTTTTGATAACTAATAGTGTTCACCGTTCTAAGAGTGACATGAGTTCAAATCACGTTTATTTTTCTAACTTTGTTCTATTGTTATAATTCAAAAAAAAAAATTTATAGATCTAAAAACACTCAAGATAGCTTAACTTACATGAAGTTAGTTAAAACTACCCTATATTAGCTGACTAACTAACAGTAAACTAACAAACAAATTTCTTATTTAGGACTGGCAGCAAAATTCCATCATTAAACTAACATTATTCTTATTAGGACTGGTAGCAAGATTTCATCATTTCAAATCATATAATGCTTTTGTTCTTCAAGTGACGTAAGAATTGGATAATGTAGGGGAAACAAACATGAGACCATTGTACATCATCGTGTCAGTGTGATGGACCGAAACGATAGCATAAACGTGTTCAGTTTCAAATCTTCCATTGATTTTAGCGAAATTTCTAGGAAGCACTTTATGTCCCACCAAAACTAGTGACAGACATTCCAAACCAAGCATTTACATCCATTTAATACCTATTACGTAAAAAGATAATATTTTATTTACTTTTTTATATGTATGATCTCAATCAATATCATCAGATATACTAACTAACATTGCTTTCGGTCCATTTATTCATGATTTACTGTATTTGATGCTTTGTCCATCGTCGACGAGATTAACACGGTAATGAAAAGTAATTAACGTGTAAAAATATCTTTATTTATTCTGTTTTTTTCTTTTTTAAATGAATCATCATCTTCCACGTGGTTGAGTTTTCTTTCATTACATTTTAGTTTATTATATACTTTTTTATTTTATTTTATAACTTTAGTCTATTATTTTTATTATCTTATTAGTTATCGACATGAAATTTCAACTCCCACATCTCTTTTAACTGTACATTGAGCTTTACTAAATTATTTTTCATATAATTAAAATTTTTAAATATATATAAAAGCTTATATTTTTAATGATATCATGATCTAATCATTAATGAGATATATTTATATATTTTTAATATATTAAATATAATTTATATTTTGAATTATACGCTAAGAAAGACAAAAGGATAAGTGTACTTTGAAAACTTTGCATCAATAAAGTCGACCAACCTTATCTTATTCAAAGTGGATTTGCATATAGGAGTAGTTATTATTATTTTTATCCTGTCTTTGTCTTTTATCTTTATTTTTAATTTAATTTAATTTAATTTGATAATAACAAAGACGCGGTTTCCCCGCGGAAAACAACCTTTTAGGTATGATTTATTCTTGAAACTATGATTTTTTTTTTAATCTCCAAATTTAAATAACAATAAAATGCATGTGCTGCATTGCTTTTTCATTATTATTTTTTTACTTATATTTGTTATTTTGTTGCTAATTAATTAATTTAAATTAATTAAAAAATTTAAGAAATAATTAATAAAAATGATCCTAACCATGAAAAGAATATGTGATGTTCTCTAATTTATTTGAAAAATTAAAATTTTTATTATTAATTATATAAAATAACTCCAAGAAGTAGTACAAAAAAGAGCTTCAACTAACAAACTGTCCACCGTTTCCCTCAAAAAATATAAATTGTCCCCCCAAAGTACATATAAAATAATAACCACAGCCAATTCCATAATTAATGGCTTTAGTCAATTGAAAATAAACGACTGAAAAGCTGGAATTGTTGTTGCATCCCCCAACATCTCGTTTGGTCTGTCTAGTGGACTAATATTATATATGATTTAAATATAAATATATATAGAATTAAATTTATTTCACAAAATAATTCAACATTAATTCAGTTGGAAACATATCAGAAATTTAAATTTTAAAATTAACAATTTTTATTATAAAATATTTTTTCATTACTTATAATGTAAATGTCACATAATCAATTTATATTACAAAAAGATGGCCGAGGTTTATATAATTAAAGCCAATTTTATATTTATTCGCATCGAACCTCTGTGCTTCATTGGTCTTTCTATCATTTAATTTTATTTTAAGATTTTAAAAATAATATATAAATTATGCATTAATTATACCTAAATTTGTTAAAATTTTGAACCTAACAAATGGTTCTAGTAGAAAAGAGAAGGTTGTTCATTTTAAAGATCTCGAATTTGAGCACTTGTGTGTGTATTATCAAAGAATTTAAAAATATATAAATATATACTATTATGTAAACTATCAGTATATTAAAAAAAAATGTTAAAATTTTAAATGGAAATGTATTTAGATGATTGATGTAATTATGTTTTAATATAAAAAAAACGTCAACCATATTTAATTTAAAAACAGATCGGAGGGAAGGAAAATGGATCAAGAGGCAGAGAGCCCACCACCAAAATCTAGAATATAGAAATTGAACTTGTCACCATCTTTTATTCTCATAAATCAAAATCATCCTACGATTTTGACCGAGAATTTGCATGAAACAATCCACGTGCCGTCACCCCTAATCTCTGTTTTCTCTCTTTCTCTCTTTCGTTACCCCTCGCAGCTTGAAGGAAAATAAAAAGAAAGAATAGGTCACTGCCAGTCAGTTTCAATCCCCTTGGTTTCCTCGAGAAAATCAAAACCCCCCGGAAAAGGGAAAACAACAACAACAAAGGCCCGTGGTGAATTTTATTTTCAAAACAAAATAAAACCCAGAAGACTGGATTTCCTGAGAGAGGGAGAGGTAGATAGGAAGCTGAGAGACAAAAGGAGAGTTAACCGATTCATCGAAAGCGCTGAAAATGCCCTGAATCAAAGGCGGCCCAGCACCACCGCCGACCCAGTTTCTCTGTCTCTTCTACTCCCATAACTCTCTCTCTCTCTCTCTCTCACACCCTTGAATCTGGTACTTATTAGTCTTCATTTTTTTTAATATTTTCTTTTTTTAGCTCTGTTTTTTGCTTTTAGAAAATACCCTTTTATGTAAAGAGGTTTTATTGCTGTTTCTCAGAGATTTTATGTGAAAATTCTAGTATGTTTTAAGGAAATAAACAAAATCCAGAAACCAAAACCCTACGTTTATCTCTTCCGCACTTGATTTGCACTAATCTAAGCTTATATCCCATTTAGCTGAATCCTGTGTTCTAGATTATGGCATTTGATCACAACGCAATACCAAAAGATCTAAGACCATTGAATGTAGCTAGAACTGTAACCGAAGAGCCCCGCATTGCAGCTACTAGTAATGTCAGTGGTAGAAATATTGAAGGGTTCTTTCCCAACCCATCTCGGGAGCCTGGAAGTCCTGGTACCATGCCTGTTTTCTATCCAGCAACTATGGCTAATGCTGGCTTTGTAGGTTTAGGGTATGCAAATGCAGTGCCCCTGGCACCGGGTGCCCCTGCATGGAGGCCTCCCATGCCCATGCCTATGCATGTGCCTGTGCCAGTGGGGCGTCCAAGTATAAACCCGGTTGTTGGGTTTAGTTATAATCCCAATTTGAGCAATATGGTAGTTGGTAATGCTGTGGATCAGGTCAGTAATGATGTGGTAGCTGGGCATGGTTGTAGTCCTAGTTTGGGCAATAGAAATAGTAGGAATGGGAGTGATCAGGTGAGTAATGATATTGCGCCAACAGGTTTTGGACAGAGTTCAAATATTGGAAACAGGGCTAGTGGTAATGCGATTGATCAATTGAATAATGAATTGTCAGGTGGGTTTACTTATAAACCAAATTTAGGACTTAAAAGCAATGGCACTGGGGCTGATCAGGTAAGTGATGAGGGCGGGGGTGATTTGGTGTCAGGAAAAAAGGTTAAGATTTTGTGTAGTTTTGGGGGAAAGATATTGCCTAGACCTAGTGATGGGGTGTTGCGATATGTTGGGGGGCAGACAAGGATTATTAGTCTTTGGAGAGATGTGAGTTTTAATGAATTTGTGCAAAAAATGGTGGATGCTTATGGGCAACCTGTGGTTATTAAGTACCAGCTTCCTGATGAGGATCTTGATGCACTGGTGTCCATTTCTTCCTTGGAAGATCTTGATAATATGATGGATGAGTATGACAAAGTGGTTGAAAGGTCTTCAGATGGTTCAGCTAAATTAAGGGTATTTTTGTTTTCGGCTTTGGAGCTTGATCCTTCTGGCATGGTTCAATTTGGGGATTTAAATGACAATGGGCAGAAATATGTTGAGGCAGTGAATGGAATTGTGGAAGGAGCTTCTTGTGGCATCACACGGAAGGAGAGCATGGCAAGTCTTGCTTCAACACGGAATTCTGATGTTAGTGGGACTGAGGCTGTTGATAGCATTGGTGCTGGTCAGGTTGACGTTGGGGGGCCTCCACCAGCAAACATCTTGTCACCAGGACGGAATTCAGCTACTTCTCATGATACTGGTCCAAAAATGTCGGCTCCGGATCCTAGTCCTGTTGCTGCTTATCCAGATGCTTCTGCTGTTCATTTAGGAATTCCAGTGGTTAAATCTGCTCCTCCACAAACATTGTCTTCTCAACCTGAGGTTGAGTTAGAGAGGTCGATGCCCCTCACTTCGGCACCACAGAAAGTGAGATATGATTCGCCACAACACTATGCATCTACATATATTGATCCTCGCCATGATGTTATGAACCGTTCTGATTATGTGCATCTTTCATCTCAAATGGGGTACTCAAGTCCCCAGTTGGTGGGCAATACTGATTCTGTCTTCAACCAACAGCATTTTCGTGATAATGCTACTGCTCATCAGTTCATTCCTGCTTTGCACATGACAATGACTCCCTCCGCTTCCCTTGCTGGTATTAGACCAGCAGTGGTTCAGCCACTGTTGCAACCCAAACAAATTCCATTGGAGAGTCATCCTGGTGAAAGTGCTTTTGGTACAAAGATAGTTCAGCTTCCTGTTGATCGGAACCAGAATGTTTATCAAGCCCAGATTCCATCCGCAATGGTTGGAGGAGGTTATGCCTGGCATCGTATTCCACAAACCGAGCATGTTGTCTTGTCAGATGGGTCCTTGCCTCAGCACCAAGCAACTACTCCTGAGAAGATCTCAAGGCTTGAAGACTGCTGTAAGTGTCAGAAGGCATTGCCTCATGCACATTCTGATCCTTTGGTAAGGGATACAAGAAATAGCAGTGGAACACCTCTGGTAAATACGAATTCAACTTATCATAGTCTGCGTCCAGAAGATGGTATGAAAATTTCATCAGTAAACAGAGTTGTGGTATCTGGAGCATTAGGGGATGGCATTGCTGAACAAGGAGCTGGGTTTCGACAGCTTGGTCATGTTGATCATCAAGTTGGAGGACTTCAGTCAGAGGCAGTTGGATTCTCTCAAGGTCTTGATGCACAAAATGAACGTGAAAAAAATATTTCTGTAAGAACTGATAATTCCGATCATCCTAGGATTCCAGCAAGTCAGGGTTTAATGGGTATGGCAGGTGAATTACAATCACAGTATGTTTTGCCGACTCAATACCAGCTTAAACAGGATGTTCCACATCCTGGGGCAATTGGCATTCAAGCTTCTGAACAGCAAGTGCCTGAAGCCTCCAGAGAATATCATGGCAATATTCCTGCTGTCTCCAAAAAGGATACTGTAGACCCTAACCGTCTGATCCCAATTGATGGGATGATGGATGCTCTTCGGATAAGCAATGAGCAGGGTAATTCACCTGTTTACAAAACTAGAAAAGATGTCTTGCGTGAGAGACCTCCACAAATAGCAGGGAGAGAGGTGCCTTTGGATGATATCTTTAACAAACCAATAGACTCCAGTGAGATGGTTATTTTGGATAATGTAGTGACACATTCACAACCCAAAGTTGGAGCTCAAAACTTGGATTCCGTTGAAGTTCAATATGGGAACCCTCCATTTTCTGGTCTTCAGTCAGCACATAATTTGGATGACGTTTCATGGACTCAGCAGAAGATTGTTCTAAATGACACTGAAGCTGCTCCTTTGAATGCTAATACCCGATCTTCCTTTTCACCATCTAATAGAGGTGGTGATGTCTTGGATTCCTCAGATTCACTCTTTAGCAATCAAGATCCTTGGAATTTACGGCAAGATGCTCAATTTCCTCCTCCTAGACCTAACAAAATTCAAACACAGAGAGAAGGATTACCTACCAGAGACCCTTTTGGAGAGAACCAGGCAGTCATTAGTGGGGAATCTAAAACCCAATTGGAAGATGATGTTTACCTGTCATTAAACCATTTAAACAAGGATTTCATTTCAGACCAAAAACAGTCCACAAAAGGTGAGATATTTTATTTCTGTTTGCAACAGACGTTGGCATTTATCGCTTTATGCATGAACTAAATGTTTCTTGTTGTTGCCTTCACTGCGAATGGCTCAGCTGAGGAACTCATCAAGAAAGAACTACAAGCTGTTGCTGAGGGAGTAGCTGCTTCTGTTTTCCAGTCATCTACCCCTTCCACTCCTGACATACCAGCAGCAACTGATGCATCTGGTTTTGAGGGCAATCAGGAGATAGATTGTTCAACTAGAAACATTGAAATGCAACATAAAGCTAAATTTGAGGTGTGCATCTCTTCATTCTCTATCTGTATGCCCATTGTCCCTCACCGCCCCCCCCCCCGCCTCCCTTTCCCCATTTCCTTCTCTAAAAAAAATTGTGGCTGCCTTCTGCAGATGCATTCATTGAACATTTTTTGTTTTTTTTCTCTTAACTCAGGAAATCAAGACCAAACAACCAGACAGAACAAATTTTGCCTTTCGAGTTTCAGATGGCATTGGTTGCTTGCAGGTTGAATCATTGCTTTCATGTGATGTCTGTTTTTTTGTTAATTCCTTTCGCTCATAAATTTAATTATATTAATTTTCAGATTATAAAAAACATTGACCTTGAAGAGCTGCGAGAACTAGGTTCTGGCACCTTCGGTACTGTTTATCATGGGAAGTGGCGAGGTACTGATGTTGCAATCAAACGGATCAATGATAGATGTTTTGCAGGGAAACCTTCTGAACAAGAGCGCATGGTTTGGCTCTTTATTTTCTCTTTGCAATTTCCTATTTCTCCATATTAGTTCCACTTTGTAATTTCACTTGCTAACAGCTTGTACTGTGGTGAATTCATTTGACTAGATTGATGATTTCTGGAATGAGGCAATTAAGCTTGCTGACTTGCATCATCCCAATGTTGTGGCATTCTATGGTGTTGTTCTCGATGGTCCTGGTGGCTCTGTGGCAACAGTGACAGAATATATGGTTAATGGTTCCTTAAGAACTGCTTTGCAGAAGAATGAGAAGTACTAAAAGTTTTTGTTTTGTTTGCTATACTGTATAACCTTTCCTATAATTTATCTGGTTATGAATAACATTGGATGACTTGCTATTGCCAGGAATCTTGATAAGCGTAAGCGACTTTTGATTGCCATGGATGTTGCCTTTGGAATGGAGTATCTGCATGGAAAGAATATAGTGCACTTTGATTTGAAGAGTGACAATTTACTTGTCAATCTTCGAGATCCTCACCGTCCAATATGCAAGGTTAGTGCTCAGGCCTGAGTTTTGTTCGCAATCCATTCTGGTGCCAGCTCTATGGTGGCAAAGCTTTTGATTATTTATTCCAAACATCCTAAGATGAAACTGACATTTCTATAGATTCACATTCGATATTAATTGGACAAGTATGCTTGCTTTGAGTACTTTTTGTTGGCATAATTGTCTTGAGGTTTTTGCAGGGTATGTTTGGTATTCCTGAGGTCTTTAGGAGTAATTTCTAATAATATGAATAAGGAAGTGACATTTAAAGTTAATGTTTTGGAATTACTAACCTTCAATCGTGCAAAGAGTACTTATGTGCACATTGACTGTCTACAACTAAAATTATGTTTTGTGGTATATTATTTGTCAGTTTGATCAACTGTTGAGAACAGTAGCTAGGTCTGATACTGACTCATGGGTAATTGCATGGCACTACACTTTAGTAGGTTACTGTCATAGATTGTTTCTTTTTACTTGATACCTAAAAGTTCTCTTGGATTTGCTTATTGGTTTTAATGATTATTTCAATTTCATTCACAACTGTTTTTTTGGTACCAGGTTGGAGATTTGGGCCTGTCTAAGGTGAAATGTCAAACCCTTATCTCAGGTGGTGTCCGTGGAACCCTTCCATGGATGGCACCAGAGCTTCTGAACGGCAGTAGCAGTCTTGTCTCGGAGAAGGTTTGTAATTTGCACAATCTTCATAGTTTAGTGCCCTCTACCATTTTATGTAGAATATAATCATCGTTATTCCCTCTAATATAGGTTGATGTCTTCTCATTCGGTATTGTTATGTGGGAGCTTCTCACTGGAGAAGAACCATATGCAGACTTGCATTACGGGGCTATTATTGGTAATTTCATTATTTATAAATGTAATTGTGAATTCGATTATTTGAACCTGTTCTTTTCGAGCTTCTGAGCATGGAAATGAATTCATTTCAGGTGGTATAGTAAGTAATACACTACGACCACCGGTTCCAGAGGGCTGTGACCCAGAATGGAGATCATTGATGGAGAGATGCTGGTCATCTGAGCCACCAGAGAGACCGAGTTTCACCGAGATAGCAAATGAGTTACGGTCAATGGCAGCAAAAATTCAACCAAAGGGACAAAACCCACAAAAATAAAGAAAGCAGAAAACTGAACCCTCAATTTTCAAAAATGATTTTGGACAATCTGGTTATTGTTGGCATCTCTTGTTTCCTTTGCATTTTGAATGGCAGTTGGGGGAGGAATAATAGGGTGTTCGTCAATGTGCTGCTACTTGGCATGAATGTACACAGCACAAGCAAAGGAAGGGAACTATGCTTTTTTTTTTCTTTTTCTTTTTACATGTATAGAAATTATATTTGCTTGATTGTGTCGACATTAGACGTTTCCGTCTGATTGAAGTTTGTGTTTATATGCAACTTGTATTCGTCGGGCAATTTTGTTAAAATCATACTATTGTTTTTGTCAACTTTCAACCTAACAGGGTTGAGTTGTGCTTTTTGCTTCCTATTGCTAATTCATTCATTTCTATCTTTTATAAGTTTTCGTATTTTCTTACACAATTCATGATTGTTTAATTAAATTAGAATGTTTCTGGCATAAGCATTTAATTGTAATATATGGGTATGGTTCTTCAATTTTGCAATCAGGTTAATTTTGGTATTTATATTTTTTTTTTCACGCAAGTAGAAATTTTTTGTCCCTTAATTTGAATTTTGTCAATATTTTGATTATGCGATCAAGGTGAATTAAAAAGCTATTTGATATAATGGTATCAATGAAGGGATTGAATTGATTTACTTGAAAATTATTAAAATTGGGTAAAAAAATAAAAAATCAAAACAAAAATTGATAGTTGAATGAATTTAATAAATTTTTTTTTTTTATTTTTTTTTATTGTTTAAGATTTTTTAATTATTTATTTAATTATTATTGGTTCGATGATCACACCGGTCGAATTGATTGAATCGAGAATCGATAATTTAACATGTTCAATCACCGGTGCAATTATTAAAATATTGAATGTGGCACTTCAAAATTGTATTGCATTATCAGAATGTCATATTATCAAACTTTTATATTTTTTTAAATTCAAGGATAAAATGAATCTAATTGTTAATTCAAGTGCCAAAGTGAGAAAGAAAAGTACAACCAAATTCAAGAGCCAAAAAATTGTATTATCTCTTATATGTAATAAAGAATAATATTTGACGAATTGTCAATGAATAAATCTCATGTATCATCCGTGAAATATGAGATTTCATTAAATAAAATAAAAAATAATAGATGACTTATAAATAAATACTAATAATTTTATTTAAATATAATTAAATAATAATCAATTATGGATAAATATTAATAACCCTCATAATTGAAATCTTGAGTTTAAGAATTTAAAATTTAGTGCTTCGGAGTTTAAGATAACATTTAGTTATAATTAATTATTATTTAATAAAATTATTAGTATTTATTTATAAATTTTATACAATTGATTTTATTTAATAATAAAATATCATATTATTATTCCCCTAATACTACATCAGAAATTCTCCCAGCTTTTTCTGATAGTAAGCCTTCGTAATTTTGGTGAATCAAAACGGTGTTTTGTCACAGCAAATTGTAGAGATTATTAATCTTAGCAGCGGGAAACATGATTAGATTATACAAACGACTTCACAGGTACAAACTAGTTTTACAAGTAGATAAATTTACATTATAAACCCACGAGTTAAAAAGCCATTATTGTTCGCAGATGTAAAAGCATGGGCCCAGAAAAATTACAGCAATCATCCAACTAAGCTCATATCAATGAGGACTTGATGGTTACTCTAAATTAAGGATTTAAAGCAACATAGTTGTTATACAGATATCATTAACTATCACCAGATTACTCAGACTACAACTGATTCAAGCTCAAATTCCCACTACCATGAACAGGTCAACAGCGAAACATGGAGTTTCTACTACGGGTTTTTTTTTTTTTTTTCTTAATTTACAATAAGTGGTCATTGCTGGTTTAACCTGTCTTACTTCTTTCCCGAGCAAAAGTGGCCATTGGTTTTCGAGAAAAGTTGATCTCGATCGAGGAACATAAACACGACGTATGCAGCCTACCTCTTACGTTTGCTCTTCAGAGAGGTAGATGGGTTACTATGCCAATTCCTTTTTCTCTGGTTTATAAACCAGTTGTTAATCTGCTTTAACTGCAATCCTGTTTCTTGTACTAATTTTGCTTTGTCTTCTTCCTGAAGCAAACATTTATAGCAAAAACACTTTCTGTCATAAAACTATCGGAAGCAGTCAAGCAACATATTTTGATGTTTAGAACTACCAGGGAAACATATCACACTCACAGTTGGGTAAGGCCATTTGGAATGTGACTGCCACCAAGCTTTTAAAAACGAGGTCGTATCGCCTGGTAGCTTTCCAGCTCGTCTCTTACGTAGAATTTCCTCTCTAATGTCCACAATTTTCTCCTTGTAACCCTGAAAGACCGAAGCCAATTTAGCTGTAGCGTGTATGTCAAGTCATTTTACTATGAAGTTCGAATAGTCGTATACCTGTTTCAGCTCGTGCTTCAGTTCTTGCCTAACACGCTCCATTAGTGATCTCTCAGTCTCGGATGGGACAAGGGGGCCAAACCCCATGCTGTCAATCCCATCGAAACTTCCATCAAACAAGCTGGTATCACTATCAACAACTTCATCTTCATCATCGGACATGGTTGCACCAGTGCCTTCACCTGGAGATACACCTGTTCCATGCTTTCTAGTTTAGCTCTTAAGTTTTCCAAAACAATCAAAATAAACAGGGGAAGGATAAGTTCATTATTACGACTTATGCATACACGTTTTCCCGGTTTCAATTAAATTAATATGACAAGATCATAGCGATTAGCATTGGTCTACATTAGTCATGTTGTTTAGGTTGGTAAAAGAAAGGCAAAACAGGGAGCTATGTTATTCGAAACTGTTTACGGCAGGGAGAAGGATTGACCTGTTAAACTTTGAAGTGATTGCTCAAGATCCCAACAAGCCATAACTGCTTCCATTGCATGAACACGAACATGTTGCTGCAATTGGTCTTTGAAGAAACCAAGCAATAGAACATAATTTGCCTATACCGAAGTAAAAAGAGAATACTCAAATGGAAAAGATGCCGATGATTACATATAGTATGGTTTATATCAGAAATCTTTAAAAATTTCTAAAGGAGCATATACCATATTCAGCTTTTCTTGAAAATAATGCCAGCTCTTAATTAGATGCCTCTTTCCTGAACTTCCCTAGAGTTTAAACTAGTATCATGCCTGTTTTTTTAATACATGAACAGTGTGAAATCAACCTAGCATACCCTAATTATAAATGTTTGTTATGGTTGAAACTTTCTTTGCTCAGCATCAAGTATCTATACCACGTTAACACTTCCAATTTTCTGAACAATATAAAGAAAATGAACATCATTTTACCAGAATTCTAAAGCTAGCTTGTTGGAATAGTACTTTGTATGGCCAGGTAACTTCTTCATGCCTAATTACAACAATTAATCTTTGCCATGTTACTTATTTGTTTAGCTTAACCTTCATATATAATTCTAACATAGAGAGGATATCTACTATCCATAAGAACACATGAGACATATAGAAGCTTGGACAGAGAAATTAGGTCTAGTTTACATCATCTGGTGGTGAAAGCAAGATCATGCTTCCAGCTATCTCCAACAGCATTTTATGATTCCAAATGATATAAAAAGGGAAAAAAATTAGGTCTAATTCACAGTTGCAGACATACAATCTTAAAAAAAAATTTAAGCAAATTGTTTAGGAAAATGATTATGAAAAATATTTCAAAAGTTCCATTACTTAGGAAAATGATCATTTCTCTTATGGTGGCACAAAAATTCATACTGGTTCACTTCACAAGGCACACATTCAAGTAGAGTATCCTTTCATTAAGACACTCGTTAAGCCTTTTTAATTTTTCCATTTTCTATTAGCTGACAAATAAAATACTGATCCTAACATAAAACATCCATAAACTCCTCTCTTCTCTCTCTCTCTACCCTTTTCTTTCACTAAATTACCATACGGAAAACCAAAAAAAGGCAAAAGGATTAGATTAAAAGTTTTAAGCTGTTTTTGAGTACCACCAATGATGTGTATATAAGCTAAAAGAACAAAAAAACTTTAGCTTGAAGAGAAATCCTTTCCTAAAATAGTCACATATTGTTGTAAAATAATTAAAACCCTTGGTAGTAAAGATCTAACTATTGTTTAAATGATAATCCATGCACAAAAAATTCACTCTAACCAATGGATTATGAATTTGTAACTAAACAAAGAGTTAAAACCTAAAACCAGTTGGTCAACGATTACCCAAAAAAGAAAGAAAATCAAGGACTGAGCAAAATACAAATGAGCCAGATCACGAAACGAGGAGAGAAAAGGGTTACCATGAAGTGATCGAGTTCTTCCTCAGCAGAACCGGCGGCAGCAGCAGCCGAGGAGTACTTAGCCAACACATCTTGGGACCTAGCTAACTGAGCATCGATCTGAGCGAGCTGGTCAACAGGCGTAGCAACACGTAGACAGGCGACATGAGCTTCCAGCAGCTGATCGTACATGGGGTGCCCCATTATCTCGGCCTTGCATTTAGCTCTTTCCCAATGATCGATGTCAGCAGCTGATGGCGGTGGTCCGTTTAGAGCAAGCGTCTGCATGCCTTTGGTATGGTCGGAGACAAAACCATCGAAAGCCATGTTGCGTTGATCTGAAAACTGGAAAGAGAGGGAAGGGTTCGATGGTCTTTAGCAAAGAAGAAGATAAGGGGGAGAGAGATAAAAGGAGGAGGAGTTTTGAAGAAGAAATAAAATAAAAAAAAAGGAAAGCGCGGTTGTTGGAAGATTGTGTAATGAAAAGACAAAGGGCCAAGGCATCCATCATCATGATGATGCTGCAGGAACAGGAGGGGGACAACCATTGACGTTTGAGATTAATTTTATAGGTTCCCTTGTTGGTTAATTTGGTTGCCTTTTGTCTCTTCTGCTTCATCATTTTTACCTCTTAAAAACAAATGATTTTATTTTCTAATAATACTATTTTTCAAACAACAATGCTAAAGGTCATGAAGGAGTGGGTACAATTGGTATTTGATGAAACTTCGTGTGATTGTCTACTTCTCTACCTCACTTGCATTTACAATTTCTTATAATTTCTCACCTAACTTTGTATTCTATCATTTATTTTGGAGAAGGATGCCCAATTTTGATTATTGATTCCAAGAACTTTCTCTAATTTGAAAATTGGTATTTTATACCAAACTTACATTTCGCCATGTTTTTATTTGCTGAAAGGGATAATGTTAAGTTACCACGGCGTCAAAAACGTACACTTTTGTTTAACATTCAAATTTTTTTTTTTTTATCTCAAATTTAACCTAACCCATACAATTCCACTATCAAATATCTTATGGTGTGTTTAATATTATTTTTTTGGCTATTTAAATATATATTTTTTAATCGTAGAAATAACGGTAGATAGAAGGTTATCATCATCAAAAACCTTTCTACAAATATTTTTTATATATAATTTTCAACCACAACAACAATAATATCATGCTAAAATGAATTCGCATAATAATAGAAAAAAGTGAAAGCCATATTAGGGTATCCAAATTTAAAAGTCCTAATTTAGTATTTTGTATGATGTAATTATTCTTTCATTTTCCTTAATATATAAAAAAATTATAACCCTTTTATTCTAAAATTCTTTAAAATTTATCATAATTTGCTCAAAATTTACAAATTGTATTTGTTTTTTATAAAAATGAAAAAAGTTGATTCAATTCCTTACATTAACTTTATGTTTTTTAAAATGTAATGTTTAAATATGTCAAAGATTCTCGTACTTATTTGAAATTGAAATTTTAATTTTTTATATTTTAATTTTTAAATATTTAATTCTTATATTTTTATTTAAAATTTTTAAGATTTTTTTTAATTTACTATTAAAATTAATGATATCAGAGATAAAATAATTTTTTTTAATCTTTAAAAAATATATATTTTTGTCAATTTGAGATTATGTTTTAGGAATATGTAATATATATTATTTTCATATTTTAGATAGAAGTACCATTTTTAAACAACAATAGTAATTTTTTTTTGAATATATTGGTTTCATCATATGGTAATATCTGTTTATATTTTTTAAATTTTTTGACAAGACACATACACTTTACACATACAGACACTCGAATCCGAAACCCTTGAAATGAATAACATCTTTTTTCTCGTTGGAACCACTTATTAAGTTTGAGCAATAGTAATTTCTTACTTAATAGTAATTAGAAAAGAAATTGTAATTGGTCAAGGTGGGTAACATTTGACCCAAAAAGATAAAGCAGGACGGGAGGTGAGGCAGGTCCCCACGCCCGAGGTACACTGCAATAACCCAACAAACTCTATCATGGCACCACCGTAGGCTGCATTAGCCTATTTGTTGCTCCTCTATCCGTACTCCCAACAAGTGTCGATCCCTTATTTCATTGGATCACATAGGGAAACGAGCTGAATCCGTACACCTGTAAATTTACAGGATTGACAGGCTCCACATCACCGTATCGTATGCATAGCAGGCAAAAAAGAAACTCCATCACATTACATATATTATATTTTAATCAACAAAAACATCATTGATGTTGGGCGATATAAATAAATCAACATATGTATTTTATTTTAAAATTTTAAAAATATATTGACTAAAATTAAAATAATTTAAAAATTGTAAAAATCTATAATTTGAATAATTGACGTGACACAGCTTGCCCCTCTTACAAAAATCAAATATTGGGTCATAACAAACATCCAATGATAAAATTCTGTGAATTTTACTTTACAAATCGAACGATATATCTGATTAAATTTTTTTTTTTTTTTTATATTTGAAATATCTTTCTCTTTTGAGGGAGGGATGACATCGCTTATGTTAAATGACACACATTCAATATGTTCTTACATACTTCACAAATTATAAAATGATAAGAATTATCAGGTCTTACCTAGTTCAACTTTTTCATATATTTTAAAGTCTAAAAGTTTAATTGATTTATGCTTATTTCATAATTTTTTAATAAAAATATTTCTGCAAAAATTAAATTTCTTTTCACGTAGTTTATATATATGCAAGTCAAATCTAACAAAATTATATCAATTTCATTTTCAATTTAAATGAAATACATTTAGTAATGTCAAACAAATGTATCAGTAGTTCCATGGATTAGCAAACTTGTATACATTTAAATGAAATATATTCAGTAATGTCAAACGAATGTAGAGTAGTACCATGGATTAACAAAATTGTATTAATTTGAATTGCAATTTAAATGAAATATATATGTTGTAATGTCAAACAAATGAAGACTAGTTCCATGAATTATAATTTTGACAAGTGCACCAATAGTTGTATGGATTATAATTTTCTTTTGTGAATTGCAATTTTCTTTGATCGTTCGCTGTGAATTTGAATCTATATTGGTGCTCCTACGGTAGTGTTAGTGATGATGAACAATATCCAGGTTGAGCAACAACAAAGAGTTATTGGTTTTCCTAAGTAGTTTTAGCGATGACGAACAATATCCGGGTTTAGTAACAAGAAGAGCGCAAAACTAAGTTATCGAGTATTTTCATGCACTATATATCACGACAATAATTAGGATCAGGAATAGAATTATAACGATAATGAACATGGTACTAATGGTTCCGAGCATGGCGACCAGTCTAACATTGATTCGCTTGGGCCAGTAATAACGATAAATATGGAACTTCCAAAGACGAGGAAGGAGAAAATTATTATTATGACAATAACGCTATTATCGCTTTGCATGAGCTAATTTTCAATTGCAGTAGCAAAGCTTCTCCACAGCTCAAGGATATAACAGGGACTTACATTCAACCAAATTATGGTCATTGCTTCTCTTTATTCAAGTCACATACCGGCTTGTATTTTGTTTTTCATTTGAATGATATATTTCCTGCACCTATTACCAGTTTTACATTGTTTTCAGTAATCTAATTAACTAGTTACATATACAATTCTATTAGAATCTTACTAACATGCTAGTTTATTTATTTTGAATGCCTTCTTTTTTATTTTGCTAGTCCGTCCATACTATTTACTTCTTGCACCAGATAGATATTGGAATATTGTTATATATATGAACCATCTAAGTTGAAATTATACATTGCATAGAATGAGAATTACACGTGAACATATTATATGGACGATGTCTCCCATAGTTTTGGGAAATGAATCTCTAGTACATGCACTTGATGGGGTAATCACGTGTCATCTCTTCAAAGTATATATGATGTATAAAATATCATCGAGTTATGCGTATTTCAAAAATATAAGATACATATTTAGAGAATTCAAAATTAAAAAAAAAAAAGTTTGCAACTTAAAAGTTAAATTGCTTAATTGCAAGTAAACTGAATATCAAGGGATGTACATGACAAGTTCATAAAATTAGCAATCAACTCATGCATGCAATGCAATACCATAAGAGGAGATCATAGCAAGAAAGGTTCAGCATATTTGGCGTGTATGGGGATGTAGAAATAATCTCTTATAATATTACAGTCATTATAAAATGGTGTGACTACAACCGATGAACAAAGAAAAATGACAATGAAAGGGGATTGAATCAAGCAGGAACAAAGAAAAGAAATAATGGCTATGAGAAATTTACAGGGAGGATTCCATCGCCTCCAGTCGTGACTTTTCATGCTTTACTATTGGATCGTCTTTGATACTGTAATTCTGTGTCAAAGATGCACAAAAGTCAGAAGACATCATCAGTCAGTTAGTCAAGTCAGTCAATCATGCGGCTTTTCTTTTTGCGATTTCCAACCAGAAAAAGAACTTCACTTGTGCTTTAGGATCTTCAGAGGTTCAAACCAAAAGTACTGGGAGTATGACTGGGTATCCTCTTTTTCCTTTATCCAAATGGATTTGGTCCCATTGTAGGAAAAGAGTTGGGAGGATTAGATGCTGGTTGTCCACGTGCAGGTCTCTGAGTTGCATTTAAGAAACCCAGGTTGCGTTCATCACTGCCGAAACCACCTATACCTTGTGGTCTGCAATGGTGATTCAAAATCTTAACATGTTTTCTATTTTCATGAAAGTTAGAACAAAACATTGTTTTTAAGCTTAATATGCATTCTAGTTGAAGGAAAACACTACTATATGTGCCTGCAAAGTTTTTGTGTCCAGCCATGTCCAACTTTTAGACCATACCGGTATTTTATTTACATCGGCATACTTTTAATGCTGTCTTAGTACTATGTGATAGATGCTAAATAATAGAAGACTGCCAGAATGAAATGTGACCTGGTAGATGGAACACCACTGTGTGATTTATTCCCCATGTATGCACCTAGGATCATAAACGCCTTGTAAGCATGAGAAAAACTACATTAATATGAACATTTAGCATGATTAGAAGAGAAGTGAATTTACTAGAAGGCATAGCCAATGTGAAAGGTGATTCTGGAGTCATCATAGACGCAAAATGCGATGAATGGGATGCCATTCCTGAAGAATGGGCATCAGTACTGGGTTTGGGAGACAAAGCAGTAGGATCTTGGAGGGCCCCAAGAATAGATGTCATCTGAGGAAACTACAAAACAATCAACAATTAAGCCATGCACGTTTGAAGTTAGAGCAAGTTAATAGATACAAAAGATATGAATACTTTGAGATACGGAGGCCATGTCGGTGTATCAGAACAAGAATAAGAATTCTTGAAACCTCAAAAAATATTTCTGATATAAAAATAGTGTCATTCATAAAATGATAATTATCAACTGAATTTAGAATTTTTTTTTTTTTTTTTTTGTATTTTAAAAGATTTGAGAGTAAAAAATCAATGACAGATTAGGTGCCTACTTGTGGTGCTTGTGCTGGAGTCGTATCGCTGCTAAGATCAAATGGATTTGCCTTTGAAATGCTTGAAAATGCTGCTGCATTCTGAGAACATATAAAGTTTAACAATTCCAAATATCAAGCAAGAATTAGCCTAGAAGTTACAGAATTCAAAAATTCTATGGCACAGGATACCATTGCATTAGGATAATACTGCAAACCAAACCCAGCTCCATGTGGTAGACCAGTTTGCCAACCCGAAACTGCAGCAGGGGCAGATCCGTAGCTTATAGCAAAGAGATCCTGCTAGAAGGGCAACATAAACTGTTAAGAGAATTCATAAACATCTTACACAATTGAAGACAACCATCACCTGCGGAAGTTCCTTTCTTCCGTCAGACTTTGTTTCTTCAGTTGATTTGGAGGTGGCTTCTGACGATTGTTCAGTAGATGAATTGGAAGAGGGTTGAGCATTATGCATCAGCAACGATGTACTGGGCTGCAAATAATAACAATAAGCAACAGAGTTAGAAAGTGATATGAAGTTCACACCATATTTTATTAAACTACGCTTTCAGGTTTATTTAGTTTCCACCAACTTCTAATCAATTCCAATGATAACCTGGCTATTCGATGTTTCAGTTCTTTGAGTACTTTGTTCAGTAAAAAAGCTATTATCAGAAGCAGGGAACAGGGAAGACTGATGTTTTTGCATGCTGGGAAAGACATGCCCTTGAGGAGATTGTACCTGCGGGCCATTGACCGCCGGTGGAACTGGTGGAGAGCTGCTGGTACTTGTCAAAGTGAAAAGCTGTCCTTCAGGTGATGCTGGAGAAATACTGTTAAATGAAGTGTTCTGTCCAGATGCAGTTGATGGAGCACCTGAGGTGCCCGGTACTGCTGAGACGTTATCAACAGGTACCGCAGAGGGAGCCGCAAGATCAAAAAGTAAAAGATCCAAAGGATTTGCGTTGGAGGCAGGAGGTGCTTTTCCCTTTGAAGAGAGTTCATCTGAGGACTGGTTACCACTTTCGCTTGATGGCGGCACTTGCTGCATATTTGGTGTTGCCCCAGCATTAGACGGCTCAGAATCCATACTGAAATCAATCAAACTTTCAATAACACTAGGTGGTGAAATCTTCTGCAAAGTGTAAAAATAACAACATAAGTGCAAAGAGTGTTGTGAAGCACAACAAGGAATAGTAACACAGTATGATAATCTACCAAAGTACTAAAAGCAAGTGACAGTTTTCAAACTGCTAAACTATAAGTAAAAAGTCATCCACAGCTTCCCGTGGGCACAATTAAAATCTCACTCTATGAAGTCAGTTCATTCACAAATCTATTTATATATTAAGCATTCAAATACTAAACAAATGGTTCGAATACACTCATAAAATCCTTTTAGAGTCATATTACTTGAAGATATAGCAACCTCACCTGGTTTTTAGCAGCAGTATCAGGATCCTTTCCAGTATTTTCTTTTGAATGCTCACCCACCTTTAAGGCAGGAGCATTCTCCCCCAAAATATCTCTAATGGGGCGCACCACTGGAGGTGCAGATCTATCCGAGAGGTTGCTAGATGACATGCTTCTTGTCACAGGTTCTCTCTGTCGAATGCTGGAGTTATCTTTTTGTATGGCACTTCCAGGGCCATCACGTCGGCGCCTGTGATCAATAATCTCAATGTGCCGATGGTGTATAGGGGAACCTTCATATCTAGAATTTATTGACTCGTTAAAGAAACCCCTAACAGCACCACCTCTTCCAGCAGGACTAAATCCTTCATTAGAGCTCCATTCATACCTATTACCATAAAGTGGACTTTTGGCTTTACCAGTAAACACAATGACCCTCTTGATTTCTGGGGATTCCACCCTGTATCCCTGTATAATACGTACAGGAATCTATTAAGAGTAAAAACATTGGATTGGCAATTGATTGAGAGCACCAAAAAAGTTGTTGACTAAGCATCAGTCACATTAAATATAAAATTTTTGTGTACATATATATGTATATATAGGTGTGTGGGTGGTTAACCAGAAACATTACCACTTCCAGACTTGGAAGCCTTTCATTCCTCTCACCAGTGTATCTCCTATCCACATAGACATGCTTGATGAAATTCCGGAGCATATGAAGATTACTGAAAGGAAATATAGATGGATCAAGATAGATTTCTAATGAGGCATAAAAAAATTAAAGGAAAAAGATGCTTGATAACCTGGCATCAGGATAAGAATTGCGTTGAGGATCCCATGCCTTAAAGTAAATTTGTCTTGCTCTCTGCAAAATAACGAGAAACAGGTCAGCAATAACAAACCGAAAGCAAAGATATCAGTAATGATTGTTCATCACGGACCTCATTTCCTCCTTCTCGAAGAGCATTCACTTCTTCTTCAGTAAATTTAGCCATTGATACAGATTTCACCCTATGAGTGAATTCCCTACTGAAATAATTTAAACAACGCTTACAGTAAAAAATGAAGTGCGATAGACCTCATTATTATTGCGATTAGATCTCAAATATGAAATTACTAAAACTTACTGTATTCCGCTACAGGTGGTGCAAACAAAAGTAGAGAAAGTGGTACAAACATATTGGGGACCCTGCCAGAGAAAAAATTATTCAAAGTTTCTATATATTTCAATTTAAAGAATATTAAAAAGCCATGTTTTTGATAAAAACAAATTTTCAAATATATTGTCTAAGAAAAACAAGAGAAAAGGAAAAGCGTACCAAAAGATTGCAATTAATGCATCTTTTATTCTCGGGAATTTTGAGAAGAGCTCGAATCAACTTCTCGATTTTCTCATCCTCCTTTAATTTCTTTTTATCGCCCATTCTTTTTCACAAAAAAGAAATAAATAATTTACCCTTCTTCATCCAGAAGTAATCAGAATCCCAAATCACTAGAGATACGTACAATCGTTTGGATAGAAAACAACGTGATAATGCTAAGTTTCAAGCTTGATAGATGCATTTGGTAAGTTGAGGAAATTATTTTTTTCTCAGGAAACAAACATTTGCAACTTCATTGTTAGCGAGAGAAATTAGGGAGGGAAAGCAAGGAAATGAGAAGATGATTGAATTAAGCAATCAAACTAACAAAAAGAGAGGCAGTTGCCGGGAAAAACGGTTAGGCGACCCTTTTTGAGCCGTTGAATTTTGTTCACACCACGTTCCTCTTTACTATTTATTTATTTTTCTTATAAAGTAATCTTTTTATTTAAATATTTTATTGTCTTATAATTACTAGAAATCCGTGTATGTGTGCGGAAAGTAAAAATCTCAGATTTAGAACACAGAGTTAAAAATAATATATAATAAATAATAAAATATATATTATAAAATAAATTAATCATAATAATACATCAAATATGTACTATATTATTTTTTAAAAAATAAATTAAATATATTCAAAAATAAATAAATTTTAATAAAATTAAATTTAAACACATAAATATATTAAATTAACAATATAACAATGTGTTAATGTTTTAACACAAAGGATAGAAAAGAAACAAATTGTGAATATTGTTTAGTAATCTTTTGGTCCCAGCAAAAATGTTTAAAATTAGTATAACATTTTTTTAATCATAAAACAAGCCTTAAGTTGCTACATATTATAAAATTAAGGTCAATAATTACCACAAATACCATAATAATTCTCTTCTATTAAAAGCATTGTATAAAAATCATCTAGATACATCAAGTTAATCATGTAAATTATAAAAGATTTCTTGGAATTCATTGGAGCAACTAATGGCTGCTTAATGGTAATCTAAGGTCTAATGATTTTATTTCGGGTTAGATTTATCCACCATCCAATATTATTAAAGTTAATTGCGATGAGAACCCAACAAATGGTTCCAGTGGAAAAGAGGATGTTGTTCATCCTAGAGGTCCCGGGGTTCGAGCGCCTGTGTGTGCGTTGTCAAAAGGTTAAGAAAGTATGAACAGATACAACCATGTAATCACACCAGTATATTAAAAAAAAAGAGTTAATTGCGATGTATCATTTGTCGCTGAAGTAATGAATCAATGAAATCAACACACAAATAAGTTCTTTCAATGTATTTGTGCTTGAAACCTTGATCCTTATCAATCATAATGAGTGAGAAAATATTATCCTAGAATCTAATTGCTCTAAAAATATTACCACAACAATATGAGGTTAACTTCGGATATTTCACCGATCATAAGGGATATTGTGTTGAGTATTTCTAATATAGGTTCTATTTATTTTCGACATATTCATCGAACTGAAAATTAAGTGACTAGTTGAGTAGCAAAGAGCACGATCATAAGCTATTGTCCACTTTTTTAGTAATATTGTATACCTTATGAACTTAAGAACTTGTTGTAATCTAGCCTCAAAAAAGAATTTATTGTATTTTTTTTACGAATTAAAAAATCTATTGAGTATATATTAAAATGATAAATAATATGTGTGTAATTATAGTAATATAAATATAAAAGTATCGTGTGATACGTGAATAATTTGAAGCAACATATAAACGTGTTAATAAAGAAATAATGAATTCTGTAAAATATTCATTTTGTGAATTATTCGTGTAATAGTGATATTGTGAGATAAGTGAAAAGTTGAAACAGTGAGAAAGTAATGCAAGGAATTGTAAAATTGAGCACAAGTGATAGAAATATATAATATATCCACTTCATGATATAGGGTAAAAATGGAATATAAAATGTAATCATGATAAAAATTAAAGTCTCGTAATTAAATAAATAAAATTGTGCAATCAAATAAAAATTTAAAAAATTAAAAAAGAATTTGAGTGAGGTCACTCCCTTTATGCGAGAAAGCAAAGAATAAGAAAAATTATTTAAAAAGGAATTAATCAAATAAAAGTTAAAAAATCCAAAAATTTATCCAAAATTATTGAAAGATTTTATCAACTATAATAAAATAAAGCAGGCATTACAGTTTGATTTTGAGCGAGGAAAACGAAAGTTTTGAAGGACATATAAAATTGAGAATTTGGAGATATTTATTCATAAGAGTGAGTTTGAAATAAATTTAATATAATATAAAAAATAAAATGAATAAATTAATATTATTCATTTTTAATATGTTGAATTAATATTTAATTAAATTGTTTAGTTTTTTTAATAGAATTAAATTGTATAGTTAATTAAGGCAAGACTTGATAGTTTTTAGTACGAGTTTAAACAAGGCGGCAATGATCTCTTTTTCACCCTCTATAAAAAGGGGAAAAAAGTTCTGAGGTGACTAGGAAGCGAGGGCTTGGTAGTTGTTAGTATGTGATTAAACATTGGAGAAGAACTGCAATACGGTAAAGAAATGAGATGACCAGAAAACAACAATAACTAATTTTACCACTCCTGCTTTACTTAATCTTACTAAAAGTAAATACACCAAGTGACCCTTGTACTACTTGTTTAAAAATAAGGGGCATATACTATTTCCTTCCAATGTGGGACGCGATACTATCTTTTGTTTTGCTGTCAAAGATAATCCTTTACTAAAGCATTTTAAATACAAGCATTTTGAGTCCATTCATAAGCTAAATGACAACAATGGAACGTTAAGCAAACAGCATATAAGCGACGTTCCTTCAAGGAGGAAAAAGTTCCTTGGTTTCAGTTTCTCGTGCCAATCGAATTCTCGTGATAAAAAACAAGTTCACTCGTCGCAATTATAAGCACATTCGATCTTGATCTGGATCTGGCTCTTCAATTTATTCTTAAATTTCGTCTTATTTCAAATTAAGGTCGATCTGGTATTTTAGGGTCTGGGTTCCAGATCTCTCCGTTTCAAGCAAGAATCTTCGTCAATATTTTTCTACTTTTTTAGTTGCAAAGCGAATCGAAGAATTACTGGGAATCGAATGTTAGTTTAGGGATTTTCAATTTTGGGAGTTCCGATTTTAAGACCGAGGAGGTTAACCAAAAAGAAAGAAAAGAAAAGATGCATGCAATAGTGGCACAACCATCATTTAGAGATCGAACGCAAGAATTTCAGAGCGTAGCAGATAGGTTAAGGAAGTCAATCTCGTCTGGGCAGGGCCAAAATGGGCCGAGTAGTAGTACGTCGAGAGCGGTGGAAAAGAGATCTATGGTTGCGCATCAATCGGAGTTTAATAGGAAGGCTTCTAAGATTGGATTTGGAATTCATCAGACTTCGCAGAAGCTTTCGAAGTTAGCAAAATGTTAGTGCTTATATCAGTTTCATTTACAATTATCAATATTTCTTTAAAGAAATGCACGATAAATAGAGGTTTATATGCTGTAGTTTTTAGAACTATGCTCCTGCATCTCTGCCCCTCTCTTCCTTTGTTCTTCCCTGTGGTTTGATTGGAATTGAATTAACAAAATATATCACTTGACCATCAGAATTGAAGTAGGAAATTTCCCCACCTTGGTTTGTCCTGGTTTAAATTATACTGATGTTGTAGTTGAACTTGATGAAATCCAGTGTGCACAACTGTCAATGACAGCTATAATAGGAGACAAAAAGACTAGGTATTGATAGGACTTTGTCATTGATGTTTGTTGTTGTTATAGTTACTATGATCCTACATATTATTTATTCACTATGTTGTTCTTATCCTATGTTTTGCTTGCTTTTCCAGTGGCTAAGAGGACTTCAGTCTTCGATGACCCTACAATGGAAATCCAGGAGCTCACTGCAGTTATCAAGCAGGATATCACTGCACTTAATTCTGCTGTGGTGGACCTTCAGCTTTTCTGCAAGTCTAGAAATGAAGGTGGTATCTCCAGTGACACATCTAGTCATTCAACCACAGTTGTTGATGACTTGAAGAATCGCTTGATGAGTGCAACAAAAGAGTTCAAAGATGTCCTCACCATGCGAACAGAGGTAAGGATTTGTTTTTCTCTATTTGCTTGCTTAGATTGTCATTGGCAATTGATGTTTGTTGAATTGCCTTGTACAGAATTTAAAAGTTCATGAGAACAGAAGACAGTTATTTTCATCCAATGCTTCGAAAGATTCTCCAAATCCTTTTGTACGGCAGCGCCCTCTGGCCATCAAATCAGCAGCTGGAGCTTCAAACAATCTTCCTCAATGGGCCAATGGCAATAAATCTTCATCACAGTTGTTTCCGAGGTAAATTTACCACTATTATTCACAAGATACGTACCCTTGACTGATTAATTGGGGAAAATATTTTAGCACTCAGAAGTCTTGAATTTTAGTTGGGAAATTCTTAGTCCATTTAATTATAATTTGTTATTGAATATTCTTGGAACATTTCTTAAAATTGCTATTGTACTATTTTAGTGTTAGGTGATTTGATTTGGATTCTGACTTTGTTGGGATTTAATTATGCTTTTATTTCCTAGATTTTCCTTGGGAGTTTAAATGAAACTATCCTAATTAATTAGGATACTTTGCTGTCATATTTTTGTTTTCCTTATTAGAATATGAAATTAAGGTTTTGCATCTTGTTTCCTAAATTGTGAACCTCTATTTAAGAGTTAATTATTTTTAATAAAACAAGCTGAAAGTTCCAGTAAGTTAAAAGAGGGGCAACTCCCTTAGAGTTCCAAGGTAGGCAATTCCCTTAGGGTTCCAAAAGGAATCAAATAAGGGAAAAGGCCTCTTTCTTGGATTTGATTTTGTTGTTACTCGTCCAATGATTCGATACTTAACTTGGGACCATAACATTTAGCAGTTTGTGACAATTGCATACTGCTGTTCCTTTGTCCAGAACAGCACAAAATTCTAGTATTGCATGTGCTTGTGGTGTTGTATCTGTTTTTATTCTTTACAATCTTCTTTTATTTGTTTTCCTTTCTTCTTTCTAGTTCTTTTGATCCAACCATTGCTTACTGATTCTGTTTTATTCTTGTTGGTTTTAACTTCTTATATGAAACTATCTCAACTTGAAATTCTATACACTGATGAACTTCATTTTTGGTTCTTAATTATACAGAAAGCAGATGGATGGTGAGAGTCAGGCATTGCTCCAGCAGCAACAGCAACAAATCGTTCCACAGCAAGACAGTTACATGCAGAGCAGAGCTGAAGCTCTTCAAAATGTAGAATCTACAATTCATGAGCTAGGCACCATTTTCAACCAGTTAGCCACTCTGGTTTCTCAACAAGGAGAAATAGCTATCAGGTTTCTTCTTTTTTTAAACATTTGAATGTATTTTATTGCTAAATTATCACTTGCTATGTAAGGTGTTCTATGTCATGGCGTGCTGTATTCTGTTAATGTTATAGCAACAGTATGGTCATTGATTAAGTTGACTAAGCTAATTATTTGGCTTATAGGTGAAGTTTGACCAAATAGTTTATTACGGCTATGAAAAATCTCATGCGCTTAAACTTAGTAGAGTTTCATGTAATTGCATGGTTGTGTTAGAAGCAATGATAGAATTCAATAATCAAAGATAAATGGTGGTTATCATCCTGGTATTCAAAGTTATATACAGAATTATTAATGTAGTTTTCTGGGTTGTTACGCCAGATGTCCTTCCTATTTTGACTACTCTTAGTTATCGGGTCCTGAGTGTGCATCATGGTTTGGTATTTGGGAAAATTTGAGTAGTCATTTTGTTCATTGTATTGATATTTTTCCTTACAATTCATCTTGTAATTGATATATTGACTACTGGACCGCGGTGATGTTTTGTTGTCAGGATTGATGAAAACATGGATGACACCTTAGCGAACGTGGAGGGAGCACAAGGACAATTGCTCAAGTACCTAAACAGCATATCATCAAACAGGTGGTTGATGATGAAGATATTTTTTGTATTGATATTTTTCCTGATGGTTTTCCTATTCTTTGTGGCATAGTCATAGTCAATTATACAGTGAGATGGTTGGTTGAAAAGAGAGAAAGAAAATGATAGTGCCTGCCCTATCTGCCTTTTCTTACTGCTATATATATATATATAATATTATAGCACTATCCTTTTTGGTTTAAGCCACAATACCTAGTTGTGCATCAAAGTTTTTTTCACCCTGCCTGATGTGTATGTAGGGGATATATGTAAATTGGAAACAATGAGAGTGGCAGAAACTATCCCCCCCCCCTTTTTTTTTTTTTTTAAATTCAAATTATTTATTGCGGGGAGTTTTATTCGGACAAAATTGCTCCCAATTTGCTTACTATTATTCTCCCTTGCTTTTACAATGTTTGATGATATATATATATATATATATGTATGTAGCAACTAACTTGGATTTGCTTGCTTTGACATTGTGATTCACTGTATTTTGCTCTGCATTCGTATGGTTTTCCTTCTTGGCTAAAGAAATAAAAAATTCCTTCACTTAGCGTTTTCAACATGCTTTGTAATTAAAGTGAAAGACCCTCGGGTTCGTTTAGACCTGTCAGAATCCGATGATGTTTCTTTTATCAAATGTTTTTAAAATGATTTTATCTTTAATGAGATTTTATTGATAGAATACTAATTTTAAAAGGATAAAAGTATGAAGGAGGTATTTGTATTAAAAGTTATGTCATATATTATTTTTTATTTAAAAAATTGAGTAAATTAATTTCTATATAATAGATAAATTTATTTATTTATTTTTACTGTTAAAATTTGACATAATCAATTAAATGATTAAAAAAATTACATTGAGATGTTATTTATACTTTATAAGGATATTTAAGTATTAGTTTTTAATAGTAAAAATAAATAAAAATAATAATTTATATTTTGATCTAATGTATATTATTTTGTCTATTTTAAGTAGAAAAATAAAATATACTTTTAAAATAAAGGTTTAAGTCGGTAATTATCACATTCTAATACCACAGAAATTAAAATTTAAAATTTTAAGTAAGATAAATCTCATTTTCATATGTAACAAACAAATGAAAAGGAAAAATAACGAACCTCGTATAATGATTTGATGATTAAAAATATTTACTGTTTCAAATATGATTTGGATTCGAGTCGTATTTGTTGTATTTGTAAAAAAATTAAAAAAAAAAAAAAAGGGGGAAATTGCGTTTGTTGTGCGGATGACAACAAATGTGGTTGAAGACTTTTACCACGCATTGAAATTATAATTACAATCAGATAGAAATTGTGGTTTGCCATCTGTGGGTTTAAAAGACCACATTATTTTGATTTTGTCCATCTTGCCCTCATCCACATACATCATCCTTCCCAATTTCATCACATTATTGTTACCCATTTAACCATTTAACGTTATCTCCTCCATTCCCAGTATAAACCTAACCCTACCGCACGGCCTTAGCTCCTTACACTCGGCAAACAAACACGCTTCATTTCAAACCCTAAGCCTTTTTTCACCAGAAACTTACTCTCCTCTCTTATATCCGATCACTTCCTTTTTCAACAAACCCTAAACAATCATCTCGTCATCTCACACTAATTTAAAGAAAAAAAAAATCTCGTTTTCGTGTTTTTTGAGTACCTTTTTTCGAAGGTTCGTATATTTGTCGATTCGACTGTTTTTTGTTATTTGATTTCGAGGGAATAGGGAGAGATGGTGGGAGGAGGAAGCAGGAGAGACGAAGGATCTATGGTTATCAACAACACCAACGTGTTTGCGGCTCTTGAAACTCTACGGAAGAAGAAGAAGTCCGATAAGGACCGAGGTTCGTCTAAAAAGTCTTCCAAGTCTCAGCAATCACAACCGCAAAAAGAACCTGAACCGCAGGTCTTTTGGGCTCCGGCACCGCTTAATGTCAAATCATGGGCCGATGTTGATGACGATGATGATTATTATGCTACAACCGCTCCTCCTCAGTCGGTTTGGGGATCCTCCGAGCTGTCTCATGAAGATAAGATCGTCAACAAAGAGGTGAATTGAATTACTGGTTAAACGATCCTTTTTTTTTCTTCTAAATTGATTGCTATGGATTCAGTTAGTGTAATTTTGTGAAGTTCTTGTTGATTTTATTTTGTTATAATTTCAATAGTTGAGGATGATTAGGTGATAGTAAATTGTGGAAAGGAAGCCTCTTGGTCAAAGATTGGAAAACGAACCTTAAGCATCCTATAGTTTGACCGATGGCTTTCTGGCTTAAACTGCTAGTATATTTGTCTATGGAAATCGGCTTGAGGTTGAGATGTTTGGGCTCTCATATATCCTGGTTAAATTGGATTTTAAAATGGAGGTATTTATGGTGATAGTAGTTCATATGAGAATGTTTCTATATAAATTATATTCAAAAGGTTCTACTGAATTTCAGGAGATCATGAAATTTACTAGCAGATAGATGCTACTTAAGGTCCTTTTTTACCGTGGATTAAAATCATGCAAGTTCATAGTGAAGACTTTGGATATCTATTTATCTTTAGAATGCTAATTTTTTCTGATTGTAGTACTAGGAAAGCTATTATGTTAGCTAAGGTGAAAAGATAATCCATTTTGTCTTTCTCCATGGGTGAGGTGTTTTTCTTATTGTTCTTTCATATTTTATTATGATATTACTGAAATCATGGGTGGTGTATCTTAGCTTTACTTTTTTGTCTCTCTTTCTCTCTCTATATTTCTAATTTAATGGAATTTATTTAGTAGTATAGTGCTCCCAGCACTTGAGGATCACTTTGCTAAAAGCTTCCCAAAATCTGGATTTTTTTGTTATAGTTTTATTTTTTTTCAAGGAAACCCAATTTATTTTCACGGTCCTGCCTTATTGTTTGACATGGATTTTACTTCCTCTTTATTTGTCAACAAAGTAATATAGGAATATTGGTGTATCTTGTCATTCCTGTAGTTTAGTTTTAGTACTTTAAAGATTTATTGTAGTCTCGTCTCTTAAAAGCATAAATCATTAAGATGTCGGATTTTATTTTAGTTCTCTCTTCTAAGTGGAAATTCATTTTTATGCTTCTTTCAATCTAAGGTTGAAGAAGAAGTGGAAAAAAAAAACAAGTGGATTAGTTGTCTTGGAGAATAAATGAATAGCATATAAGATATAACATTGTGACTACAGTTACTGGCAAAGAGCCAGCTTGGTTTCCTTCTGGGCCCTCCCAAGTCTCAGGTCCATTTGTTCTTTTGTTACTCTGCCAAAAGGATGAGTCCCTTGAGGATAAATCATTATCCTGTATGATTGGACGACTATAGTTGATACAGGATGAAAGTTGGAAATTAGTTTGCTTTTGACAAGCTATGTCTCATTAAATTTTAATTGATCTGGGATGACAGGATAGTGAGAGTGAAGAAGATATTTTAGATGAAGGTGATGATGATATAGAGGAAGATCATGATCATGAACCAGAGGTTCCAGTACATCCTGAGCCTTTGCCAATAAAGGTTCCTGAAGTTCCTCTGCCACTTAAGGAGCCAGAAAGACGACTTTCAAAGAAAGAGAGGAAGAAAAAGGAGCTTGCTGAGCTGGAGGCTCTTCTTGCTGATTTTGGAGTAACAAAGAAGGAGAGCAATGGCCAGGATGAGTCGCGTGGTAATTTTAACCAACTTAGTGCAACATTTTCCCCCTAGTTTTTTTGGAAAGTTGGTATTTTTGTTATGTATTCCTTTCGTTAAGTTCCGATAACAGTAGTTGATGATTCAAGTTGTCTCTTGGGACAGAATGCATAACAACCTTTAAGCTGTTTGTGAGTCCAAGTTTGAAAATCTGAAAAATTTTTCTCAAGTGCAAGCATGCACGCAATCTTTTTATATTTACATGTTATCCATTTTAAGGTTATATGTTGTTTGCTTGGCTGTAAATAAGCACCGTGCAGGTATGAAGATGGCATTTCTAGTCCACAACAATTTCTTTGCTCAAATATCTACATAAAGGAAGTCTCTTCTAAGCTTGGTTGTTATCTCTTACACTGCAGATGTTGCACAAGAAAATAAAGATGGAGAGGGAGAAAAGAAGGAAAATCCTCCAGGGGAGTCTAAAAGTGCCAAGAAGAAGAAAAAGAAGGATAAATTGAAGGAGGGTAAAGAATCGCAGGATCAGCTGATTAATACAGATGCCACCAATGGGCCAGATGAATCTGCTGGAACTGAACAGAATGAGGAGGATGCATCAGCTGTTGACGTGAAAGAGCGGTTAAAGAAGATGGCATCTATGAAGAAGAAGAAATCCAGTAAAGAGATGGATGCAGCTGCAAAAGCTGCTGCTCAAGAGGCTGCTGCAAGGAGTGCAAGGCTTGCTGCTGCAAAGAAGAAAGAGAAGAACCATTATAATCAGCAACCAGTGCGGTAAACGCCTCCTTTTTTGTTCTACACTACATATACATATGAACATGTATTTCTCGTTGTTCATTCAACAATGCGAAATAAACAGTGGACCAAAAGATGATTGTTTTAGTTTTATTTTGAATGGACTAGAAGAAAGTTTGATCTGTTCTTTTTGCTTTTTGGATCTTATTGTTGCTCCTTTATCATGGATTTGGAACTCATTTGTTATGGTCCTTCTTCTTTATGCTAAAAATTCTTCATTGGACAGCATTTCAAATATTTAAGCATTACATATTCTTGCTGCTAAGCATTTTTGCATTGGCCAATGATATATGCTTTTGATAGCAAAGCAATTCCATTAGTAATTATGAGTAGCCACAAGCACCTTCGATATTCACTTAGAGCTAGTGAGTGCTTCTATGATGTCTAGTGCCCCCCCCCCCCCCCCCATGAGAAATGGTTAAATGGTTTTTTAGGATATTTTCTCAAGCATCATTGTTGGGGTTTCAGAATCATTATTGGTTATCAATAGCATCCTACAATGGCAGTATAATTGTTTTGGTCCACTCGTCAGACAACAATGCGATGTATGTTTCAGTATTCTCGATGACCAAATTTAGATACTATATTGCAAAATATGAGCCTTGAGAATACAAAATCTTAGTATTACTTATACAGTGAAGCACTTAAGTTCTTTATTAGCTTTACTAGTTTTATAATATTTTATATATTTTTTAATATATATTTTAAATTTCGTATATTATTTTTAAAATTTAAAATATTTTTAAAGGATGTCACATCAACAATTGTCATGTTGTCATTGGCTATATGCGTCACTGTTTTTTGTGCGGTAGATAAAAATCTATAATGGAATTATAATTTGAGTATCAATATGGGATAGAAAAATTTTAAATAGTAATATGAGAAAATTTGTATAATTTAGGTGATTGACTCATCCTTTGTTTGGATAGTCCACTCGAAAGGGAGCTCCCAGGTGATCACTACGTCTTTTAAGATTGCAACGTGTGTTGTCACGGATTGAGATATAATAGAATTCATATATATATTTTTTTACATTTGAAATTTGATATTTTATTTTTTAAAATGATTTCAGTATCTCAAATTTTAAATTTAAAAATGTAAATTATGTTGTTAATATTTTATTCATCTGTTAAAATTAAGTTTATTTTTTAAATATAAAATTAACTTCATTACAATATTATTTTTAGTATAAATTTTTTTATAACCATAGTAATAATTGAATTTGTACTTTAGAATTTGAAAAATAAAAATATTAAATTTTCAAAAAATATATATATTTCGAAGAGTATATGGATTTAAAGTATATTTAATAAATGAAAATCTTTCACATTAACGTTTGTGATTTCAAGTTTTTTTCTTTTAATATATATAAATTGTTCTAAGTCCAGTCAAAAGTTAATAGTAAGAATATACATTTGATCAATTTGATAATAATTAAATAAATTGACAAATTATTTAAATAACTTAACTCAATTTATTGCTACAACTAAATTAACCAAATTGAAAATATTTAGTTAGACAATTTTTTAGATTTATTTATTTATAAATTAAAAGAAAAATTAATTAAGTAATTTGGAATTTGATTTTATAATTAAGATAATTAATTGGGTTGAGTAAAGATTGTTTGATCATATAATTAATTGATCAGGAAATCAACATTGAATCGAATAAAAAATCAATTGAATTAAATTTTTAATATATATTATTTTTATGAAATTTTTAATGATTTATTTAATCAAACCGATTGAACAATGAACTCTTGATTAGTTCGATCATTGATTCAATTCTGAAAATTTTAAATTGAATTTGATAGAGTTATTTTATATAAATTAAATTGATTAATTGAATTGGATTAATTTATATTTAAATATCTGTTTTTAAAATCAATTTATATATACTGATATTTGAATTTTAGATTGAGTTTCGATAATATCTAAAATATTTATTTGATTTGAATTATCAATAATTAAATTGAATAAATTGCCTAAATTAAATTAATTAACCGAATAAAAGAAAATGGAAAAACAGAATTATTTAAATTTATTCCGTCAGATTCTTGTTGATTTATGGAGTTTGACTGATAGCTTGTCGTATATATAAATTGTCGCATTTTCGCGAAAATGAAAAAGAACCCTCAAATTCGGAAATTGGAGGCAAACCCAGACGAGTACCCATTTACATTGCCTTTCCGTTTCTATTTATTTTTCTAAAAAGATAAATAAAGATTCAAATAAAGAATTAGGAACAGCGAAGTCGCTAGCATTCCCAAGCTTTAATGCTATTCTTTTTCCAGGTTTTTTTTCTTTTCTCGATCTAAAAGACCTTTTAATTTTTCTGGGTAAGATATGCAGTTAGAAAAAAAAATTGTGGATTTGTTTAATTTGTAAATTATGGGGTTATTATGTGATGTTTGCAAAGTTTAAGATACTTTAAATTGGAAGGGGACTAAGAGCAAGGAGGTTCTTGGTCCCCAACACAAATAAGTTTATGAGTTGAAGAGGAAGAGAATGAGCCTCAAACTTAATTCCCCGTTTCTCGGGACACCACTTGGTAGTTGTTTAAATGGTAGAAGAAGCCATAGAGATTGTATCGTTTTTGATAGAGGGAAGCTCTTTAGAAGAGCAATACGAAAGCGTGTATCCGCCGAGAAGCAGAATGATTGGATCACGCGAGCAATCAGGTTTTCCCATTTTTGTGGGAAAAACATTGAGTTGTTTAGGAAAACTATTGGATTGAGAAATGGGTTTGTCGCCAACGGTTTTAAGGAGCCTTTTGCTGGGAGTAAGGCTCTAGTGAGTTCCTTGTCTCCATCGTGGAAAGAGGGGTTACTGTTGGTTAGATGCTCAGTTTTGGCTGCTGTTATGTCTGGTGTTTGTTTATTGGTGTGGTATGGACAGAAGAAAGCTAAAAGTTTTGTGGAAGCTAAGCTTTTGCCTTCTGTTTGTTCTGTGCTTAGTGAATATATACAACGTGAGATCGATTTTGGTAAGGTTAGGGGGGTTTCTCCATTAAGTATTACGTTGGAAGCTTGCTCTATTGGGCCTCACAGTGAAGAGTTTTCTTGTGGTGAGGTTCCCAGTATGAAAATTCGTGTTCGGCCTTTTGCAAGTTTGAGGAGAGGCAAGATTGTAATAGATGCAGTGTTGTCACATCCAAGTGTGTTGATTGCTCAAAAGAAGGATTTTACCTGGCTGGGGATACCCATTTCTGAAGATAGTCTAAAGAAGCATTTATCTACAGAGGAAGGGATTGATTATCGTACTAAAAGCAGGAGGATTGCCAGAGAGGAAGCTGCTGCTCGCTGGGATAGAGAGAGGGATTATGATGCTAGGAAAGCTGCAGAGATGGGATACATTGTTTCTGAGAGGAGTTCAGATCAATCAAAAGATGACACAGTTAAAGAGATTGGTCCTTCAGCCAAAATTACAAGCTTAAAGTCATTTTCATGCATGGATGAGAAGATGCATTGGAAGGATCATCATTGTGTGGACACCAGTGTTGATTATGACACAAATCATGCAGAATTGGAGAAATCATTTGGTGTAAAGATCCCAGGTTCGGGGCTTATATTGTGGCCAAAAGTTATAAAAGGGCCTAAAAGGAGCCAACTTAAGAAAAAGATTAATAGGAGTGATACTTCTTCTGCTGGTGTTGCTGCCAAGAGACGGATCCTTGAACGTAGTGCATCTGCTGCGCTTGCATATTTCCTGGGTTTATCCCTAAAGGATTCTGGTGATTATTCAGAGGCATCTGGAAGCTATGATTTATCAATTCTTAATACCCTCTTGGTGAAAAATGGGGATGATTCTGGTGCTGGAACTTCTGTTGATATTAGTACTGCTGAGGGAAGTTTTCTCAGTTATAACCTGTATGGAGAACAATGTGAAAAGACAGAAAACCGATGTACTAACAATAATGGCACTTTTGGAAATCTCAATTTCTTACGTGATCCATTTCTTATGACTGTTGAAAGACTTAGTGGATTTACAGAAGTTTGCAAAAATTTTCCATCTGATGGAAATATTGCTGGAATTGCTAAAACCATGGGTTCTAAAGTAGGTGGTGGGGATTTATTTTATAATGTTGTAAATAGGAATATGGATGAGAATGCATCCGAGAGTAAAAGGAGTCATACATCTCCTTCTACTTCCATTAAGTCTGACCCCACTCCTTTACCATACCATTCAGTCACATTTTGGCCATTAGGCTTGAATTTTAGATTGCCATTGTTTCCTGACAACATGAGGAAACAGATTTCTAATTTGATATCTGGATCCTTTCAAAAGCTTAAATTTGTTGTGGCTCCAAAGATTGAAGATATTGTTGCAGAGCTTGTTGATGGGGTAGATGTGATGCAAACTGAGGGCATTGAGAGGACGCTTCCAGTTACTGTGGATTCTGTCCATTTCAATGGTGGAACATTGATGCTGCTAGCATTTGGTGACAGAGAGCCCAGGTGCAAACTCCTCTCCTACCCTTTAGCTTCATGCCTATATGTTTTTTTATTTTCATATATTTTAATGATTTCTTACTTATGTACCTTGGACCAGCAATACAACTTTTCACAGTCATTAAAGGAATTTCATAAATCTTTTGACTCTTAATCCTATGTGGAATGCTAGTGTAGAAAAGAACCTCATATGGTTTTCACTGGATAATTGATTTTGAGAAGAGAACAAATTAGAGAAAAAGAAGAACAAACAACTAAAATTTATGTTTATGGTGTTGCCTATCGTCCATGGTTGGGGAAAGACATGATTAATCTATAGGCTAGAGAGCTTCGCTCTTTTTTTTGCTTTGTCTCTTTCACAGGCACTTAATTAGTTTAGTTACATTTGGAAATTTGGCTTCTTGTGGCTCAATTTAAAGCATGTAGTTGGTTAGCCATAGAAAATTTGTCGTCAAAGTGGAATAGTCAGGGCTAGTTCTCCATTGCTGTTCCAGTTGAAAGGAGCTTTTGAAAAGTGTGGTAGAAAAGTGTTGTTAAAAAGTGTGATTTGTTAATTTTTAGTGTTCTCCATTGCTGCCAAAAATTGTGGTTGAGGGTTAACATGTCCTTTTTGGACATGATAGTGGAAACTTTAGTTAAGTTATATAATATTTAAATAATTTAATATAATGGTACATGAAGTATAAATTTTAAATACTTTTTAAGTAATTAATATAAATTATTTGTAAAATTAATGATACATAAAATATTTTAAAAACTTAAATATAATATATTATTTTATTTAAATAATTTAATATAATGATAAATAAAATATAAATTAATCTAATTTTTTATATACTTTTAAGGAGTTAATATAAATAAGGGTATTTTGATAATTTTTGCTTCCAAACGCAAAGCCAAAAGCACCTAAACCCTAGCTTTTGCATTTGGGTGGAAAAATTTTTGACCCCAAAAATCAGGTGTGGTGGAAGAGCACTTTTGGCTTGCCAAACACAATGAAGAAAGGGGCCTCAGTCAGATTTCCTGAATTCATTCTCTTGGTTAGCCATAGAGAATATTTGACACATTTTGAAGTCGGAAATTCACTCTTATAGTACGATCCTTGAAATAATCCATATACACTTCATCAATCAGCTTTTTGTCTAATGATGCATTTACAGTGTCAAGAGAGTTTTTTAAACTTGAGATGCTCTCTGTTATTTATATCTTTTAAAATGTTTGATATTGTTTGTAGAGAGATGGAGAATGTCAATGGATATGTGAAGTTCCAAAATCATTATGGTTACATTCACGTACAACTCAGCGGTAACTGTAAAACTTGGAAATCAGATTTGGCAGCTGAAGACGGTGGTTGGTTGTCAGCCGATGTTTTTGTTAATATTTTAGATCAGAAATGGCATGCAAATTTAAATATCTCCAACCTGTTTGTTCCGGTAAGGTAGAAAAATAATGTGATCATTACTTTCTTTGTCTGCATTTGGTTCAGCATGAACTTGATATATATGTTTTTCCTGTTTGTCTTTTCATACAGCTCTTTGAAAGAATTTTAGAAATTCCAATCACATGGCTTAAAGGAAGAGCCACGGGTGAGGTGCTTTTCTGACTTCACTTTCATTTTCCCCTTTTGTTTTTTTTGGTGTGGTTTATGGTTTTATATAAAGATACATTTGAAGTTGTACTATATGCATTGTACTACCATGTTCAAAGTTGCTTGTCTTTTTTTCTTTTTTTTTTGTTAGCATACCAATTTGATGTTTATAACTTCTTTTGCTCCCTTTTGCTATTAACGTTTGTGTACTTAAATTTTATTGTTGACTTCATAGAAGTTGCTGAATAGCTTCTATGTTATACTTTCAATAGCATGGTAGATGAAGGATGGGGCAGATGTAATAGTGTCATAACACTAACATTAGCTTATAAAATGGTTTTTTGATTTTCAATATTTGAGGTCATGAGGGATTGAACCTGACCACTAAGAGTCCAGCACTCTACATCTAGACCAGACAACTCTTGCCTTATAGAATGGGTGATATTTATGAGTTTAGCAGTATGATCTGAGTCCATCCCACCCTGTCTTTGGAAGAACAAGTTTTATGAATTGTCACCATGGTATCAGATAATACTGTTTTAAGCCTTAGAGCTTCTGTTCCTGCATTAATAATTGGTAAAGTTACTACCAAGTTTTCTTTGACTCTTTTTCTGTAGAGGAAAAAGAATCTAATACTAGGGATGAGCCAAACACAATTTTTATATAATTAATTATATTTAAATAGGTAAATTTGTTAAAATAATAGTAAAATTTTTAAATATCTTTAGTTTTTAGAATTTAATTCAGATTGGTTCGGTTTCAAGAGAATTCAGTTTGATTTCTGAAAACTTGATATTTCTCTTTTCCCTGAACTGAATTGAACCATATTGTTATCTCCCCAATCTTATCTTATTGGATACCTATATACTGGACAACTTTGTTGAGGACTGTTTTCTGCCATGGATGGAAAAAGAATCAAATACTGTAATTACAATGTAGAAGTAATAATTGATTGATATATATCCTGGTCAACTTTGTAATTGCAGGTTCACTTGTGCATGTCAGGAGGGGATTCATTTCCTAGTCTTCATGGACAGCTTGATGTAACAGGGTTGGCCTTTCAAATTTATGACGCTCCATCATGCTTTTCTGTATGGCCTTGTTTCATCTTTTTCATACCACTTACCTGCTTCTATATCGATTCAGATATTCTTGTAGAGTACCAATGAACTTAGCGGTATCTAGTTGTAGCTAATACTGCAAAACAGTTATCTGTATATGTTCCTGGGCAGCAGGTCCAAGATATAAAACTCATTTTTTGTATCTTGTTGCATGGTTTTTAATTTACTATGCTCTATATATTTTATGCCTATAAGAGGCATGATGAGTTTTTGATATGTGGCCAAGGGCGAAGTCAGGAAAAAATTTTAGGGGGGGGAGCGAAATTAAATTGTCTATATCTTTATAATTTTTAAAGGATTAAATCAAATTTTATCATTTTTAGGGGGGCCAAAGTGCAATTTACCTTTAAAAATTTTAAAAATTTAAAGGGCCAAAATGGCAAAATCTGCCTCTGTATGTGGCACTAGGACATCCAATTCAAATTACCACTAGAGAAAACATTATTTTTTTGAGTTGCTGGTTGGGTATCTGAAAGTCAATTTTAAGGATTTTGTTGCATGGTTGTTACTTTTCTCTGTTTTATACAGTTCCCATGTACTTGACGCATGTTTTTTTTTTTTCTGTTCTGATGTTATGTGGAGGTACTCTAGAATGCTTTAGCTGTTTTTAGGTGCTTACTGCTACGCTCCAGACATTTTTGTTCTGGGTGGTGTTATTCGGATATGGTTTTCTTTATCTTTCCTGTTTCTCTTCTGCTGTCTTAGAACTGAAAGTGGGTGAAGTATAGCTAGTTGAATGGTTCTTCTTGCAATGATTTTGGTCAAAACTTCTAACAAAGATGGTTTTCTACTGCAAAAAGAACTTGAATTTTGCACCTAAGAATTGATCAAGCAAAAAAGTGGCTGGTTTTCATGATGATATATTTTATTTTTTACAGGACATCTCTTCAAGTTTATGTTTTAGGGGTCAGCGAATATTCCTGCATAATACAAGTGGCTGTTTTGGAAGTGTTCCTTTAGAAGCTTCTGGAGATTTTGGCATCCATCCTGAGGAAGGAGAGTTCCATCTGATGTGTCAGGTGTGCCCTTGCATATAGTCTGGCCAGGCTTTTTTCAGTGTTTTGAGGAATTGGTTTCTGTGAACTGTGTTATTAAACTGAAAGAACTCGTATTTTTTGTTCAGATTAAAAGTGATGCTGATATAATATATGTGCTAAAATGAATCTGGATTTCAACCTTTATGCAGTTGAACTGTTGGACCTCTGTCATGTAACTGGAAAGGGGATAATCCTTTAGTTTGATGGCAGGTCAAGTTATTTCTTTGTGCTTGAACATATGATTTTTTAAGTCAAAATTATCCATATAAGTCAAGTTTGAGGTGTGTTCAGGACCTGTATTTAGGTTGGGCTCTTCACTTCTGAATTTGTTTCAAGTGCCCAAGCTGTTTGTTGCCCACCCTTTTGTCATTTATATCATATTTACTCTTTGTTGTCAAAGAAGTAGGCTTGTTCTATTTGTTTCTGTAGTTAATATTGTGCCTGCATGCTAGTGGGGAGTTCTAGTGGTGCTTTCCCATAGCCACATGTCAATTAAGTTGTGGGATTGTTGCAGTGTTTTATTTAGGTTGGTCAATCTTCCATTGCTGATCGATTTATGTATGATGTTTGACATGATCCTCATGCTTAATATAAAATTGATCTTCTGTGGTAACGATGTTACCTTCTCTTATAACAACTAACTTTAGTGATATATTTCAAAAAGAACGTTTGATGTTGGTTTCACATTTGAAGATGAATTTTACCTTTGATAGTCACTTCAAAGATGCTGTAAAAGCAGCTTATGTCAATATATTTTGCAGCATAATATGGACTCTCTAACTCTGCGTCTAATTATGGAACTCCTGGATTATTGTTTAAATTTAAATGAATGTGTTTGTAAGATGCATCATGGATTCATGATATTCACGTCATAATGTATCATGAAGAATAAAGTCATTACTATCTAATGCAGTCTACTTGATCTTAAAGTGGCAACTTTGCTTTGGTCCTTTTTTATTTGCGACAGCTGGAGGCATTATTCTTCCCCAGTTTTCTAAATGTGTCACCATCACTTTCTTTCCAGGTTCCATGCGTGGAAGTAAATGCTCTGATGAAAACTTTCAAAATGAAGCCTTTGTTGTTTCCGGTATGCTTGTTATCATCGTTTTTACTTTTCTGTGCTGCTACCATTGTTAGTTATTTAGGATTACATGTGCAGGACTTTCCATTCTTATCAAGTGATTTCTCAATTTTTATTATTGTGATTATGATCATTGTCATCATCGCTGTTTTCCTCTTTAATTAGATTTAATTAGTGCAGGATACTTTAATTAGGTCCATTTCTATATTGTTTGACTTCTTGAAGAGTTTAGTAATATGGCTATCATTATCTCTCAATTTACTATATCTGCTTTCTATCCTGATTGCAGTTGGCTGGTTCTGTGACAGCTGTGTTCAACTGTCAAGGTCCACTGACCGCTCCTATCTTTGTGGGGAGTGGAATGGTGTCTAGAAAGATATCTTACTCTGTTTTTGACGTCCCTTCATCCTCTGCGTCTGAAGCAATGTTGAAAAACAAGGAGGCTGGTGCAGTGGCAGCATTTGACCGTATTCCACTATCATATCTGTCTGCTAATTTTACCTTTAACACTGATAACTGTGTACGTTGTTTTAAACTGTAAATCTTGTGTTTTAAGATGAACTTCTCTTTGTGCCAGTGCAGTGGTCAGCTTTTTTTCTCTAAATTTGCTGACATATCTGATAGGTTGCTGACTTGTATGGCATTAGAGCGAGTCTTGTGGATGGTGGGGAGATTCGAGGGGCAGGAAATGCATGGATTTGTCCAGAGGTATTTTAGTAATTTTCTTTTCTTGCCCAATTGGCTAGGCTAAGAGAACACTTGATTGTCATTGGATTAATCCTATTTAATCACTTTCTTTAACTGTCATGTTGAACGCATCTTCATTCTGCTTCATTCATCTTGATCCAATCACAAAACTTGGCTGGCAATTTTATATATTGAAGCACTTAGTGTCTGGAGTTCCGTGATTGCTTTTTCAATTCTCCTCATTGTTGATATTTGCTATAATGACTGCTAGTTACTTATGCCTCTTCTAATGCAGTTGTCTGTAATTTGTTTCGTCTGGATGGGTCAGTAATTTTTATTATTTTAGCTTTAGTGTTCCAGACAATTAGATGGGAAAGTGGAAATATAAGTACATTAATATACTGAAAATTCATTTGTGATGTACAATACTTAAATCCTACAGGGTGAGGAAGATGATACAGCAGTGGATGTAAATTTCTCAGGAAATTTGTCTGTCGATAAGATTATGCTACGATACATGCCAGGTCATGTTCATCTTATGCCACTCAAATTAGGAGATTTAAGTGGAGAGACAAAACTTTCTGGATCACTTTTGAAACCGTAAGCTGACAACTTTCCTCCTTTATTTGGGTTCATTGATGAGGACAGTTGGTTTTATTTCTTAATATTCTTTTTGTTTCCTATTGATGTTGCTTATGCTTTAAGTTGGTTTATTCACATTCTTTTTGAACATAGGAGGTTCGATATCAAGTGGACTGCACCAAAAGCTGAAGGGTCACTAAGTGATGCTCGGGGAGATATAATGATTTCACCTGACTGTATTACTGTTAATTCTTCGTCTGTTGCTTTTGATTTGTTTACAAAAGTTCAAACTTCATACCCTGAGGAATACTGGCTGAACAGAAAAAAGTTCAGTGAGAAGATTGCCGTGCCATTTATTGTAGAAGGAGTGGAGCTGGACTTGCGTATGCGTGGTTTTGAGTTTTTCAATCTGGTCTCTTCTTATACTTTTGATACTCCAAGGCCTACACATTTGAAAGCAACTGGAAAAATAAAATTTCACGGGAAGGTTCTGAAGCCTTCTATTAGCAGTGAGCAAGATTTTTGCCCCGATGGGCAGCCTGAGAAAATGATGGATAACAGAAGCAAACAGAGTCTTGTTGGTGATTTGTCAGTCTCGGGTCTCAGACTGAATCAGTTAATGCTGGCACCTCAGTTGGTTGGGCAGTTGAGCTTATCTCGAGACTCTATCAAGGTACTGGCTATAAACTTTCTCCTTAGGTAAGACACTAAAGCTTTTGTTGTGTTTGTGTTGAGTCCTGTTAGACTGCTAAAAATTTCCTGTGTACATATTGAGAGGGCCAACAATATACTGCCAAATATGAGGAACTTAAAACTTTAGTATGTTCTTTAATGTGGCTATACTAATTCTGACAATATGGGGCAATATACTATAGAGTTACGAAAATTTTTGTGCCTTAATAGTGTCAAGGGGAGGACCTAAATAGGTGATGACCTAGTGTGGCCCTTATAGCTGATATAGTGAGGAAGGCTTAAGCACTTATAGCATGTTACATTCAAGAGTTAAGTATTGATAATATTTCTGTTAACTTATATATTATAGGAATATCTGCTACGTAACTGGTCTATTGCCTCCCTTTTTAAAGTTGTTTTTGGTAGCTTCCTTGTGTCTACTGTTGATTTGGAAGTGACTTCTTATGCATCATTGAATGTCAGCTGATGGTGGTGAAGAAGTTTGCTAGCTCTTTTGCTTATTATTCTCCAGTTCTGAAGCAGGAAATTTTATAGACTCAAACTGGGATAAAACAATGTTGAAATTGTTTCCTCGTTTTCATCCTTATAACATGTTGGGTTCAAGAGTTGTTAGTGTTGAAAATGTTTCTGGAAACTTACATACCATAGTATTATCTAATAAATGTAATTGGTCCCCTGCTTGCCTTCTCTTAAAGATGTTTTGGTAGCTTGGTTCTGTCTGCTGTTCGTTAAGAAGTAACTTCTTACGTATCACTGAATCTATTTATTTTGTTATAAATAGCCAGTATTCCTCAGGATATGATCTGAATGTCATCTGAAAATGATGAAAAATTTCTGTGTGGGTCTAATTGGCTGCAGTGTTTAGTCATTCTTAACACTCGTAGGTAACTTAATTTTTTTGTTATGTTACTACTTCACTCATTCTTCCCTTTTTCTTTTCCCCCTTTTTGTAATATGCATTGCTATCTTTTTTTGCTAAGTAGTTAATACCTGTTTTCATTGAATCTAATATCAGTTTGATACATCTATCCCATGCTTGTCTACCATGTTGTAATTCTTTTAGGTCTTTCATATTGTATGATCTAATTTCTGAAAGATAAGAAGGCATGAGAGAGTTGTGTCAAATAAATAGTAATATATGCTATATCATCGAAAGCCCTTATTTTCCCCACGAAGTCCTGTTTATATTGGGCTGAATACAATACAAGTTAATGTTTCCTTCAGAGTCAATTATTTCATTGTCAAATATATTATTGTGGTAGAAGTTCAGAGCATATTCTTATGGTATACAAGTATATCTATTTCCCATTCTTTTCATTTGGTTATTTATAACAAAATGTTTGTTCTCCCTGGTTGTGCAGTTAGATGCCACAGGTAGGCCAGATGAAAGTCTTGCAGTTGAGGTTGTGCAGCCTCTACAACCTGTCTCTGACGAGAACTTGCAAAATGGAAAATTATTCTCTTTTTCTCTTCAAAAGGGGCAACTGAAAGCTAACATTTGTTTACGCTCGCTGCATTCTGCTACCTTGGAGGTATATTCAGATCTTTTATTGGTTTAGTTTGTTAGCATTAGTCTTATCAAGCTTTCTTTATAAGAAAGCAAAAGATCCAATGAAGTTGAAACTGTGTATGTTGTTTGCAGATACGCCACTTGCCACTTGATGAACTGGAGCTTGCTTCACTTCGTGGAACAATACAGCGGGTAAGTTTTCATGTGACCTTGTCTAGAATTGAGTTAAATGTGTTCCGAGTCAAGCTAGCTGGGATGTTTTTGGAATTTGATAATGACCACCGCTAATATATCAATTATTTTTTTACCTGAATTTGGTTGTTGATTGCACTTTGTTTCACTTTCAGGCAGAAATACAGCTTAATTTCCTGAAAAGAAGAGGTCATGGTATTTTATCTGTGCTTCGGCCTAAATTCAGCGGTCTGCTTGGTGAAGCCCTAGATGTGGCTGCTAGATGGAGCGGTGATGTTGTAAGTATATGTAGCTTCATATGTCCATTTCTTTTCTTGTTAATCGGGTCATCTCGCATGTCTAAAACTTCTCCTCTAAACTTTAGAGCACGTGCTCCAACCTTGTTCTGATTTCTATTATAGTTTTCTATTAGTACTTTTTTAGATTGGGTAACTAAAATTTATTTGATTCGACTGGACGGAACTGTAATATATAAAAAAGTGTTGGTTATTGATCTTACTGGTCTCACGATTGGAAAATCTGTTGCTCATATTTAGCATTGCTGAGTTTTTGCTTCAATTTGGATTTTTGCAACAAGATTTTCTTGCTCAAGGCTTCGTAAATTGTTAAGCTCCATGCGTAGTCTCTTGTATTGTGATTTATAGGCACTGCAAATAATGTGACTGATGATACTGGTTGACATGAACTTTGCAGATCACACTTGAAAAAACTGTTCTAGAACAAATTAGCAGCCGTTATGAGCTTCAAGGTGAATATGTATTGACTGGCAGCCGTGATAGAAATCTTTCTGAAAAGGGAAGGGGTGGTTTGCTTGAAAGAGCAATGGCTGGCCACCTTGGTAGTGTCATATCATCTATGGGAAGGTGGAGGATGAGACTTGAAGTTCCTCGAGCTGAGGTTGCTGAGATGCTTCCACTTGCAAGACTCTTGTCTCGAAGTACAGATCCTGCTGTTCGGTTTAGATCAAAGGTGGTTTTTTGGATCTATTTACATAAATGGATTATATTCAATTTTGTCATTGCATCATAGCCACTTCTGAGAAGTAACCACAACTATTTTCAGGAAGCATTTTGTTAGTTGCATGATAGAGATTTTATTCTTATGAATTGTATGCACTTCTTCCTAGCCAAATTCTTCCAAAATGTAAAATGAGAATCAAATGGTTTTGATATTGAAATGCTTACTGTAAAATTGATGTTCTATTGGGCTATATCATATGACTAGAGTGAGGGAATGCTCTACATTGAAGTTTTCTGTTTAAAGTTGTTTTCTTTGAATCATGGAGATCTCTACAGTATCTTTTTCTTTCAGTTATAATCTTTTTGACTTTCCATGTTTCTCCATGTTACCTGCAGGATTTTTTTGTTCAAAGTTTGCAGTCGGCAGGATTGTATACTGAGAGTCTTCAAGACTTACTTGAGGTACCTGGTCAATACCTGATCTATGACATGAACTGCATTCAAAACACTGCAAAATTCGGTCTTATACTTTTCTATGCTTCTATCCTCTCTGTGAACTTTTAGGTAATTCATGGTCATACTGCATCAGATGATGTTGTTCTTGAAGACGTAAGTCTCCCGGGTTTAGCAGAACTTAAGGGTCGATGGCATGGTTCTCTTGATGCAAGTGGTGGAGGCAACGGAGACACAATGGTATGATTTTCTGCGGGCTTAACATGAATAAACTTTTATAATGATTGTTTGTCAAATATTCATGTGATTGACGGGGGTGCAGAAATCAGTTTATAAAAGGTCAAAATTTCTTGCTGCTGTGCATAATGAAATTGGATTGGTCATATGTAAAGATTTATTATATATTTATTAAAGCAAATTTATATTTGTTCATTACCATTCACTAAAATCTGGAGTTAAAGCCTGTTTTCATTTCAGTCTTAGGAATTATAAAATATGAACATGGTTAGTGTATTTGTTAAAGTTATGCCACTCACCTCTTGATGCAAGTGGTGGAGGCAACGGAGACACAATGGTATGATTTTCTGCGGGCTTAACATGAATAAACTTTTATAATGATTGTTTGTCAAATATTCATGTGATTGACGGGGGTGCAGAAATCAGTTTATAAAAGGTCAAAATTTCTTGCTGCTGTGCATAATGAAATTGGATTGGTCATATGTAAAGATTTATTATATATTTATTAAAGCAAATTTATATTTGTTCATTACCATTCACTAAAATCTGGAGTTAAAGCCTGTTTTCATTTCAGTCTTAGGAATTATAAAATATGAACATGGGTAGTGTATTTGTTAAAGTTATGCCACTCACTCCTAAAGCACTTGGCGGACAGTCAAGCTCAGAATTATACCAATCTTTATGAATTGTGAATTTGATGTTCATTGTTATGTGGACATAGATGAACATGTTGGATGGAACGTAGCTCATTAACATTCACATGTCTGTGATGAACCCAGGAATTCTAGAAGCCATACTTATTTAAAGGCGATTAAATTTGTACTAGGAAGTAATGTGTAGAAAAATGATGGAGATGAGCCAGACCCTTCTTAAGGAGTCTATTGTTTTAATTTATGCTGCTGATTTTGGAGATCTATCATCTAGGCTCCTACGAGGACCCTCTGTTTCTCTCATATTGTACCCTGAAGTTCATAGTTCATACAGGGGCTTGTATATATATTTTAATTCCATTTGCATTTATTTGGGAGAAAAAGATTGTCAATTTATCATTTCAAGTAACTTTTTACCATGCAGTATACTTCCTTTGATGTATTGGTAAATATTTTTCAGGCAGAATTTGACTTTCATGGAGAGGATTGGGAGTGGGGAAGCTATAACACCCAACATGTTGTGGCTGTGGGTGCATACAGTAACGATGATGGTTTGCGACTTGAGAAAATTTTTATCCAGAAGGATGATGCAACAATCCATGCTGATGGAACTTTGTTGGGGCCAAAAACCAATCTCCATTTTGCTGTTCTGAATTTTCCAGTTAGTCTAGTTCCTACTCTAGTGCAGATTATTGAATCATCTGCCACTGAAGCTGTTCATTCCTTGCGACAATTGCTGGCTCGAATTAAGGGTATATTATATATGGAAGGAGACCTCAGAGGAAGTCTTGCAAAACCAGAATGCGATGTGCAAATCAGGCTCCTGGATGGTACTGTTGGAGGCACTGATCTTGGGCGAGCTGAAGTTGTTGCTTCACTAACCTCAAACAGCCGTTTTCTTTTTAATGCCAAATTTGAACCAATCATCCAGAATGGTCATGTACACATACAGGGAAGTGTGCCTGTTACTTTTGTCCAAAATAGCATGTCTGAGGAAGAAAAAACAGAAACAGAACAAAGCAGGACACCATTGGTCCCTGGCTGGTTGAAGGAAAGGGATAAGGAGTCAACTGATAAAGCTAGTGAGAAGAAAACCTTTAGAGAGAGAACAGAAGAAGGTTGGGATGCTCAGTTGGCAGAAAGCCTCAAAGGCTTAAACTGGAACATCTTAGATGCAGGAGAAGTTAGAATTGATGCTGATATAAAGGATGGGGGCATGATGCTGTTGACAGCATTATCTCCTTACGCAAACTGGAATAACGGCAATGCTGATATCATGCTTCAGGTGGGTTAGCTGAAGAAGGTTACTTATTATCTAAATACTTATGGTAAAGAATTTGCTTAAATAGGCAAGAGTTGTTTAGCATTAACTTTCAAATTTTTATGTCTTTTAATACCCAGGTTAGAGGCACAGTTGAACAACCTGTGGTTGATGGATCTGCATCATTCTACAGGGCATCTATATATTCACCAGTACTTAGAAAACCACTTACAAACATTGGTGGTACTGTAAATGTGGAATCAAATAAGTTATGCATTGCAATGTTGGAGAGCAGGGTAAGCAGAAGGGGAAAGCTGTTTATAAAAGGGAATTTGCCACTTAGAACAAGTGAGGCATGCCTGGGTGATAAAGTTGACTTGAAATGTGAATTTCTTGAAGTACGGGCAAAGAACATTCTGAGGTGAATTCATCTTTGTTTAGAACATCCATACGCTCAATCATTTTTCCCTCAAAATAAATGGTGAAGAGTTATCTCCATCTCATTTTATGTAGTGGTTCAATCTCATATTCATTTTTTTCTTTGTTGGTTCTTTGCAATTTAACCAGTGAGGAAAGATTGAATTGAAATGGATCAGATCCCTTAGCTGCAGCCTCTCTGAACTTTGGGATGAACTCTTTTTCTTTATCATTTTTTAACATGCATAGTTAGAAGGTCGAACCAATTTATTCCGGGTTGGTTTGGTTCCTCTTGTAATTTGGATAGGTTTGGACTCCAATCCAAACCAGTCCTTACTCACTCATAATCTTGCATTTGCCTACTCTCCCTCCACCCCGCGGCCCCCCCCCCAACCCCCTCCATAAAGAAAAAAAAAGGTTTTTATTAGCAGTCATTGGTTTAATTCCTTTACATGTTAATTGTGGAGAACTGACATCTTGCTGAAATCAGTGGGCAGGTTGACACTCAGTTGCAGATTACTGGTTCAATACTGCAGCCAAACATCTCAGGGAATATTAAATTGAGCCATGGAGAGGCATATTTACCTCATGATAAGGGTAGTGGACCTGCACCTTTTAATAGGTTGACATCAAACCAGTCCAGGGTTCCAGGTGCTGGAATCAATCAAGCAGTTGCTTCCAGATATGTCTCACGTTTTTTTGGTTCTGAACCTGCTTTTTCAAGAACCAAACTCACCCTACTCTCTGGTAGTATATGTTATTTGATAATTTTAATTCTGATGCTATCTCGTTTTCACTAGCACACATTGGATACTGCAACAAAAATCAAATCTACTTTTTATATGATTTTAAAACCCTGGACATTTTCCATTGATGTTTTTGAAATGTTTCCTTTTCAAGAACTGGATAAGACTTTAAGACTAATCTAGAAAATAATCTTATTTAGTCCATTGCCTTATAGCATTTACTTTCAAATATCTCTCTGGGCATCTATTAGTTGATGTTGAATTTATCACCCATTAATACTTGTGAGATTATCAGTCTTTAAGTTAAACAAATCTCTAAATCAGAATAGAAAAATGGTGACCTTTGCCTTCAGTTAGGTTCTTCGATAACTTGAAAGAGGTTCAAGGCAAAATCTCTTATACTGTATTTACTTCTTGTGTTTCAATAATTAGAAACCTCAAATGGATGCCAAAATTTAAGAGATGGGATACTTTGATTGCGACAAGAAATGGAAGAAAAACAAAGATAAAATTTTTAGTGATTTAAGAAATTTTTTATAGGTGAAATTTCATTTAACTAATAAGTATATGTGCTGGTCTATTCATTTCTAAAACTAGGATGCCTTACTTTTAAATTCTATTGAACTTAAACTTATCTTTAGCTTTTGTTCTTATTTTCTGCAATAATTAGGTGGTTAATGAGGAGGTGAAGCTTTTTTGTTAAAGAGAATAAGCAATAATATCAATTTCCTGAAATGAAGGATATACCAGTTTATGTTTACTAAATTTCTTCGAAAGCACAGCCTTTTATCTATGGTGGGTGCATGCCAATTTGTCTGTATTATTTGTTTCTGATCATCCAAGTTAACCATTTATTGTTTTATGCAGTTAAATCGGCTGAAGTAGAGAAGGAGATGGAACCAGTAAACATTAAACCAAGTCTTGATGTCCGCCTTAGTGATTTGAAGCTTGTTTTAGGACCAGAACTGAGGATAGTTTATCCTTTGATTCTGAACTTTGCTGTTAGTGGGGAACTCGAGTTGAATGGTCAAGCTCATCCCAAATGGATTAAACCCAAGGGCATTTTAACATTTGAGAATGGTGATGTGAATCTTGTTGCAACTCAAGTAAGATCTCCTATGCGTTCTATATTACTCTTCTTTAAATTTCCTTTTTCTCTGATTTTTTTTTCTGGTGGACTGGTGTTTTTTTTTATATGTTGATGTGGACTTCTGCAAATGCAGGTGAGGCTTAAGCGGGAACATCTAAACCTAGCAAAATTTGAACCTGAGTATGGTTTAGATCCAATGCTGGACTTAGCTTTGGTTGGATCAGAATGGCAATTCAGGATTCAAAGTCGAGCCAGCAATTGGCAGGACAAGTTGGTGGTGACCTCAACTCGTTCTGTGGAGCAGGATGTTCTCTCAACCACTGAGGTAGTACAATAACTGATACTCTGACTGTGTCATTTTTGTGTTTCCACTGGGTCCACTGAAATGATCTATTTCTTCTATAACATGTTCTGTAAGCATTTGCCCCACTTCTAACCTAAGGAACTAGGTTAAAACCTCTTGTACCAGGGTTGCTTCTTATGGTGTCATTTAATGAATTATTATTCGTAAATGATGATCAAATAATTTCTTGTATTTGCTTTATTCAATGAATTGGCTGTGTTAAGGAAGGATAAGTTAGATCATTCTGAAACTGAAATATCTTTCTTCCCCGTGCTGTGCAAATTTGCTTGATACAGAATGAGAAAGTTGAATCTATCATATAGCTTACTTTTTGCCGATGGTGCTCCATCAATTTAACAAGGTAGTTGTCCAGTGTAGTAGCGAATGCATAAGGTTGGCCTGGATATGTGAAACTTTTTCTCTAGGTTTTAATGTAGTTAAACATCTTGTTTGCAGTTACCAAATTCATATTTTTAGAAAAAGTCATCTCATGCACTATAGCGGTTTGTTGTGAATTTCCCCTTGTGCACAGGCTGCTAGAGTATTTGAGAGTCAATTGGCTGAGTCCATATTGGAAGGTGATGGCCAACTAGCGTTTAAAAAGCTTGCTACTGCAACACTTGAGACACTGATGCCAAGAATTGAAGGAAAGGGAGAGTTTGGTCAAGCCAGATGGAGGCTAGTGTATGCTCCACAAATCCCTAGTCTGCTCTCTGTTGATCCTACGGCCGATCCTCTCAAATCTTTAGCCTGTAATATATCCTTCGGTACAGAAGTTGAAGTCCAGCTTGGTAAACGTCTGCAGGTAAATTAAAATTCATCATCCTTGATTTTCTTCTCCCCACAAGTCAATATTACTGAAGGAGCTCTTCTTTCAAGTGAATCAATGCATGGATAAGAAGGTGGCCATAGCAACATTGCGAACAGCTTTTGGGTGCTTTGGTTGTGTTTATTAATCACTTCGATGTGGCTCAATAGGTTTAAAGCCATTCACCATTGTTGAATTTTGTTTTCTAATATTTCCATCCCTGTCTCTCTTATAGGCCTCCATAGTTAGGCAGCTGAAAGACTCAGAGATGGCTATGCAATGGACCTTGATTTACCAGCTTACAAGTCGGCTACGTGTGCTCCTACAATCCGCTCCTTCCAAACGCCTTCTTTTCGAGTATTCTGCTACCTCGCAAGACTAACCCATGATTGTGCTGTTCTCTTTTTTTGCCAAACCTGCTATCTGCCACCGGCCAGCTAAAACTAGGCCTGTATGGGTAAAAGTTGCCTACCTTTGAAGTTGAAACGAGAACAAAAGAGGTGTAAGGAAAGGGTAGTAGTTTTTGTCATTAAAATGTAGAGGTAGGTTTTTTTTTTTTTTGCCTAAATAAAGGTAGGTTTTTTAGTTGCTTATTCTTTGCTGGAAAAATGCCATGAACTTGCTTATGTTTTATCTTTCATCTTTGTACAGATGTGTATATAATATATAATACCATAGTTTCTTCAAGTGGAAAATCAATGGTATTTCGTTTTTAAATCCAACTACTCCCATTCCGTTACAGATTATAAAAGTGTTTTTTTGTACATTTCTATTGAATAAATTCTATCAAATAATTTTTAGCATAGATTATAAAAGTGTTTAAGAAATTAAATTACTGAATTTCAGTTAATCGAATTTTTTAATCACTAATCAAATAAATTGTCTGTTTTGAGTGCAGTTATTTCTTGGTTTTTCGAAACCCATCATTTTTTTCCTATCCAAATTTTAACCGAATGAAATATTCATTTTTTTTATAAAAGTATCATAAAAGTTTTTATATTAAAAGTTGAATTTTATTTTATTTTTCAATTAAATTAATGGGTAAATAAATTATGTATGATAGATAAAATAGTAAATTAATCTTTTTTAATAAAAATTTTATTCATTTTTACTATTAAAAATTGATATGGTTAACATAATAATTAGATAGTTATACATGGCGTGCAAGTATCAATTTTTAATAGTAGAAGTAAATGAGATTTTTAACAGAATGATCAATTTATTTTTTGATTTAATATACAATGATTAATTTATTTATTTTTTAAGAGAAGTAAAATACAATTCAATTTTTAATATAAGAGTATTCATGATACTTTTATCTTTTTTTTTTATTTCATGTTTCATCACATAATTAACGTCCCATTCTTGAAAAAGAAGAAGAATGAAATAGCTATTTTTTCATAATGAAAGAAAGAATATTGTTTACTATTCTAATAAAAAAAGCTATAATAAATAAATAAATAACGATAAATTATTTACTTTAAAGAAAACAATCTAACTATTTAAATACTTAATTTTAATCGCAAATCGCTCCAAATCCTTTTCTTTGTCAAACGATCTTCAACCGCTTAGTGTATTCTGGTAATTTCCGTTTCAAATTAGCTTTTCGTTTTCTGATCCTATAAACTTCATCGTAACACGGAATCTTTAGTTTCTTCTTCTCTTTTGCTGGAGTTTTTTGCTTTAATTTTGGGTAAATTTTCTTACTAATCTTTGATTTTGGTTGTTTTCTCATTCGTTCATCTTTACGGCCCTCATGGAATCAAAGACCTGAAAGTTTAGAGGGATTTTTCCATACTTTCTTGATAAAATTCAATTTAAAAACATTCCAAGAATTTAAGTATTTTTTCCACCTTGTTGTGATTGTTAATTTTCCACTTCTTATTTCTTTTTGAACAATTGAGTTATCTATTTTGTTATTAGATGATTATTGTTATGATTATTTCAATAACAGCAACTTGTGTAAATGGAGTTTATTTTGTTTTAATTGTGTGACAGGTTTTTATGCTAGTTACACGTTAAACAGAAACCAAGAATGATCCTATCAATGCTAGAAAAGTCTCAGTTTATTCCAATTTACAAACATTTTTTTCTTCTTTTTTTGTGTGTTTTATCTTGTTAGGATTAGACTTGTTCATATTCATTTTCGTTCAGTTTGTTGTTTTTGCTATTAGATTTTCATTTTTCTGGGTTCTTCTTTTAAAAAATGAATGATTTTGCCTAGTACTCTAATTTAATTTGTGTTATGTTATGGGGGCCTAAAATGATTAGTATTCTTCTACAGCAAAGAGAATGAAGCCAGAGTTTTCTTCGTTGAATCCCTATGCAGCTTCATACATACCACTTGCCAAAAGAGAGGGTTCCATAGCTAAAGATATTAAGCCTGGAAATGAGGCTGCTCGGTTTGATCCTTCCTCACGTAGCAATGCTTCACTTGAATCTGCAATCCCTGGCATTGGAAACCACCCGGTTGCACTGAAAAGAGACCCTGGTCATGGTTCTTTGATGCAAAATCAGGGTGAAATGATTGGCAAGCAGATTATGGATGAGGAATTTGACATGGATTTGGAGTATCTTCGCATGATGTTCCCCGGTTTGTCCAATGATTCTGTTCTGGATGTCTACATGGCTAATAATGGAGACTTGGAAGCCACTATTGACATGCTGAACCAACTTGAGGTAAATTTTGCCTCTCTTTATTTTATAATTTATATAACTTGATGTCTGAGTGGTCATGCTGGATTCGTTTTCTATATTATTTTCATCTTGAGTGTTCCCTATATTATTAGCTCCTCTTGGTGTTCCATCCTGCAGATTTCCAAATGTCCCTCTATGAAATTGCTAGTAGTGAAGTAATTGAATTTATGAATAATTTTCTGATGTTGTTGTGGGTAACATATTTCACTTGATTTTAACTGTATGACAACAAAGAGTTAAGGATGATAGTCTGCATAGCATAACCATGGTTTTTTCTTCATGTTTTTTATTCCTCCCTGTGCAAATGATAGAGATTTTTCCACCTGTTTTTGTCTCCCAACTTTTGAACTTATTTTATACATTGATTTATGTCAGTGATTTCCCTACATATTTTGTTCTTATGGATCGTATACCCTCAGGCGCTTTTATTGTTTTTATTCACCTCACTTTCAGCTGAATATATTATAACTGAGGGTTGTATATTAGTGTCATCTTGTTCATATAAATTTGTTTGTAACATTTACCTATTCTATAATGCCATTAATAATGTATGTTAATTTGAATATTGGGGTTAGGATGTTTTCCTCATGCTGCTTGCTTCTCGTTTACTCATTGTAAGACAAGTTCTTTCTTTGGTTTCATTGGAAGTGATTTCTGGAGTATTTGTGATATTGATTCTTGAATTAGTTTATGGGTGGGATTAAAAAATGCACCCTTTTGCTCTTATTTCGGTATTCATGTACACTGGATAGTTCTCTTTGTTAGATGTACACTGTTGAGGAGTCCTATCACACTCTTCCCGACACATTGGATATTGGTGATGTCTCTGAACCTATCTCTTCAGCAAACTGTGGTTCTCTTAAACTGAAGAACGTGGCAGGTGAAAGCGGATCATCTTCATCAGGCTCTACAGAACCAGCTGTTACCTCCAGACGGATATAATCAAAGGGGTTTCAGTGTTTCTAGTTTTAGTTGTATGTCTCAGTGGATAAGAAGTGTACACAAGTAGGGATCTTCTTCAAGGTTGAGAAATGTAGTACTTTGCTTTTAACACCTGAAGGGGGTTTAACATTGGATGTATAGTTGTATGCTATAACATTTGTTTGGTGAAAGTGGTAGTTTACATGCAAATCAAAATCATAGTTTTCATCAGAAATGAAAAATGATTCACATTTGTTGATGTTTGGTGTACTACTAATTAAAGGGAAAATTATTATTGTCAAGTTGGCGTTTGACAATAACGTTTTCCGCTTTTCAAATCTTCAGTCTGGCTTTGAGTAGCCCTTGGAAAACGGCAAAGGAAGGTTCAATTCTGTTGGCGCTGGCTGCCCCTTCAATTAATAATGAATAATGTGTCCCATTGTGCAGCTGCATCCAAACACTCCCTTCAGTTAAAGCTTTACATTTGTATTTATGCGGCACATTTTATTGCATAATGCAAACCACGATTTCCTAGCAACAGCCAAAAAAAATTTAATTTAAAATTAAATATAAATATGTTTAGATAAATTACATTCAAAGGTTACTGAATTACTAGTTCATTTTGATTATTTAACTTAAAAAATTTAATAATCATTAAATTATTTAAAAAAAATTATTTAAGTCATTGAATTATTCAAAAAAAAAATTTAAGTCACCGAAATTTTTTATCCAAGCAACAATTCGACGATCGGTACAGTAAATTAGTATCCATTGACGAGTAAAACAACATTATTTAAATCCAAATTGATCTCACAGAAGACAAGTTTTGTTTGAATTTTTATTTGCAATTTCATGATATTTAAAGTTGTTTAATGAAAAAAAAAATTGAATTGTAAAATGGAAAAAAAAGCTTTCGATTAATACAAGAGATACGAATAAAAAATATAATAAATTATTAATTTTAACATCCTAATAATTTAAATAAAAAATTTTAAATAGTTCAATCATCGTGTTATAATTTCTTTTTAAGTTAAAATGATGATCAAAATTATGATATTGGGTATAGATTGTCTATATTTTTATTATTTAAAAATATATATTTTGGGTGGGGAAAGAGACTCCATTTTATCAAAAAGTAGTACGATTATACATTTTAAGACCAACCAAACAGCAAACTGACTGACGTTGGTTTTAATTTCCGTTAGTATGTTGTTGTGTTGTAGGACTGGAGTCTTCCCACAAACACGGTCTTAATTTTTAACCAAATAAATGCAGGCACATTCACCCTTTGAGAGAAACACCAATCTTTTCCACCCTTTCCTCTTTCTCTCCTTTTTCTTTTCTTTGTTTAACAACGTGAAGTATTTGATTCGACAATGTTAATGTTGTCTGCAGTCAAATTCTCCATTTTTCATGTTCCGATTTCGGAACGCTTAAATAGATCTTGCTTTGCAGGATTTTGATTTTAAAAAAGGTTGGTTTTTGTTTTTGTGATCTGGGTTTTTGTTAAATTTGTTAAAGGATTTTGATGGTTTTTAGGATTTGAATTAAATTGTGAAGGGGATAAAAGAACAATGGGGGTGGATTATTATAATGTATTGAAGGTGGAGAAGAATGCGACAGATGATGATCTTAAGAAATCATACAGGAAATTGGCAATGAAATGGCATCCTGACAAGAACCCTAATGATAAAAAAGGAGCAGAAGCCAAATTCAAGCAGATCTCTGAAGCCTATGAGGCAAGTCTTTTTCTTTCCAAATCATTTTCCTTATTTTGCTCCTCTCCTTAATTGTTAATTAATGGTGGAATAAGAAAAACAGGTACTAATGGAATTTGTTCCAAGTTATTCGACTTTGGTGTTAGAATGAAGGAATGAATGTTAAAAAGCATTGCTATTAGTTACTATTAGACATGTAATACCTATTGCCATTGCTTTCTTGGTCAGCAACTGGAATTCGAGCTTACAGCAAGAAGTTAATGAATGGTAATAGAAAAGAGGCATAACATGGGAATTTAATCCACTTGCAGAAATCATATTATGTGACATGAAGACTTAGCAGCTTTAAATCTCTTTTGAGATTGTTAAGCTAACTACGCTGTTCTTGATTGGTTTAATGTTTTTCTTTGGACTACTATTCCTCCGGGATCATCTAGTGCAGCTTTATGAATTTGTTTAGAATTTAATATTTTTTGCCTCCCGATATTGTTCTCAAACAATAGTGTTGCTGCTACTAGAAGTCTTGTTAAAGCTGTTTAAGGCTTTGTTTCTTTGACTGTTCCGTAGTTCAAAGGTTTCTCGAACATACGAAAAGTTTAAACCTAATACTAACCGGACTAGGGTTTTCAGCTACTATGTTCTTTTTTCTCTTTCTTCATGGCTTAGATTGTTATTATAATTGAACCAAGTTGTATTAAACCGATTTCTGTGTTCTATATTAATTAGGATGGAGGAGGGATTTGATCATGTTAATCTGATCAATTTAGTCACATTAGACATTCTAGAACAGGTTTCTATTCATAATTATGTTGTCTTTCATATACTGGGATTTGCTTTTAAATCTAAAAGTTAAGATGTCAATGGATAATTAACAAAATTTTGTGATTCAGGTCTTGAGTGACCCTCAAAAGCGAGCAGTTTATGATCAGTATGGTGAAGAAGGATTGAAAGACATGCCACTGCCAGGCAGCGGCAGGCCGCCTTTTGGAAAGGGCACCGGTGGGCCAAATGGGTTTAATCCTAGGAATGCAGAGGACATCTTCGCAGAGTTCTTTGGAAGTAGTCCTTTCGGGTTTGGGTCATCAGGACCTACTAGGTCTGCTAGCTTCCACTCTGATGGAGCAAAGTTTGGAGGATTTAATTCGACTGACAACATTTTTCGAAGTCACAATGAAGCAACTGCACCCAGGAAACCTCCCCCAGTTGAGAGCAAATTACCTTGCAGCCTTGAGGAGCTGTACACTGGATCAACTAGGAAGATGAAGATTTCTAGAACTGTTGTCAATGCTGCAGGGTATGTATATGCATCTCCTACAGTGAAAGACTGCTCTCTGAATTTGATTTTCCATAATTGCCTACATTTTATAGTCTATGTCATCATTAATGATTCTCAAGTTTTGTGCAATCATATGCATGATCCGCTATTGCAATCCTATGCTGGATTACCAAGGATGGAACTAATGAAATTCTTTATTAAGTTAGTTGAAACTTTTTACCATAGATGGAAACATTTTTACATAATTTAGTTCCCGCAGGTGACAGTCAAAATATACATTTTTTTTTACCTAGAGAGAGAAGAAGGGGAAATTTTGGTTTAAAAATCTTATGATGACTGATGAGTTTAATTCTTTCATGCCTTGTGGCATTTTCTTTTCCATGCATGTATTCATTTTCATGCTGAAATCTCTTAATTGAATTTGGATATTTTAGCCTTGATTAACTGGCTGCCATTGCATTTTACTAATTCTTGAAATGTAATCTTTATCCTACTGATTGAATAATAATAATAAGTTGAGCCTGTACAGGCGACAAGTACAGGGATCAGAGATATTAACCATTGATGTGAAGCCAGGGTGGAAGAAAGGAACAAAGATAACATTCCCAGATAAAGGAAACGAGCAGCCAAATCAGCTTCCAGCAGATCTTTTATTCGTAATCGATGAGAAACCCCATGATTTATACAAAAGAGATGGCAACGACCTTGTCGTTAACCAAAGGGTGTTACTAGCAGAGGCACTTGGGGGTACAACAGTAAATCTGGTTACTCTCGATGGCCGTAACTTGTCGTTGCCTGTGACCGATATTATTAGCCCGGGTTATGAGCTCGTCATTGCTAGGGAAGGAATGCCAATTGCAAAGGAGCCTGGTAATAGGGGTGATCTTAGGATCAAATTTGAGGTGAAGTTCCCTACAAAGTTGACACCAGAGCAAAGAGAAGGACTGAAACGAGCTCTAGTGGGGGTGAAGTAGGAATATTTCGTATGCACCGGCCAAGCCGCGTTATTTGTCAGGCTGAACTGAAACTCAAAGCTGTCTTTGACATTGCCATTGACGTGTACCATCTTTGTTCTTCAAACAGAGAGAGTTGTCTTCACGGTGTATAATAGTTTGACTGCTGGATCATCTTTGCAGCAGTGTACTCAACCCTAAACAATCAAAATATATCTACTAACACCCCCAGGAAAAAATACACCCTTAGCCTAATTATTTTTTTTTTTTTTTTCGGTTCTTTGTTTTCTTTCTCATCTATTGTTTTGCGTAATTTTTATATTCTTGAGAGATGTGGGTTGAAATTTGATATGCAAGAGTGTAACGCGTAGTTATTTTTCTATATTTGTAACTGTAACTCTTATATAGATTTGTATAGATTATTATCAATTCCATGTTTGAACTTGAGTTGAACCTCCCTCTGACAACAAATATGAAAGAAATGGGTATATTTGAATGATCAATATCAACAAAACATAAAGACGAACGACAAATGTTTTCAAGTTCGCATGAAAAACAGCTAATATTGTCTATATTACTATAACTTAAATAAAGAAGCGATGTAATGAAAAAAGATTTATAGAAAGATATAAAAGCTAGAGCGCAGCTAAATAAACAGCTACATAAACGCTAGATTTACAAAAAAAGTTAGAAACTTAAAAACTAAAAGCCCCTACTATTGGGAGCATCTTTTCGCCAGGCAGGTTGCCCAGTTCCTACTGTCGTTCCGTAAAATTGATCTCCATTAACAAATGGTTGGCCTGGGGAAGGAGAACCAGGTGGAGGAACCCACCAATTTCCATGTTGACCTTGAACATGCATAGCTGGTAATGCCTGATGGGGTAACTGCTGAGGTGCATGCATGGGCTGTTGAAAACGACGAACCTTGCTTGGTGGAGGCTGCAAATGCTGCTGTTGGGATGTTTGAGGCTGCCATTCGGGTATATCATCGTCGTCGTCATCATCATTCCACTGTTGGACCGGAACCCCTACGGGTGCATTACTATTTGGTTGCCCATACTTTTGTATCAGTTCCCTCATTTGATCAACAGGACGAGATGGTGTTTGAGAATGTAAATGAGGAGCCATCCCCACTCGCTGGGATTGGTATCCAGCAGGGTATTTTGGTGCCGATGGGTTCGAGCCACCAGAGAAATTGAACTCGGGTAGATCATCTTCTTCCCGGGATGTAGCAGGGCCAAATCCCGGGGGTATATCGTCATCATCATCATCATCATCATCATCAGGAGGAGGTACAGAATGGAGAGGAGGTCCGACATGGGTTTTCGAAAGGAAATTAGTATTCACATTAGAAATAGCATCATCCTTATCATGACGTCTCCTAGAACTAGAAGTGAAGTGCTGTTGCTTTTTGGTGTTATGTTTATGGTGTGAAGTTGAGTTGGGTGAAATTAATTGAGCTCTTCTCCATACAACAACACCAATTAGACCATTATCGATAGCATTAAGAGGCTGAGGTTGATCCTTCGGTAGGATCCTGGTCACCATTTCAAGTGTTTTCGTGTATGGAGGGCAAAAATAAATTTCAACACCAGCGCCAGGTTCAGCAAAACCCACTCTCTCATCCAAAATATATGAATCAGCCGCCTGCATAATTTTAAATTTAATTAAATATCATATAGAAGAAATAAAACTAAGCGACATAAAACATGTTTTTTTAAGTCTTTACCTCAACAAGGCTCGCATGATCACTGTCGGTTGCCCCCTCTTGGCATACAACATGCACCACCTGCAAAACATCAACAAAGAGATACGTCAGTCTAACGAGTTAACTGACGAATTTTAAGGAAAGCATTAACCCAAAACAAAAGAAAACGACATCCCTTTTCCCCAAGTAAATCAACCGAGTTACATATAGTTGCTTGGAGGATCAAAATATTTAGAAACTATTATTTTTATGTTGGGAGTTTACACAATATCTCACATCCTTGATCTATTCTAGGGACATAAATTGGAAATATTGGCGACATTTTGTGCCTTGAATCCTTTTCCAATAGATTTCTTTTGTATTTGAGCGAAGTTTTATTATTTTCCCCAGATATTCATCGCTCAAACAAGAATTTGTATGCAACGTAAATCAGATGAGTCCCTATAATGAAGATGGTATCTTTTCATCTCCATGTGTTTCTTGTTCAAATCAAAACTACGAATTTTGCTCAAGCTCCATCTCTTTGGTCTTTTCAATTTTTGCCTTAACATGTATGATATTTTCCCAGCGACCAAAAAGCTTATCAAAATTCCATAAATGAGATTTAACCCTATACTAACAAAAATAAAAATTTGAAGACAAAAAAAAAAAAATAGAATAAAAGGAGTTCTTGTTCCCAGAATATGGCAGTACAGGAATTCACTACAATTTAAATGAACTTGAGATACCATAACAGCCCGACTCCGGGACATTGGCAGCTCTTGGAGGAACCTCTCGAACGCTTCAAGTCTAACTCTGCCCTTGATTTCAACAAGGCTAGGCCAATCCTTTGTACTAGTTTTTTCACCACTGCACCAGGATTAATTGGATCGTTAATATGCACGCCACAAAAATCTTAATATAAAATTAGTTTTCTCCCAACTCGCATTAAGATTCATAGATAATTACTCGGCAAGTAAAAATACACGACCATAGCAATATAGGTAAGACATAAACCAAAGGATACTGGGTTTACCACAAATTTATCAAAAATTTCAACCTAGAAAACGCTTACTTGGTCATCTAATGTAAAAATAAGCTTTAAAATCTATCACATCTACCCTACCAACGGTTTACACATTAAAAAACTAGTAGATAATTTATGATATTGCAAACTCCACAACTTTCTTCATCATAGTAAACAACCTAAACTTAAGCCCTGCCTTCTCAACAACAAAGCACAAGATAGACAAAGACATGCCTGCTCTCATACCAATATACAAAAACAAGCATCCCACATAATAACATACAAACAAGGACATATACAAACAGATATAGGCAAAAAGGATCAATAACAAATTATAATCTGTAAAAAATTCCAAGGACAACATAGGCCTTGCATAGCTTCTACAACTTACCTCTTAAAAAGACAAACAACAGAGGTCATGGATGAGACATTCAGCTGCAGCATCCCTTCCCAGACACGTTCACCCTTCAAAGTGGCTACAGAAGCTACAGTTTCTGTTTTCGTAGGAGTGTCATTCGGCTTGACATCTGAATCAGATTTCAGATTACTTGAACCAGTGTTCACGGGTTTATCAGGCACAGTTTCTGGAGGATCTTGTGGAGCTCGACCGGAAGACTTTGAGTCAGATCCAGCTTCTGAATCGTCCCTGTCAGAAGTGGATGTTGCTTTTCCAGCATCACCAGGCAAATTCTCAAATGGTGGCTCTGAATCAAGAGATTTCATGAACTCATCAAGGGAAACAATTGGAGGAAGAAAATCTGCATCCTTCAATTCATCTTCTCCCATCAACCCTTGCATTGGATCAGGACCCTCACTTGAAGGAATGGTAATGGTAAGATTTGGGTCTTCTAGCTTATTTTTTTCACCTACAGCATTTAATTCATGTTCCTTTCCAACAGTTTTACTATTCCTAGGAGCTTGTTTTGCATCAGTTTTAGGTCGCCGGGTAACTGAAGTTCCAGCAGAAACTTCCACTGAAGAACTGTCGGTTTGTTCAACTTCTACTTGAAATTCACCCTTATGTGTTTTCCTCACCAAGCGTCTAATATCAACTTCTACATCAGGCAAAATTACCATTTGAGCAAGCTCTTCAGCTTTGGCTTGTCGCCACTGTGAAAGCTCTTTAGAAGCCAACTCCTCAGCACTCATTGAACATAATCGTTCTGGGGGAATTTCACCAGACGCAACTCTTTCTCTGAGTTCAGGGTTGTTACGATCCTTTAAATTAAACAATAGAGACCTGCCCTTCTCCTTATACTTTTTATTCACACCTCCAAATAATTTAAAGAGTTCTGCTTCAATTTGATATGCCAACTCTTCTGGAGATGGTAATAATTGCTCTAATTCATTTTTTTCAACATTTCCATTATCCGGGATTTGTTTTCCATCCATTTCCAATTCCTTTTTCTTTGCCATGTCTATTTCGGGTTCTAATACCCAAGAAAGGCCATTTCCCTGTAAAAGTTCATCTCTAGCAAAAATGTTGTCACTAAACGGAACATCCTCATCAGGTAAAAGATTGCTCGATTGAAATTGCTGCCTATCATATTGCAAAGTTTGTGTAGTATCACTAATATTACCATCAGCAGAACTACCCCGATTGGAGCGCATTGTCCCCTGAGGTTCTGCAGATATAGTACCAGAACTAGAATCAACAGGGTGAGAATCCTCTTCTCGCTTCGCTGGGGAACCTGTGGCTTCAACATTGGAATTCTTCTCTGATATTGCATTTTCACCTTGCTGCTGAGAAACCAAGGCTAGTGCACCAGCTAAAGACTCCCGCATCTTGGACCTCACAGATTCAGATGACTCTGTCTGAACCTTTGATAATGGGCGTGTCTGTGCAGGCTGATTCCTTGAAGCTGATGACCCAGATTTACTTGGAACTGATCTCTTATTAGATGCTGGAGAAAGCTGTGATCCTGATGAGTTAGAAACTGACTGCGTCTGTACAGGACTTTGACTAGGTGCAGGCATTGGTTGCAACCAAGGCCTGTGTTCCGTTTGTGCCACTCGTTTGTTTGGAAAAGATAACTTTTGTGGAATAGAATTAGGAGAAATTGGCTCCATTGGAGCTTTGCGCTTGTTCAAAGTTGATAACTGATGGGGCCTCAGGCTATCAAACATTGTGGGAGTTATTTTTCCTACTTGCTTATTAGCCATTAAGTACTGTTGTGGTGACTCTGTATATGTTCGGGATTCAATGTTTCCACCTTGCTGCTGTTGTTGTAGCTGAGTATATGTTTGGGATTCAATGTTTCCACCTTGATGTTGTTGTGGCAGCTGAGTATATGTTTGGTATTCAACGTTTCCACCTTGCTGCTGTTGTGGTAGCTGAGTATATGTTTGGGATTCGATGTTACCACCTTGCTGCTGTTGTGGTAGCTGAGTGTATGTTTGGGATTCAATGTTTCCACCTTGTTGGTTCGGCATCAAGGAAAACTGTGACCCAAGACCATTTGACATGGATCCCATCTGTCCAATAGGCGCATTTGAAGGTATCTGGTGCTGAAAAGATTCATTGGTCCCAAATCCCATCAATCCCACGGACATAGATGCATCCATTTTGCTGGAAATTGGTTCTAGCTGAGCCATTTGGTTACCAGGCATCGACAACTGCTGAGATACCAGATCGTTGGACATGCTAGACCGTCACCATAGAATACATATACAAATATAACTGCATGGTAAATTAGTAAACAAATCATCAGTAAACTATCATACTATCAAATCATGTTCACAAGTTCAGATGCTCAATCCATCGATGAAACAAAAGAAAAAACATGCAGATCAAGCTCCAAAAATTAAGGAATATATGAAATAGTGATTAAACTTCCCCAAAATATTACAACAATCCAAAGGAAAAAAAAAAGATAGCTGAATATGCATATAACTTTAAGTTAACGAAAATACTCGATCGATTATTATCCAAGTCCAAAAGTTAGAAAATAGGTACAAAATATCATAATCAAATTCAATGAATTAAAGCATAAAATCAAACTAACCGATTAGGTCTCATAAAAAAAAGCCAGATTTAGCAAAAAGAAAGGGAAAAAAAAACTAGTAATTCTAGAGATAACTAATAAACAGGGAAAAAAAGTCATGCAAAGTCCAGAAACATAAAAGAAATGGAAAATGAAAAAGACTAAACATCCAAAACACAGAAACGTATTCAAATCACAAACCCTAAATCAAACAAGTATCTACAATTTCCTTTTTTTTTTTTTTAAAAGAGTAATTAATGAAATAGAAGATCTGGAATCTCGAAGTTAGAAGGCTTACCTGGATCGAGAGAGCAGAACTGAAGAGAGAGAGAGAGAGAGAGAGAGAGAGAGACTGCTATAAAGATAAAATGAGGGTAAAGAGTTTGATGAAAGCTTGTAGGAGGCTTTGAAGAGTTTGTTTGTTTGGTTGCGAAGAATTTGTGAACCCTAAATAATAATAATAATAATAAGAGATAATTTAATATTTAATATATATTTTTTAAATAAAGCAATACTGATACTCCGTTCTAGTTGAATAGAAGGGTTTTTTTTTTTCTTTTACGAGTCTTAAGTTTACCTTTTATTTCGTGTCAAATCGTCAAAACGGAAGTGCTACTACATTCTAGAGACGGATTATTAGATTGACACGTGGACTTTTAATTTCTGGCCCATTTGTAATTTTCGGTCCCCCTCTGTATAGCCTTCTATGTAAATCGGGTCCAACCTAACATTGAACTAACCCAGTTCTTAAATAGATTCAATCATAGGTTACATTTTCGGATCCAAATCCACCCTCATACATTAATAAATTTGCATTAAAAAAGAAATAAAAAATCACACTTCAATTCATAAATAAATAATATACTTGTCACTGTTTTAGTTTTTAATTTTATTTTTAACATTTTTTATTTTTATTGGCAATGTATATATTATAATATTTTTTATTATTGGGCAATTCTATGAATTATTTTTCTTTTTTATTTAATAATAATTTAAAAAATAAATAAAATAGATAATTTCTATTATAGGTGAATTTTCTTCTGGAAAGAGTCTTGTGGTACTCCCATTAGTAAATAAATGGTTGAATGATCTTCATTAGACCCAAGAATTTTTACATCTTGAGCAAGTAATTCAATTTAAATAATAAAAAATTCATATTCAAATTTTATTATAAAAATATATAATATTAATTAAAAATATTTTTAAAAATTTTAATAATAAAATAGATTTTTTGAACGATTTGATCTAAAAACGAATCTAGACTTGAATTTTTTTTAGAACCGAGCCACTAAACGCTCAATCTGATGCAACCCATGAATAACTGGATCCCTTTGGATGAGCGGTACATTTAGCTGTGATTAATATAAAAATAATGATAATGATGAGATTAAATATTGTAATAATACTGTAGCATGAAAAAAAAAAAACTAAACACATTGCATTGAAAGTAAACGCACATAAAAAAGATATCCCTTAAAATTAGATTATCATAATCAATATACATTTCAAAAAAAAAAATTCCAATGAGTGGATGTTCCTTAAAATTATACATTTTTCATTGCCTTGAAGTCAGAAAAATGAAGAAAATCTACTAAGCAGGGAAGACTATTCAAAAGATTCTTCAATTTTTCCCATTACTTCCGAAGCCCACAATACAAATTACAATTATCTTTGGATGCAAAAACCAGAAATTCTTGCCAATTCTGCAATATATCTATGTATCAATTATGTCACTAATCAAATTTCATTTAACAAATCACTTTCCAAAAAAACATTCATTTCACAAAAGTGATTCATGCAATCACCATAGACATCTTGCAATTCCAAAGCATTAAATGTATCATACTATATTTTTTTATTACATTATCATTATAATATTAAAACATGGAGCTGGTATAACTGTTACCAGTCCTCTCTCCTCGTCGCTGGTTGTCATTCGGTCCAGAGAGAGAACTCAAGATGGTGGCACTTGTACCCGAGATTGCGTCCAGTAAGTTCTCGCCAACCTCGCTCTTGCAAAGGGGGCAGGAAGCATTGATCTTAAGCCATTTGTCAACACATTCCTTGTGCATGAAATGAGAACATGGCAACTCCCTTAACTCATTGTTGTTTGAGTATTTCGCCAAACAAATGCAGCAGATCTGTATAAAATCCCAGCAGTGCCGTTGTATCAGTATGTATCTGAAGACGAAAATATTCACAAAAAAAAAAAAAAGCAAACCAGCAGACTATAAGGTCTCATTGATCGGTCGCAAGTAAATTTCTAAATATCATCACATCTTTTACTGAGCTATAATGGTATTGCAGAATCAAACAGTGCATAGTCTTATTTGGTCGTCTGGGATCACAACTTAAGAAAGCTGTGTGGTTTCAGAACCCAAATGATATGATGTGCTCAAAATTGTTGAATAAATCAGAGGAAAATGTATATGCTAAACATTAAATATGCTAACACATTGTCTATGATACCTTCAATCATGAATTTCAACTCAAAATATGCAAAGAGAGATCTGTGCTTGTTATTTACCGGACCCGTAAGAAATGTAACTGAATTGTGTAAACAATAATCAAAAGAAACACTCACTGCATCTTCTCCGGAGATGATACGTTCCTTTTCGGTTCCAGCAGCCACAACACCACCCTCACCGGCACCCGAGTTTATTTCCCTACCATCACCATTTCTACTTTTCTTCACCTTGAACTTGTAAGTAGGTAAAGCATTTATGGATTCAGACGTGGCACCTCTGGTCTGTGATAGGTCCTCTCTAAACCCAAGGACAGAAATAATACAAGGCAGGCAACAGCAGATCGTGGCACATAGAATGAAGGGCATTGCATATCCAATACAACTAATCGCAAGAAAAACTACACATAACCTGCAAGCCAACAAAGGATAAACTCTCAGAAAAAGGTATAAATCAAAGTTAAACACAAAAAATGCCACTAGGCCCATGTACCTGTACATGTTAGGAGCCTCATTGGCAGATGAATGCCCACCAAAGATCCAGACATTGCCAACCACAAACCAAACAGCAAAGAAGCAATCTAAAACCATTTTGAAGTATTCAACTAGTGCCTTAACTCTGCAGGATAAAAACCAGCTGATCAGCAACTATATGGTATTGTTGCCGGAAAAAAGAAAGCTTATACCATGCACTTGTATGTGCTTTCAAACTAACAATAAGTAAATTATACCTTGCACTTGTAACTCCCGCACTTTGACCACCTCTAGTACTTGTAGTTGCAGTATGATGATCGGCCCCATCAGTAGTCCTAGTAACAGAGAGAGAAAAGGGTCCAGCAGGGACATTAATGCGTGAAGTGTTGCGATGTTGAGCTGAGTCTTGCTCAGAAGCCTGGTTACGATGCCGATAACGCCAATAAAGAAGAGGGAGGGTTGCTACACATCCAGAAGCATAACCCACAATCCATGCAAACAACGGTGTTCGGGGATGCTCATTCCTTGACAAAGCCAGGACAATAACAGACGCTACAATCTGGCTCACTGTAAGAACTAGTTCAATAGAAATCCACAAACCAGAATTCAATGGACTCCGACGACGACGGGCTTCCCCTCTCCTTACGACAGAAGGGGTTCTTGAGTTTGCGCCATTGGAAGAAGATGTTGAAGGTTGAGAACCTATCACTCTTGTACTACTAGAAGGTCCGTCTTCACGCTGGAAGACATCCAAACCATTCGAAGTTGTTTCACGAGACAAGTTTGATGAAGTATCACTACTTGTCAGTATGTCAATAGCATGTTCACTAAAGTTGTCTGATTGCTCCATTAACAATGGACAGGTCTCAGTTTGATTTTCAGAATGCAGTTCCAAAGAGGAAACATCCATCTAAGATCACCAACACAACTGGAAATGACGAAAGCATAGAAACCTTGTTTATGTACCACTTCGTTAACTGTGCCAAAACAATGAGCACTTTCGTCCCTCGTATTTGTCAAGTTCTGATGATTGACTTAATTATTTGCCACAATAAGATGGATATATTAACAATTCCTGTCCCTCGAGAACGAAAATGTTACTAAATTAGAACAAAAAATATTCACATTTTCTAGCCCTTAGGGACACTAATATACTATAGTTGCTAAGAATAAATAAAAATGAAAAGGCAAAATTATTGAACCTATTGTTTTTATAATAAGAACCCACAAAATCCAAAAAAAAAAAAAAAGAAAGAAAGAAAAGAACATAAATCCCCATCAAGAGAACTAACAAAAAGGCTTGGCTCCTTTGAGCTTTTCAAAACCTGGTTAATAAATGAAAAGGGAAACATATATAATCGAAATATAATTTGTAGCATAATAAAACTGATATAATCAATCATGTTTAGATGCGTTATTGCAGATATTCGCACTCTCCTATTATAATCAAGCTGATATAATCAAACTGCATTCCAACAAAATGTCAAAGTGGATTTCCCTTAAATCCTTGCACCAGAGGACCCTTAACTGAGCAAAGGCCTCGGACACTTTCTTATGACAAACAAGAAATTTAAGGGTGGAATTCAGGTTTAGACAATACATATCCATTGCTCATTTGAAAAAAAAAGCAGAGATGAGGGAGAGCCAAATCAAGTTCTTTCAAAAATCTTAACTAACATAACATAGGTAACAACTTCACTCTTAACTTAGGTTCAAGAACTATTCACCATAGCAACACTCCACCCCCAAGCCGTCACTCCAGCGGCACCCACCCACCCTATAAAAAGGCAAGGAAACCCAAATGGTGGTGATAAACTCGAGGGTGACTATTACAGTTCCTTTAGCTGCATAAAATTTATTATTCCTATTAGTTCTCTTTCTTGTTTTCTTCTTCAATAAAATCAAAAGTGGGAAAACCCCATTCCTATAACAAGCTCAAATTTATGTACTACTTAAAAATCTATTCAAATTGAAGTCAATTACCAACCGCTCTTGAGATCGAATCAATACCTTGCCCCGTAAACAAATGAACTCGGTTCCTCCATCAACACGAACCTCTATCCCCCCCCCCTTTTTGAGCCGTACAAAGTGAAGCGTTTGACTAATATTCAAAAACAATCAAATTGGAACCTGGGAAACAAAATATCACCAATCCTCACTCAAAGATCCTCCCAAGCGTAATAAAAACTCAACCTAAAGCAACAATATTTTTTTTTTAAAATCAAAGATAAATGAATGAAACAAAGAAGGCAAACATACAGAGAAGATCATACCGGAAAGGGATTGAACTGGGGAAAGTTAGATTTGAGACTGTTTGAAGCCCAGAAGCGAAACGGAGAAGAAGAAACGAGTGACGACGTTGAGTTAGTAAATGAGACTACAACGATGATGATGATGATGATGATGATGATGGTGGTGCCTTCTTCAGCATTAGAAAATGGCGCGTGACGTGATAGCGCGTCTTTTTGTTATTTTTTGGTATTTTTTCTTCTACTGAGATATAATAATAATACTACAGTATAAGGATTGGACCTCCTTCACTTGCTTGGATAAGTATCTTTGTAATAATACCATAATAAGACTACCTCTTCTCTTTTGTTTTTATCTTTGAAATTTTCAAACACTACTTTGATTACTTTTTCCCTTTTTATATATCTCCTCAGTCTTCCATATTTTTTTTAATTTCTCTATTTTTCATATTTTTATTAAATTTAGTGATGTAATATTTAAAATAAAAATATATTCATATAATAGCAATATAATTAAAATATATATATCATTCTAACAAACTTGAATTTAACCCAAAAAGTAGACCTCAATTCTAAAATCTAAAAAGTATAAAAATTAAATTCTTAAAAAAAATAAAAACTAAATTTTAAAATTTTAAAAGTAAAAAAAATTTGTGATGTACTTTGACTTTTTTTTTCTTCAACTCTATGTACTTCTCTCGTTTTATTAATAATTTTTTGACGCGATATAATTAATATGTCGGGTTGATAATTTGAAATTATAACATAAAATAAATATTTTAAGTTTTTATACAAAAATTTTAAATTATGTTACTAGTCCTTGTATTATACATAAATTATGAATTTAATTTTTACATTTTTCGAATATAAAAAATTTAATCCTGATTAAATAATAGCTATTAAGCCCATTAAATTCTTCCAATCCTGAAATATAAAATCATATCAAGAACAAAATATAAAACTCTTAATACAAACAACTCTATAGTAAATTTACCTATTTAAGTGCATGGAAGAAGAAAATTATCAAATTTGAACCGACAATCCCACACCAATTATATTTAAAATATTAAATTCACCGCTGAATTAAAACTTTGGGTTTTTTCCTTATCCTAAATCATAGAGTTGCCCATCTAATACAAGCAGGCAAGCAGTAATTGGGCACAACTGTACAAGTTATCCATCAACCAACAATTTGATCGGCGTTAATCACAAATAAGAATCTCTATCCAAAGCCATGAATGGCTCTTTGTTGTTTAAATTTAACGTAACTTTCCACTTGTAAGCTTTCTATGTTTGTTTAATCCAATCCTAACTTTGTTTATATATATAGTTTTTACTAAAATCAATTTTCATTGACATATCCAAAGTTTTATTGGCGAGGTAATTTGAATTAATTATTAAAATATAGATTGAAATTTTCGAATTTATGCTTTAAGTTCATAACATTTAGTAATATACGTATAAATAAATTATTCAATAAATCGATATTTTATTTGAAAAATAAACGTTAATTAAAATACAAATCAGAAGATAAAAAAAAAAAAAAAAAGAAGAAGGTTGATTTAGATTTAAAAAAAAAAAAAAAAGAACAAAGACTTATTTAAATGAAACAGTGTTTTTCTTCGTAGTTCAACTGTATAAAATGATTCAGTTTAAAGTTTGAATTTTCTTTTTCATATTTTTAAATAACTATTTGTTTTTTAAAAATAAAATAAGAGCATGAGAATCTTAGACGAGGGGATATCACGTGTTTCTAGTCAGGGCAGTGCTGAAATCACACGTTTTTTGCCATAAAAAGAGTAGATAGAAGATTTTATTTTCTGCCTTTATTTTATTTATAAATGATTTAATAAACATTGGGACTTTGAATTCAAGATTCTTCCAATTTGAATGTCTTGAAACCTCTTGCTGCAGTCTGGAGCCCTAGGGCTTGTGTCTCCTGTTTTGGATACCTGCGAAAATCATTTTGTTTTTATATTCTTTTGGTTATTTATTTTTTAAAGAGACGCCAACACTTGGACAACATTGAAAACACTTTTTTGACTTCACAGATTTAGTGAATGTATTTAAGGAATTTCATTCGAGAATAAAGGATTTTTTTTTACTTCTGATATTATTATAAAATTATATATGATGTAATAAAAATTATAACAATGGTGTGTTTTAAATAAGAGATTTGAAGTAATAACGGTGTTAAATGTTTTTGTTATAGTTGCGTTTTTTTTTATTAAACTTTGATCTTATGCAAATCTACATATTAAAATTTTATTTTAAATTAAATGTATATATAAGTTTTTTATTTTGATTCAATTCAATTTATTTTTATATTAAATAAATATAAATATTTATATATGTTTATGTAAATATAAAATGATATTTTATCAATAATAATTGTAGTTATTACTTGTAAAAATAGAATCAAATTAAACTATCATATGTAAAATTATATAAAATTATACGTTAAATTAAAATTTATATATAATTTTGAAATTTTTTTAAATCGAAAGAAAGAAAAGTTGCTGAAAACTTTAAATACAAATATATACATATATTAAAACTATTGTATAATCGTATTCAAACATTGCTAAAAAAAACTTATAGTATAATATTTTTTGAATATTATAGTATAATATTTTTTGAATATTATAGTATAATATTTATTTACTAAACAAATCGAGTTTTTATACTGGCCAAAAAAAAACAAATCGAATTTTTATAGTGCTTTATTTTTAAAATTTACGAGATTTAAAGAATATTAGAAACAAATACTGCTACGAATTAATTTCAATTTTCCATTGCCCTTGGACTTGTCCGATCGAAGAAAGAAAGTTCTAAAAGACAAAAAGAAACCAAAGATCGACGGTGTAGAATGTTACAACGTTACAGTAAACAGTAGGTCTGGAAGCACCAGAACTTGACAGACAATATGCAACAAAACGGACAACTTAAAAAAAAGGGTAATATTTTTAAATATTCGGATCAGATTCATTCTCCAAGATGGGGAATGGTTTAGAACATAAAATCAGCTTTCTTCTTCACCTTAAAAAGACTGATCCAACACTTTCCAGGGAAGTCATCATTGCTACACATTTGAACTGTCATGATAGAAAGAAAGAAAAAACCAAATTTATTAGAATGATAGTCAAAATAATACATGCATGTATCATTCCAAATAATATCACGTGAATACAGAAAGTATGTTATTCGTTTTTTCATTTTCTTTTAAAGTAACCGTGTACAACATTTGTATCTCATACATTCACACTTGGATACGAATATAAACTTTCAGAAATATATAAAATTGAAGACAAAAAAAAGTATACTTATTTTAGATGTTAAAAGATTGAATAAGATCCGAACTTATAAATTCGTTTAAATAATTCATATCATTATTTAAAAATAATAAAATATTTAAAATAAAAAAAATTACTTACATCAATTTAAAATTAAAATAATTTTATACTCTTTCGTATCTTTTTATACAATTAATATTTTAATGATCCAACTGTTACATTTTATATTTCATACATATAAACCATACATTTCAACTTTGATGTAAATTAAATTTTTTCTAACTATTTATTTTAGGTAAATAATTTTCAATCGTGCAATAAATATTAATATATACATTTTAAATCAATATGATAAAAATATCAGATCGATTCAAAAATTTAAATGCATGACAAGTATAATTATATTGATAAATTCAATAGTTGGATTATTAAAATATTAAAAGTAAGTTTTATACCCGTATAAGTGAATCGCTTCCTTTGAAATTATATTATTTTATATTTATATTTATATTTTATAATTAAATTTAAAATAAAAATATTTTTAAAAAATTATTAATTTTAAAATCGAGCCCGCCCCCAGCCTGGCCCTATCCACCACAGGTCTAATCTTAGATACAAATCAAGTTGCGTGCATAAAATTTTACCTTCTGTTGCCTATACTTCTCGCGTATAGCATTCAGGGAGCAACCAGTAGTGTTGAGCTGCAGATCTTCCAATGCAAGAACCGTATTTTTCAGCTCTGATGCTTTATAACTAGTGTAATGCTCCAGGGTTGGGTTCTGCTTAAAGAAAAAAGACAGAAAATGTCTCCTTCAGAAACTTTATAATCATATAAAGATGAAAAAGATAAGTTAATGAGGGATCAACAATTGCATACCCATGGATGGTCTGATTGATTGAGAGTCCATCTGGCAAGGAAAACAGCAGATGCAGCGATGTTTGAAGGTAAGAACTTTAAGAAGCTGTACTCAAGAAGAGTCAACTCTGCTAAATACTTGGCTAAGAACTCTAGTTCTAAACAAGGAACCTGTACATCAAGTTGATGGAAGTATAAATCAGGTTTTTCTCATATTACTTTTTTCAAGTTTTATAGAGAAATGTAGATACTGATTTCCCAGATATAATACCTTGTAACTTGCTTGTGCTGCTTGAATGAATCTCCTGGAAAAACAAAAAATTAAAAGGGTTTATGGTTTACTTAATTATTTGGTGGTATTCAAAGTAGAGTTAGAAGATGGTGTAGTTACCTGAGAAATGTTTTTGTAGTTGGAACTGACAACTGAAAATACAAGAAGTTTAGAACTTTGCTCTCCATTTTCAGCACCTAGCACGCAATTAGAATCAGGAACCTTGTAGCTATGTTACTCGGATATGGACATGGATTTCATATATATGGAGGGTAATATATATTCCCATATTCATGTCTGAATGAGATGTCGGGCACAAATGCTTTAAGAAATATAAAGAGTTCAAGCAACATAGAATGTAACAAATATTACTGCATGTAAGGGAAACGTTTTTAGAACTTTAGTGAATTCCTCGTAAAATGACTCAATCTAAACCATTGACCAGAGCGGCTTTAATTTTTAATAACATGAATGAATAAAAGTGTTATTGAGACTGAGAAATCTGTTGAGAGTTGGGCATAATTTACAAGGAGGCCTTATAGAGTTAAACTTACATGAGGAATAGATCTCACAAGTGGTTAGCGATCTCACAAGTGGTTAGCTTTTCCACAAGGCAAGTTCCTTTGGGAACACTTGTGGTTTCCTAACAAACAAAAAATCCTCTGCAAGTTGTTTAGTTTTGCAGTAAGATTTTAATGCCAGAGTAATTGTTATTTACATTATGTCCTTCAACAAAATACAAAGACCTTTTGGCAAACTTAGATCCATCATGCTACCTTCTATTTGAATCAAAGAGTGCCCAAAAGTTACAGAACTGTTGAGATGCGATCAGAATACCAAGATGAGAATTTTCCAGCATCGGTTAAAATGAAAGTGTTAACTATTTGTTAATGTGCAGTATAATGACTAAAGCTCTGAAGGAGGTCTTAAGAAGGTTGATTTGATGGGAGTCAAGGGAAGTTCAGAAGTCCAGAATACTGAGGATTGACATTTTCAAAATGTCTTTAAAATTCGATTTTTTGTTTTTATCTCATTTATTTTTAAATCTAATTTTCTAATTCTATCTTTGTTTTAACATTTGATTTTCTTTTATCCTATTAGTTGTTGAGGACTCTGATTACTCCCTATATATATATATCTCAACTTATGTCAATCAATACAGAATTCACTTTCTCACATGTTTACTCTTTACATTAAGCATATGGTCTAAGAAGCAGAAAATGATAACAAAGCACAAGTCAATGACTGTTATTTGCAAGATTAAGCAACTAAAGAAGATCATACCTCTTCTCTTGTGTAGGTATTATCAGTGATGAAGCAAAATTCTTCCACTCTTGGTGCACAAATCTCTTCATACTTTCTTCAAACCATAAAAGAAAAGCAGTCAGAATCCCTAAAGAAAGACTCCGCGAGATAATAATAACCGATGATGCAAATTTTAGCAAACTCATTTAAGAGTTGGGTGCGTGTATGAACCTCAACAGCTATGTAACTTTTCAACCTACCAGAGATCCGAAGAGAAAAAGAAAATCTCCCTTTGTCACGAATACATATCCAAGATAGAATTGAGTACACACGAGAGAGACGAGATTCATTAATGTTGTTGACATCATCATGATCAACAGTTACTATCGTCAGAAGAGATTTATAAAACGTAGTTCTTTGCTGATAAGAATTGTGCTAATGATATTTGAATTTTTGTGAAACTTATGCCATTATGTACTAGGAGCAGAAGCAAACTAAAGAACTTACGAGGCAATTAGCATGCAAGCAACGCCAAGTAGCTGGAGCCTTTGTTTTTCTATAAAATTGTGAGAAAGAAAACGATCAATGAGGCTCACGGTGAGGTAAAGCGTGTCTGGGACTAACTTATATTCTTCAGAAACCTGAAACCGTATGAAAAACTATAAATAGCAAGCACATCAACTAGACCAAAATTTAGCTCATCCTAACAATAGTGGGAAAAAAAACCAACTTTTTATACACTCAAGCAAATCTTATCTAGCGTTCAAGAAGTGGAGATGCAGCTATATTGACTTACCTCAACTAACCAGTCAACCAAAGTTCCTCGCATGCTTGGGATAATATCCCGCTGCAACTGTTCCATATAATTAGTTGAAGGTCTTTGGTTAAGCTGCAGAGAGTACAATCTCAAGAAATAAGCATCAACTATTTTGCGGGTAGAGCAAAACTTTGCGAACTAAGCGACATTCCTTCTTTGTAAAAACAGATGTACAAGTGTTTTCCAAAATAAGATAGATTAGTAATATTTTAATAATGAAAAAAGGCAGCAGCTTCAAATGAAATTTACTGAATAATAAGGTAGAATAGTGTTCACCATGAAACTAGAGTGTTATTACCAGAAAGTATGACAATCACATTTGGCATTAAGTGAATGAAAATTGCACCACCAACCTCAGTAACACGCAAATTATTGTATATGTCTGGGGCATACAAGCCACATGCTTGAGGATCTTTTAGGTTGGTATCAATATCCACGACATCTTTCGAGGCTCCTAGTTTCTTGCAAGCCTCGTTTTGATCTGCATTATCCAATCAAAGGCAACATAAATTTTACAAGCAGAATATTTTAGGGGCTAACTGCCAACATAACTTCTACACAGCCATACATACAATGAGGTTATCCACTCTACTAATACCAGAATCATATTAGCCAGTTTAGTATTAATCATGGAACTCATAAAAATGCCCAATTTTCACAAAAGGGTTCCCTTAACATGAATGAACATTTTGATCCAAAAACAGAATAGCTTTTCTTATTGCCTGTTAACCTTAGAGCAGTGTTGACACCTTATTCTTCCAAAACGGAGGTAAGACATTTCTTAGATACCCGATGGTTTTATTTTCAAATAGAGGTATGCCATTATATGGAGAATTTTAAATAGAGCACAAACCTAATTTCTGATGGCTTTGCACTTCAACATCCATTGCGGTAACATGTTTTGGAGGCATTGCATCTGCGGTAGCACGTTCTATTGCACAACACTTAGATTGCAGTAATTCTCTTTCCTCCCGTATTACTGGTAAAGTGATTTCTTGCGTTTCCACCATTCTTATTTTCGACAAGGAATCAGCTAATTTAGCTTTCACATCCTCTTCAGTTGATGGGATTTCCATAGCAATATCCTCAAACATTTCTGTATTCTTCTCATTAGGGTCTGAAATAGTCTGCTTGGTGGTCTGTCAACCAGCAATATCAACGGGCACTCTTAGTTAGATTGCACGTAGTAAGCAAAGAGTATTTTGTTGCTAGGAGAATAAATAGAAGTAAAAATAATTCCTCCACTTGTGACCGTTATCAGGATGAAATGATGGACTTAATCTTCTCAGTTGTTTAATATGTATATTAATCAAGCATATAATATTTGGTGCACTGAAAATTTACTGACTGAACTCCATGACAAAAAAAAAAAAAAATTTGATTTTCTCACCTGCTTTTTAGTTGCATTTGTGCAGTCCATGTACAAAGTGTCATCGCTGACATTTGTTACATTTTTAAGCACTGCCCTTCTTTTAGGCTGAAGGCCAACAGTAGCAGACACAGAAGCCTTGTTCTCATCTGATGCTGCTCTTTTGGAGTTCAATCGAAGAACACGTTTCTGTTCCTGTTTGAAAGATGGTTTTGAGGAGGAGCATATGCCTCCAGCCGCCCGCAAGGCTTTATACCTTGCTCGCGTAATTCGTCCTGTAGGCTCTTCAACTTCTTCGGTAGATTCATTTTCTTTATTCATACTTGCTTGCCTTTTCCCAGATCGATGTATGGTTTTCAAATTGAAACGTTTGTCATTGAACCTGTATTCTAATACCAAATTGGTGTCAGATAGTGAGAAGAATGAGCACATTAGAAAATAACTTTCTGTTAAAAACAGCAAAAACTATGACTTCAAATGCCCATGTTTATATTTCTTTTTTTGAATAACCCATGTTTATATTTCTAATTTTTCTACGGTACAATATATATAATATTGACCCAAAAAAACCTTAATATAATATATAAAGCACTTCTTACGGACAGTAGAAATTCGAATTTCTTAAGGATTTAAATTGGCGCCGCAACATGATTTGCTGTTGGTATTCTGCAGTTTTGGCTCCCTTTCCGTCACAGATATTCCTATAAACCTATCGATTCATGAGAGGCCGCCATATTCCATTTTCATAAAAATTATCGATCCAAAAAACCTAAGCTTCAAGCATAAAGTTACTACTTGTTTTTGAGACTAGAGATTTTTATCCTCGAGGATTTAAATAGTTGTTGCAACATAATGCTAGTGGGTGTTTTGCAGTTTTGCTCTTTTATCCGTCACTGATTTATATAAATGAAGACCAAAAGCGTCTTAAGAAATCGCCATTTTCACAGATTTGAATTTTAGACCTTTAAAAATCCAAAGCAAGATAAGATTTAAGCTACGAATCTATTGCAATAACATCCTGATAAAAGAATGAATCACTGTGCAATTCAAAGTTCAAAATGGCGGTGACATTTGATCAATTATATTTTCTCAATACATGGTTTAGAAAAATTCCGTAGCTGATTTTTGTTTTAAGGTAGCAAAACAGGGGATTCATGCATTTTCTTCATTTTCTTTATGGTAATAAAGAAACCAGAAACTCAAGAACCTAATTCCTAAACAATTACATTTTATCATACCTTTTCTTCAAAAAACCAGCAACTCATATCCAAGCAAAAGCAAGCAAAAAGAAAAACTAAATATTCATAACAAAACACGAAATGCAAATTGAAATTCAATATTAAAAATGAAAAAAAAAAAACGAAACTCGTATTCGAAGATAGAGGCGAGCTTACTTACTTGTGCTTCGACGAACTCCGAGATCGAAAACGAAGAGGTTCTGATAGGTCCAGAGAATAATTTTTAAATTTTTTTCTCACTTTTTCTGTATGCTTTTATTTGTATTTCCTTTTTTCCGATTATCTCAGAGAAAAGGGTGAGTGACTTGTTGTTTTCAGAGTGTGTTTGATATAAAAGGAGAGAGGAGAGCGTAGGAGCTTGAGCGGGACGCTGCTACAGTTTAAACTTCTTTAAATTTTTTTTGTTATTTCCACTCCTTTCTTCCTTCTTCCACGCATTATTTTTTGACTTTTTCATTCTTTTGAGTTTTGACCCATGTGTAATTTTTCTTTTTAGGTAATTATTTTTTGGTTGCCTGTCTTTGTACAGTAGTAAATTATGAAATCTGATTTGTATTTCCTCCGCCATGCAATCTCAAATATAAAATTAAAAATAAATTGATGGTTTTTTTTCTTTTTTTAATTTTGCTACAAAAATAATTTTAAAGAGCATAAAATTGTACCAGATAATTTGAAAGCTTTGGTAAGTGAAGATTTCAAATCTTTATAGTCCTTTTTTATGTTCTTTTTAATTTTAGAAAAT
>CM076902.1:1339141-1353573 GCA_039519145.1 Kokia cookei | reverse complement strand
TTCGTTTGTCAGTTTCTTCTTTTTTTCTCCTTCACTAGATTTGTCTTCAATTCTGTGATGCCTCACTTTAGTTGCATTTAAAGTCACTGGAAGAACACAGTTGCAGAAGAACCCTACAATCACCAGTACATGTCATTCTTTATACACGACACTACTTCTTTTTTCTAAAATCAAATTCAGAAAACAAAAATTATCGGGGGAAATGATATGAAAACCAGAAACCGAAAGAATGTTATTTAGACTTAATTTTCCTTAAACTACTCATATCTAAGCATATATTCATAGGATATGGAATTTGATGCTCTGTTTCAAATATATATCTATATTTGTCACTTAATAAGAATCAGGATAACATAAAACTGACTAAAGCGTTGACTCTGGTTCTTGCTTTCTTGACACTTTCAACCATTATATTCCGTAAAGGAAGAAAAAAAAAGAATCCAGAAGGGCAATTGATTGTTCAGTTTCTTTGGCGATTTATAACAGCAAAATTGAATGAAAAAAGGAAACCCATTTTATCATAAATTGAAAAGGCAGACTTACCGATTCTAGCAAGGCGATTAACCCAGCTTGGGATAGGATTCCCAGTCAACCTGATGCAAGCATCATTGCAGAAATGGTTGCAATTTTTGGTGATTAGATTGTACGCATTTCCTTTGTATTCCTCAGCTAAATCCTCCATCACTCCCCCCACATCTGCAGGCCCCAACTCTGTTTTCCCAATCAAAATCGATTTCCTAAAAGTGAACCCATCGCAGTGCTTTGGTTCTGCCTCAAATATCCCTGTCGTTGGATATTCGTGAGCTCCAAACGCATATTCAACCCCATGAACTGCCACCCAAATAACCCATAAATCAGCTCCTTCATAAAACTATCAATAAAACAAATACCAGAAAAAGAAAACCAATTTTCTTCACCCTCACTTCGCTTCAGCTAAGGTTTTTCAACTCTTTTTTTATTGGATCTAAAAATGGAAAACAGCATCTAACAAAACACCCAGTTTCAAAGATTTAAAACCCAAACCATAGATCTAGCTTCCAAAACTAGAAGCAGAAAGGCATATATAAAGAAGAAGAAGAAGGAAAGTTGATAGTAGTAAGTAATAAGAAAACAAACCTTGAACACCAGAATGATAAACCCCAAGTCCAAACCAATATGCATACCCATTAATTGGTGTTAGATCATATACATTGAGATACACTTCTACAGATCCTGTTTCCTCGCAGCTTGAATTTTTACGACACAACATTTTTTTTTTTGGTTCTCAGAAAAAAAATAATTTAATCTAAGTACTGAGTCTCAGACTTTTTTTTTTTTTTTCCTAATGAAAATGATAGTCGTTAGTTTAATGAAGAAGAATGGTAACATATTATAAAAAGAGCAAATGGGTTTTTTTTAAATTTTTTAATTTTTAAATTTAATATGGTTTTCATTTTTTAAAAATTTTGAAACGTGGTAAAGTAGAGAATAAGAATCTTCTGATTATGGGCAGCATCCTTTTCTTTTTCTTCTCTCCTTTTTTAAATTATTTTTCATTTTTCGTAAGATTGATGTATTTTAAACTTTAATAAATTTATTTTTTTAAATAATTTTACTGTAGATTTTAATTATATTTATTTTTCATATAATATTTAAAATTATTCATAATTTCTCTTTAATCATTAAATAAGAGAATAATACATTTTAACATATTTAAAATCATACTTTTTATATTGATCACAATACTTTTACTAATCAAACTAAAACTCAATCGATTTCAATTAAATTAGTTTTATATAACTTAAAAATCATTACAATAAAAAGGAGAAAATCCAAACATAGAATAATAGGGATTAGAAATTGGGGGGAAATTTACGAGGATTGCCATTGTGAGCTTTGTTTAAGATTTCTTAAAAATGAGAAACTAACGGTAATCATTACGATACAATGTGGCACACCGTGGGCAATGGTTTTCCATTTTGTTTTATTATTATTATTATTATTATAAATCTGAAGATGTGATAGGATTATATATATATATATATATATATATTTAAACTACAATAAAATTTATTTGTCAATTGTTACTGGAAAGTAATTTTTTTTAGAAATAAATGAAAGTATATAATAAATGAACTCCACACTGTATGTTTAAGGTTAATAAGTTGTGTGTGTGTGTGTATAGTTGATTTATAGATGATATTAATTAAATGTTAATTAATAAATGAGCTCCGAAATACCCTTTACTTATATTTTTTTTTCATTAAAAAGTAATTTTTAATTTTTTTAACAAATTAAAATAATTTCTCAAAAAGCAAGCACTCCGCCACAACCTAAATTTCATTATTTTTAATTGTTATTGACATGGGATTTTAATTAGATCAATTATTATAGATGAATTTTGTTTAGTTATGTTATTTCTGCTGTATTAGTTTGGTTTTATTTTTTTTATATTAATCGTATTATAAGTTATTATAACATCTATTTTTTTTTATATAATGTTTAAAATTATTCATAAGTTCTTCTCGATCATTAAATAAATGGATAATATGTTTCGACGCATTTGAACTCACGTCTTATCGCACTATCAATAATACCGCTGTCAATCGAACTAAGACTCGATGGACAGTTTGGCTTTAATTTATAATCACTTAAACATGTATTAAAACTCCGTACACGAATTTAAGATGTGATAAAATGTCTTATAAAATGCAATAAAAATTTTAAATAAATAAAATATACAAGTAAACGTGTCATTTATCACACCCTTCAACCCGAATGTGATGTGGAGTCAAAAACGATTTTTTTCAAGAAAAATAATTTGGATGTGATGCTTTTTTTAGTATAATTTGTGGAATTGTATTTTCTTCGGATGGCTCTGAGTGGGTGAGGAGACAGAAAAGAAATGGGAAGGATAGTGAATTGTTTTGTGTTTCTGAAGTCAAATGTGGAGGACCCGGAAGGTTTTGATTTTCGGCCCCTGACTTGGGATTGCTAGAAGTCAAGTGACCGGGTTACACAATTTATTTTATTTTATTTTTGAATGGTTACACAATATTAATATATTTATTAAATTTTATATAACATAATTTTATGCCTAATACATTAAAATATACAATCAAATGATTTATGAATATGTAAGAGAATCGTATATGCATAAGAATTAAGAGGTAAACCTTGGAATGATGTTGATTTGGTTGCATCATAATAGACCTTCCCTATGATATGACATGCATGACATGTGCACTGAAATCATTTTTAGGGTAAATTGTACAAATGATCATTCAGTTATGTTCGTCTTTTTGTTTAAATCACTCAACTTTAAAAATTTTTAATTTAGGCATTAATATTTGAATTCATTGTTGTTTTGGTCATTCGTCGTTAAATTGATAACAAAAAACATTTTTTTAATTGGTATAATAACATATTTAGTCCTCAGCACTTACATATTCTATCAATTTGATCTTAATTTTAAATAATTCAATAAATTTAACCTTTCATATTTTTGAATTTTATCAATTTGATCCTCAAACTTCAAATCAATGTTTTCATCTTTTAAAACAGAGACATTTCACAATTATCAATTGTTTTATTTATGGTTGAAATTATTCAATTCAGTACATAACCCTTTTTGTTTGTATTTTTAAAAAGTTAAACACCATTAAAAATAATAGAAAATACAAATGTTAAAAATATAATGTAACATCCGCGTTTTTGAACCGGAGTTGGAACAGTATAGGGAAGGAGTCAAGAATTAGAATATGTAGCTAAAATAAGAAGATTAGGAAAATTTAAGGATTAATTAGTAAGTGTGAGAAAGGAGGAAGGACTAAATAGCAATTTATCCAAATTGAATTATGAGTCATCATGGGAATTAGATTGATTGAGGAGGGGCAAAAGAGTAATTTGGTGGAAGATATTTTTGGAGGCAATGTTTTGGGCCAAAGTGTAAAGTTGGAAGGCCCAAGGACTAAAAGTGCAATTTTACCGTTATTAAAAAAAAGATATTTTATAAAGAGAAATTGATAGAAAAATCTAGAGAAATGAAGAAAAGAAATGATGAAAAGGCTATAAAAGCCATCAGCCATTGTGCTTCACGTTGACCACCATTTTTCCACCATTTCAACTTTTGCTTTTCTTACAAATTAGTCCTTTTTCACCAAATACAAACCAATTAAGCTAGTTTCTTCCAAATTTTTTCAAGATTAGTGGATAAAATTAATAGAGAAGTGTAGTAGCTATCCAATTGTTAAAAGAAATGCATCCATACTTGTCTTGGAGGAGAAAGAAAATGGGAATTAGTGTTGAATACAAGTGATTAAGGTAAGAAAGCTAAACTCGTCTTTAAATACATGTTAGTTTTGGTTTAGAAACATAGATTATGATATGTTAGAATGATTTTAATGTGAATATATGTGTTTTGTATGGAATTGAAGAGAAAGAAAAGAAGGAGAATGACTCAATTGAAGAGAAAAGAAAAGAGAAGATCAAAGAGGGAAATGAAGCTTTCTACTAGAGTTGTAAGTACTACAAGATTTTAAATTGAAAATTTATTCTCTTTAAATTATATGATTAATTGTGATAAAAATGAGTAAAGTGATATGTTTAGTTATAAATATGGTGATTAGGTTTGATTAAATGAAATTTAGTGCAAAGGAAATATGAGAAGGGAAAAATTCACTTCAAAACAGTTTGGACTGTAACAGGGGACTAACTTCGAAAATTCACCAAAAATTGTATATAATGAGTTAAGGGTCGAATTATATATGTAATTAAATATTATTGAGTTTAGTTTCATATGGAAGAAAAATTGAATTAAAAGGAATTTTATATTTCGAGATATACTAGTTTTTGTGTAACAAGGTCAGAGTAGGTTTGAGTTCCCCTGTTCTGACTTTGAAAAATTATAGAAAAATATAAAAAAATAATTAGAGACTGAAATTTATATGGTTAATTCCTTAATGAGTCTATTTTCAATAGAAATAGACAGGAATATAATTTGATATTTTTACTAAAAGATAGATAATTTTTAGTGAAGAAAGGTCGAAACTGTAAGGCAGCAGCGAATGGGTAAATTGAAAGAATTTACTGTACAAATTGGCTAAAGTAAAAATTTTGAAAATTTTATGGTAAAAATATATTTGAGTCTAATTTCAGAAACATCAAGCAGTTTATAATTTCGAATTCTGTAGTTCAAGATATAAATAATTTAGTGACTATGACGCAAGTGGACAGCTTTGAAAATTAATGTGAAAATAAGAGTAAAGAGGTATATGATGATATATATGTGATGAACAATGTATATGTGAAATATTATGTGTTTAATTATGAATATTGATTATATGATAAAATGGTGATATTGTGTAAGCCTTTGAGTAAATAAAGGTGAAAAATACATTATTATATATATGTGAAGAGAAATGTAAATGTGATATATGAAATTATGAGAAATGATGAATATGAGAGATTATGCCCATGTAGACAAGTTAGAACTATTGTGATAATAGTGAGATGCCATTAAGGAACGCTAGCGCGCTTACTGTTTCGCACTTCGTGTGCTTACTGTTTCGCACCTCGTGTGCCTACTGATTTGCGCTATGTGCGCCTATTGATTGCCTACTGGATTGCACTGTGTGTGCTTACTGTTTCCCCAGCACTTGTGTGCTTACTGTTAAGTACTTCGGGGCTTTCTGTTCCGTTTATCTGATGGGTTCTATAAATGTCTATTATGGGCCAAGTGGATAAATAAGTTATGTGAGCAATGGTTAAGAAAGCTATGATGGCTAAATTGTGAAAGGGGAAAGAATGTGTAGATTGTGACATTGTGGTAAGTAAAATGTTGAATACATGAAAGGTAAGTATTATATGTGTATAAGTAATCATATGATGATAAAATTAAGTAAGCTAAAGAGGCTAAAATAGTCAATATGTGGAAAGTGGATGAATGTGCATAATGTGATAACAAAATAAGTTAAATGATATACATATGTGAAAAATATAGATTTTATATGATAAATATTCACACGTTTATTAAAATGAGTTAATAAAAAGTTTAGAATTGATTAATTATTTTTGTAGTACTTATCAAGCTTTCACCGGCTTAACGCGTTTGTTTCAACGCGTAGGTACGAAGTTACAAGAAGTAAAGTCGAGTTCAAAGACCTCTCTTCACATCACATCATCCTTTGGAGAACTTCAAATATAGGTTTTTATTTTAAAAGAAATGACATGTATAATGGTACTTGTATAAGTCCCTAATGAGTGGAAAAAAAATGTTATCTTGAATGCTATGAATTATGACATGAAATGATTAACATATGATATTTCGACTCGAATGGTCTTAAAAGACATCGGTTTTTAAAGAAAATTTTCTGTTACTCGACTTTCTGTGCCATACTGTAATGTAATTCTTCTATATTGTGTTTATACGTATAAACCGAGTATAGGGGTGTTACATATAATATGTAACAAAACTATATAAATAATGTATTATTTGTAAAAAAATCGCTTTGACAAGCATAATTTTAGTTTTTAATTATTTGGTAAATGATTTGGCACTGAATTGGATTATTAGTGATACGTATTGCTTATCACTATTTAAAAATTAAAAGTAAATAATTAAAAATAAATATAATAAATAATAATCTCTTAATCAATTTATATAATTAAAAAAATCATTATCAATGTAATAAGAGGAAATTCAATTAATTTTTTTACATTTTTATTCTTATGAAAATTTAAATGCTCGTAATTTTTTCTCATATAATTATTGATTGAACAATTGAATTTTTCAAATCTATATTTTTTAACTCTACATTTAATTTACAATTTCTAGGATCAACTTCGCGGACTATTTTTATGTAGCTTGAAGGAAATATCATGTTGTTAACCATAAGAGTAAATCTAAAGTACTTTTTTTTTAAAGAATTTTCTATTTTTCTTAGTCAAAATTTAATCAATCAAATGGTTATACAATATTATATTTGGAAGAAAACTAATGAAAAAGGACTTGTTAGTTTAGAGAAAATTTTTTTTTTTTTTTGGGGGGGGGGGGGTTTACAAATTTATAGACGTGGAATAATGCCTATTTTAAAAGCCAAAGGCTTTTGTTAGGAAGTTCGAGGGTCAAATTGATAGAATTTGTAAACGTGAAAGGTTAAATTTATTGAATTATTTAAAATAATAATCAAATTGATAGAATATATAAGCATTAAGAATTAAATGTATTATTATACCGATTAGAAAAAAGGCTTTTCGTTATCAATTTAACGACAAATGACCGAAATAGGAGTGAATTCAAATATTAGTACCTAAATTGAAATTTTCTAAAGTTGAGTAACCAAAATAAGAACGCGAGCATAGTTGTGTGACCATTTGTATAGTTTACACTAATTTTTATTCCAATTTTGTCTTTATATTGGTGTAATAAAAAATAAGATTAGTAAAAAAAAAATTATAGTTTACATTAATGAGTGATTGAGTTGGAATAATAAATTAACTCGATATCAATTCGGTTAGAAAAAGATATTAAAAAGTCAAAATTTAAAGGGATAAATATCAAAATTACACATGAACTTTGATACAATTTGCAATGTTATACATCAAACTTTAATTTTGATTCAATTTTCACATTTCACTTATCTATGTGACACAAGTTTCCGTTAAACCATGTGAAAATCATTGACATGATATTTTATTAGGTATCAATAATTGAATTTTAATTTTGAAATTTGAAAAATGGAAAGAAAAAATTCAAAAAATAAAAGTAGATACACAAAAATTTAAATTTGCAAATCATATTAACCAAAAAAGGAATATATGATAACCCAGAATAAAGTGCTAACATTACATAAGCTGTTTTTAGAGATGTTAAGACATTTCCAAATGAAAATGTCGGATGATGTGCGTTCTACGTTGGAAGTAAAAGGTCATTGGGATGGATGTTGTCCGGAAATGCATCTTTGTTTTGTCCACCCATTGATATGCAGGTCTCTTAATTTTCTTACCATTGAAATGGTTCTTTTTGAATATGAAAAAGCATTATAGATATTGGGTGTGAAGTTGATTTCCGATTGTTGAGTGTGCGGATGGAGAATTCAATGAAAAGGTGGGATCACATGGAAGACGAGGAATGTAGTGATCCCGGGATGATTTTGGATACATTCGGTATGAAATCAAAAGGGAAGGAGAAGAAGGAGGTAGGACCCCACGAACTGGTGAGAATTGAAACAAGTTTTTGTTTATGGCGCAGAGGAGGGTTTAGGAGGTTGGTAAGTTGGTAACCTACGTCATGAAGAAGGGGGACGGTCCAGCCCTCCCTCAAATGGGTCCATATAAAGCTTCTTCCCCCCTTTTCCCTTTGGGTGGGTTTTATTTGTCCATGGGGTGGGAGGGGACTGGAGTACGATTACTTGCTGTTACTGATTCTTAAAGTTTCACCCACAAAACCACAACATTACGTGCTCCCAAAAGCTTCCCTGACACACTTCCTAATTCAACGTCTTTTTCTTTTATCAGTCTGTCTTCCGATTCCAGATTAGAAATTAATACAGGGCCTGATATCTAATCTTTGTGGATGTGTTTTTCTTTTACCTATTTTAATATTCCAATATTAAATTTAAATATTATCAGTTATATCTGAATCCGCTTAAATTATATTATTCATAATATATTTGAATCCACTCAAATATTCAAATTTAGTAAGTCAAAAATATTTTTAAAATCAAATTCTCAGAAAATAAAGTAGACAATGTATTCGACTTTTTACCATTGAATCCATTATCTATAAAATTAAAGTAGACTCGGGTTCAAGCATTTGTGCGTGCATTGTCAAAGGATAAAGAAAGTATGAACAGATACTACCGTGTAATCACCCCGGTACATTCAAACAAAAATTTCATTGAAAAAAATAATTTATTTGTTTTAAAATAACTAATATAATAAAACGAAGAACTACTGGATTGGACCGAAAGAATAAAGCCCGTCTTCAAGAGCTCCCGAGATAAAAATAATTAAAAAAACCCCCAAATGCTTAAACCTCAGAGTGGCATCTTAAACTTAAACCCTAACGAAAATCCATCGCCAAAGAAGCAGCAGCGCTCCAGGCAGGCAGCATCAATGGCGTGGCTAATCCGACCCTTAAGAAGAACCCTTTTTTCTCCTTCCCTTAGAACCCTATCTCTTCATCAACACCCAAACTCCACCTCCTTTTCCAACTCCAGAACCTACATCTCCGATATGCGTAAGTCTGCTTTGCAAGACAACATTTTGAGGCTCCTTCGCAAAGAAATCCGATACGAGCTCGATCACTGCCCTCCAAAACAAGTATTTTATTTGGCTCTCGTTTTTTTTTTTTCGTTTCTTTATTAATTGCTTCGTTTTGGTATTGTTCCTTGTTCCGAAATTGCACATCGAAATTCGATGCTGAAAATGGGTTTGATTTGATATTCAAAGAACAATGCCTGTAAAATAGGGTTACTTTTATTGCGCTATACTCTTAAAATGTGTAATTCTAGGAATATAATCGAACAGGCTCTTAATTTGATTTCGTTCTACGTAAAATAATTAAAAATAAAAACAATACATTTCAAGTTTCAAAGTGTTATATTGGTAGAACCTAGTGTTTTAAAGCTTAGTTATTCACCTAAGTCATTGATGTATATAAATTCCAAGTGGTGATGAAAAATGAAAAACACTTTAAAAAACTATGAAGGAGCCTAATCATAGTTTGTTGAATTGGGAATGAAGAAAGCTTCGCAAAGAGAGGTCACATTTTTGAGACCTTATTGACTTTCCTGTTGTTGTAAGTGTACAAATGTTCGGTTGATTGCTGATCAATAATTTGTTTTCCACCTGAAATGCTGCAGTTTGGAAAAATTGAACCGAGTAACTCCTCGTTCTGAATTCTCACCTTTTAATTGCAGCCCATGACCAGATTAAATTCTTTTACCGTTGATGACCGATCAGGAGAGCAATGGATTCGATTGAAAAGAAAATTCGGAGAAAAAGAAGATATTACAATTGATGTAACCATGTTTGACGGGTCTGTTCCTGTCCCTGATTCTGGACAAGTACAGTCTGATGAGCAGCTTCGTATAACATTTATTGTCAACATCTCTAAGGGGGATGATAGTGATGTCTTGGAGATTATGTGCTCAGCTTGGCCAGATACCATAGAGATCCAAAAATTTTATGTTCGCGGGTGTAATAGGACAGCGAATCATCCTTACGTTGGTCCAGAGTTCAAGTATGTTATTTTATTTGTTTGCATTAAAACTGTCACAGTTGATTCTACAATACACCTTGCACAATCCTAATATGAATCAATCATTTCATATAGTTAGTTTAGGTCCCCTGCCTCAGTTACCTTTTTCTTATTTCGAGTTAAACCAGCTTTCCTTTTGCATTCTTCCTCAGCATCTGGGTTTAGGGTTTATGGAATGGTGGTTATCGGCTTTGTTTCTGACTTTATTCGGTTTATGTCTTCATTGTGGTCATTACAGGGAATTAGATGAACAACTGCAGGACTCACTTTATGAATTCTTGGAGGAAAGGAGTATAAATGATGAACTTGCAGTATTCTTGCATGAATACATGAAAAACAAAGATAAAACTGAGTTCATTAGATGGTTGCAAACTGTCAAACCTCACATTGAGAAGAAATAGAGCAATGTTTCTGCTGTGTTCGTTTTGACTTGTTGCTGTTTTAGTTAACAAAATCATTACTTGCTACACCAATTCTATGTGTGCCTCCATTACAAGAAATTGTGTGTGTGTATAAAGCTTGATGAATCTATTACTTGCCAAATATCAACCCAACCATTGAAAAGCAGTGAAAACATGGTGACCAACTGACCACTAGTTGCTACCCATTTCAAGTTGGATGAAACTACAATAAATTACAACCTCATTTGCATTAAAAAAAATAGTAACCTAAGACATAATTACATGCTCCTATACCAAAAATTCTAAGCTAATAGGTGAAGGACTGAACTCAAAATAGCAAAAAAACAATTAAAAAAAAAAAAACATCGCATGCACTATAATTAAATTAAATGAGGAAAACAACAATGGATTTGTCTTTAATTATTGGCAGATCTTTTGCTTGAATATTTCACCTAATCTCAGCTAAAAGGATAGCTTCATGTTTTTCATACATCGCTTTCAGACAAAAGAAATCTGGAAGTGTTTCTTAATTGAGGGGCAAAATTCAAAGGTGGGCAGTTAATTATGCAAGTGCAGGATCAGTAGGATAAAGCCAATCCAACACCAGGATTTGACAGTCCATCCGATTTCCACCACGTGGCTTGGGACATAGGGGCTTTCACTTTCTCACTACATTTAATTAATTAGTAATTAGGACTGGGGATTAAACTGCTTGTCAAGTTATCAAATCCCGTGTTAATGCGAGTTTGAGGTCTTCCCATCACAATTAAACTGACTCTAACAGTGAGGTTTTTCTGTTAGTTTACAACAAGATTCTGGGAAAATCATGTTTTGTAGAATAATCATTGATTACCCATCAAAATCAAATTTGATATGATGATATGGTCACTTAGGTAAGAAATCTAGGTGAATAAGATTTTACCCATCATTGAATGTTGGAAACATCATGTGCCTGGATTTGCAGATCCAAACTGTTTACTCCTAATTACATGTATAAACTTCACCATATCTATCTCATTGCCAAAGTAATTTAATTATTTTTAATATATATTTATGTTCAAATTTTAAATTGAAGGAAAAGTAACTGAACGAGCGACTCCAGTGATAAAGAATATGTTGTTCATCTCAGAAAATCCGGGTTCGAGTACCCTTGCATGTGATGTGTATGTGTTTTCAAAGGGTTAAGAAAATATGAACAGATATTACCACGTGACCATACGAGTATGTAATTGAAGGGAAAAACGTAGTTAAATACATATCTTTCTAATTATTATGATAACAATAATATAATTGAATTGAACGTTGTTATGATGTTAGCTAAAGGTGATAGGGCCATCTTACATTTTTCACCCAAAATTTGATCCCTAGTCGAATCCCCGGAATGGAGATAGTCTATTATTTCAACCGCAAGTGGGCCAAAAAATATTGTCATTAATTTGAGACAATTACAACCGCCCCATATTTACACACTTAGTGGACCATAATAAATATAATATTAAAAATGACAACCTAAAAGTAATCCTACACATAGTTTTTACCGATGTTTTGGACCATTGTGTGTCCCAAAGCATCAATGACCTGATCGTAGATTATGCAATCTTAATTATGGATTTTTAAATCCTCCCTTCCCTTTCCCCCTTTATTTCCTTAATTGAAATTTTCATTTGGATAGTTACAGAATTGGGTAAACTATTAAAATAATCATTTTTTTTTTGTTTTAGGTTACATTTTAATCATTTATATTTGCAATGTTACGTTTTAGTCACTTATGTTATCATTTTGTTACAAAACAGTCACTCCGACGTTAGTATTTTTTACCTCCCAAATGGCAGTGTAAATGGGTTTTAAATACCAATGCGGATGTCGAAAAGTTGAATTTTTTTTTTTATGAAAGTAGAACACAAATTTTGCGATGTCCTGCATGAACGATTTGGGTTTTAGGGAAAATTTTATATTCTATTTTCATAAAAAATTAAATTTTCTCATCCCACCTGGACATCCATGTTGGCATTTTAAACTCATTTTAACTGTCACGTCGGATTGTCGTTTGAGGGGTAACATATATTAACGGCAGAGTGACCATTTCATTATAACACGATAACGTAAGTGATTAAAATGTAACATTTCAAACATAAGTGACTAAAACGTAACTTGAGACAAACAAAAGTGACTACTTTGATAGTTTACTCTTATATGATTAGTGTTCAAATTTGAATTTCGAATTAGTATGAAAGAAGGAAGATTAAAAGGATTGCTACTATAAATTACATTAACCCTAATTGACAACAAAAGAAAATATTGGATAAATTTGATGGAGTAGGGAAACCCAAGAATGTAGTTCAAATGCACAGTGTGTAAAAGCAATCTCGAATAGCTGAAATAATCGCCTGACATAATAAAACACTGGCTTGTCTTAGTTATTTTATGTACATGTTTACAGCAATGATAGATTCCAAGTCTATCATTTGCATTCCTTTTTCTTTAAGATGTAGATGTCTTGGACTTATATATATATATATATGCACACACAAACTCGTTTACTTGTTAACTAAGAATCATCTTTATATTAAAATGGATTTGTTAGCACATTATGGCGATTAAGGCAACATTGAAGTTCATTTCAAGCCTTAAATTAAGCTGCATATTTGGGAAAGCTTTTTTTCTTTTTTTCCAACTTTTAGAATTGGAAAAGGTAAAATCTCATCAAGTCTTCTATATTCAAAATGCATTTACAAAAAATCCAACTAGAAATCAAAGAAAAAAAAATCTATGAAAAACAATAGAGAAGGAAGAGGAAGAACTGAAAGTTGAGGAGCTACTTAGAGCTTCAAAGACAGGTCAAGCTTCAACTCATCTTTTTTATTGTTGAAATGGTTAACTGTATCCCACCAATGCCCATTCATTCCCTCCGTGGCTGGACCAAACTTCCCTACACTACCTTGGAATCTAGCAGTACCATTTATCCCCTGCAGATTGGAAATATGCCCGACTGCCCTTGTTTGATCAACAGGTCGTCTAGACCATCCATTGTGCCCATAAACATGCGCCGATGGAACTAAAGATGGCTTGTGGATCATGCAGTGCTCTCGAATTCCAAGTGCCTTATTGAAAGAGCCATACAAAGGAAGTGAAGCCAAGCTAGAATATCGAGTGGGGTGTGTATTAGGGTAAGCAAAGGCTGAAAAAGAGGCCGCCGCTGCCCCACCGCCAATCCGCTGCCCTCGTTTGGCTAGTGTTCTTTCACGTTTATGTGCATTTTGGTGGCCTCCCAGAGCCTGTGAGCTATAAAATTTTCTTTGGCACTAGTTACATGAAAATACTCTAGGCTCAGTTTCATTACCTTGAGGAGGCAGTTCCGAAGAATCTTGATCACCCGACAAGTCCGCCTTGAAACAGTCGATGAAATTGAGCTCTGGGTTGGATTGATCTCGATTGGAGAGACGCAGATCCAACACGAGATCATCACCATCATCATCATCTTGGTGGCGGGTTGCTTCTGCTGCCGGTTGTTTATCTTGTTTGACAGGGCTTGTATTATCATGTGTTGAGGTTGTGAGGGTGGCAGCAGGTGAGACGGAGATGATGGTGGAAGTTTCAGAGAGAGATGGCTCTGATGGTTTTGGAGGCTCCATTGCAGAATGAAATTGGTCGAGGGGTTGAGGGGAGGAAAGGGTTTAATTAATAGAAATTAGAGAGGTTAACTGTTGATGTTTTTTCCTTATTAGTAATAATAGAATGCTACCCAGCAATCAAAAGCTCTGCAATTTATTTATGGTTTTTGTACTAAA